>CM031239.1:946573407-946988794 GCA_018340775.1 Taxus wallichiana var. yunnanensis | reverse complement strand
TGTTATGATTAAATGATTCCTTGAACGAAATTTTAGATGTTCTTGTAAATAGCAATAATATATGTGTAGTCAACTAAAAAAGGGTCTCTTGAATAGAATTATGTCATTAGTTTCAAATGATTGAGGTTCTAATTGGGCTATGATTGATTGTTGCAACCTTATGAAGTTTAACTCTGTTGAAATATGAGTTGTTAGATAGACTCATTGTCGTTATTAACCGCTTGCATTATGAACTTTCTAGTTGTTATTAATAGTGGGAAAGTTGAAAAAAGTGATTTATTACATATTTAATTGATGTTTGTGATGCAAGTAAATGACCCATTATTGTCTAAATTTCTAAGTCATATTAGGTTGGTTGTATACAATAACAATGGACATAATGTTTTTATATAATTAAGAAGTTTCATTAAGATATGTTTATAAGGTAGATTTCATAATATAAACTATGGAATTTACAATTATAACTCATTGATTAAGAATAGTTCTTAGCCGATCTCTTATTATGTTATTTCATTATAATTACAACATAGAATAAGAGTATGCGGACTCATGCCAGTTCATATGAACTAATCCATATCTATCTCTCTCCTACAGTTTTGTAGGAAATGTTGGCATACTTGAAGTAACTACTTGGATTAGATTATGTGATTTTTTTGTCTTAATTTTATTGGGAAATAAATCCGAAAGGATTATTTGTAATCAATTTGATTAGGCGATTGAAATATCACCGCATCATAAAAAGGGAATTATAGCCTAATGTATTTTTTTCTAACTATTGTATGTAGTTACAAAATCATGGACTTTAAACATTATTTATCTCAATTTCATACTACTATTTAGAAGGTTCTTGAGTGAAGAAAGTACTAATTAACCCTCATCTTTTGGTCATCTTATTTTATTTTATTTCATCATTCGACCTTTTACATCCATATGCCAGTCTCTTTCAATCATTTACCATTATTTTAGCCTCGAGGGGCGCGCCGGATAAGTATTGGGGCACTTTCATGGCGCTCTGGTCCCACCATGGGCGCCCGATCCTTTTTGAACTTTCCCGCCACTTTTTGGGCTCTTTCTAGCCATTTCTCCTTCTTATCTTTTTGGTGGTCGGCCATTTCGGGGTTAATTACGAAATTAGATCAAGAGAACCCTATAAATATAAAGTTATGAGACCATAATGAGGGACCTAGCACTAGTCATTACTATCATCCATCTAGAGTTGCATCCATCTATTGCATTGGAGATCACTTGCATCCACATAGCTCCATCAAGGCACAAGGCTAGGACATCTACATCACACACTTCATAGGGGGAGGATTCTATTATATTCCATGCACACATTCTATTACATTTTCTACATCTAGTTATTGCTCGCTACTTCACAAAGTGTGAGTGACACAAGAGCACCTAGGGCACATTATGCACACACTCACCAGAACTACATTTGGGTCTGAAATGTAGTGCAACACTTAGTTAGTAAGTCCATTATTGAAACAACCGAGGACATCGAATCTGATGTGACAAATAGCGAGGGTTTTGGACCACCTCCCATCCCTGTGAGATTTAGTTTCTAATCTTTTGTGCAGATCAGGGTGCTTATTTTACTGCACTGCAGCACCCGTAAACACCTCAGTCACTTCCCAAGTTCTCCGGTCTAGGAATCGGTCCAGTCCATCCTTTTGAGCTTTTACACAATCATTATCACCTCCATATTTTTCAATCACCTCTGCGACATAGTCCGGCGAGCATCTATTATTCAACTGAGTTCTTTCCTCTTCTCTCTTACACATTAGGGTTAACATTTCCTTTTGTGTTATTGTTTAGCTCATTTACATACTTCTTTACTACATTTATAGTTTTTCATAGCTTAGATTAACTAGAGAAACGCCCCCATTGACTCATATTTTAGTTAATCATTGTAAATCATTATTAATGAATATTATGATATTTGTCCCTTATTTGAAATATGATCTTATGAATAATCTTATTCGAACTAAAAAATGTAGATATTTTATTCATAAAGCTGATTTATTAATTAATATGATAATTTTTATGTTATGTGATTATTTCGATTTCATTAATTCTAGATAGAATAATCAAAAGTAAAATGAATATTGACAAATAAACCAAAAGGATAACATAGGAAATGAAATAAATATGTTTATGTACTTTAGTGTAATATTTGACTAATCATGATGATTAAATGTATTTAAATGACTCGTTATGAAAAATAAATAATTAACCTACACCTAACAATAATTACTAAGTTGTTAAAAATGTGATAAGAGGAAATAATATTAGTTAGTAACTCATTCGATTACTTATGATCCTCTTATGGAAACCTATTAAGTATTGTGAAAAATATTTTTAAAGCGACTTACTAAGGATGAATTTGTTACATTACTCAATTAAGGTAACTTAAGTATAAGGAGCGTGGAGCGCAATATTCCTACATCATCTTGCTATAATCTTAGCTTTAGGATGGCTATTTGTTAGGATGAGAATATTAAACCTTAAATACCATATTTAATTAATATTTGAACCAAACATTAATATGGATAAGTAAATAAATAAACAACAAAGCAAATAACACAGTGAACACAAAGTTTACGTGGAAAACCCTCGAGGGAAAAAAACCGCGGTCAACCGAGAAATTTCTATTTATAAGAAATAATATTTTATAGTCCAAGTAAATCCCCTTCCCCACTTCTCTTCAAACCATTCAATTGAAAAGTGAATTCAACAATCTAACCCACGGTCATATTTATTTGAGCTCATGGGTCACTCCATATCAAGTGATGGGGTATGAATAAACAACACCCTAATTTAATATAAATTAGTTAATAATTAACCAATTAAACATAAACACAAATTTTATATTAAATAATTAAGAATATAACTTATTCTAAATTATTTAATTATAAACTAAAGTTTATAGGCACTTAATATTATGTTCTAACACTCCCCTTAATATTAAGTGGGGAACCATATGCCAACATTACCTGTTTGTACAACAGGATTTACAAATCCATAAACCATTAGTGAAGGTTTAGGCTAGCATATCAATTTTGAAGGAATCATAACACCTTCATCATGCTAAATTTACCTTTTGGTACAAAAGAATTTTAAATCCATAAATCAATAGTGAATGATTTAAACTAAGCATGATTTATGAGACTACATCTCACAGTTTCTCATTGATAAAATCACAAAGCATCAAAGCATATAAGTTTGTCCTACTTTGTGGCCCAAAATATTTTAAAATATGACTATTAAATAAGTATTTAAAAATACTAATAATTTTTAAAAAATCATGTAAGTTTTGGATGTCTTTTCCTTGGTAGATTTAAACTCTTAAAAATAAATGTTTGTTCATTTTATATGTGTTTGGTCATGTTTTAGTTGTTAGACATATTTTGTTGATTTTACAAAAACGTAAAAAAAGTGGGACACAATTATTTGCTTTGACCTCACAAGGACATCCTTTACAAATAGATGCAACACATTATACTGTACACCGTAAATTTAAAGTTACAAGTTTACAAAGATCATAGGGATCTTTTTATAATGCTTTACGATTGGAGCAGAAGTATAGAGGAGAAGGAGATATCAACTGGTCTTCCATCGGAGATGGCATTTCCATGCACAATCCCCCTCAATGGAAACTCTGAAAGGTCAAGCATTGCATGGAACTTACAAAACTTTACAACGTACAATGGCTTCGTAAACATATCTGTAACTTGATCTTCAATTGGGAAGTACTAGAGATATATATCACCATAGAGAGCCTTCTCTCGGAAAAAGTGCATATGAATCTCAATATGCTTTGCTATATGATGTTGAACTAGATTCTTAGCCAGAGCAAAGAAAATTTAAATATCGTACAAAAGAAGCGTACTTCCTTTAACTTCCATGTGCATCTCTTTCAACCTCTTTAACCACATGGCTTGTTTCATTGTTTCCATTTCACTTATATACTTTGCCTTAGTAAAATAAATGGATATTGTTAGCTTCTTTTTACTATTCCAAGTAATGGCACATGTACCAAAAAAACTTGAACACATATCCATTATATTTTATATCTAACACAACATCAACATGGTTAGAGTCACAATATCCATATAGACATCATAATAAACATATAAATCTTTATTGATTTCACTTTTAACCATCTATAAAAATTACATTGATAGGTTAAACACAAGTTGTATAACAACTTAAATAATAATATGATTAACTAACCATGTTATATTACCAATATGTTGAACAATTTCAACATATTAATCTTGTAAAATATATATTAGATTGATCAATATTGGACGTCTCCAATACAAATACAAATACATCCCCAAGTGTCATTTGATATTAATATAATAATATTTTTAGTAATCAAATTAAAAAGTAATATAATTCATATATGTTTTCTATAAAGACTTTTTTCCTTAAATGAACAATTCAATATAACATCATTCATTGATACTTCTTACATACACAAAGGTGAGGTTTCGTTCACAAAACCTACAAAACATAAGATCATGGAGCGGGGGTCTAGGTGCGATAGCCCCCAAGGGGTCGAATGGCAGCGCCTCTCACAGTGAAAACTTCTATGATCAAATTTTTGATAAAAAATTGGGTTTTACAGAGGAAAAAATATTACAAAAAGAGTTAGAAATAATCCTCTGTCATTCGAGTGCATATGGCGGTCGTATTTCGATGAATTTCACTTATTCACATCAAAATTTTGACATGTCAAACAAATATTCTAAATATACAATATATTAGTTGGACAAAAATATTAATTTATTAAAATGTGAGTGATTTTTTTATTTTTACGTGAAAATGATGATTTAGTCATCGTGTATTAAATACAAAAAATCACTTCATATTAAAAGACTAAGTTATCTAATACATAAGAAAACAATTGAACCTATTTCTCATTATTAAATAATAGTAAACTAAATTAAATTAGAAATTTGAGTAAAAATAAAAAATATAATACATCTATAAATAACAAAAAATTGGGGAGCTTAGCTCCATATAGAGAGGTTAATAATAACAAGTCTAGCTTGGTTGAGTTGGGTTCCCAACTAGGCGAGTCGAGATGATTGATACCAAACTGAATAACCATGCAAACACAATGCAACAAACATGTCACAATGTGACCTAACTTTCGCAAGCCGATTCATACCATTCAAGTCGACGAGGGTTATATATTACAAATGGCAATGTCAACTATCCAACTCGGGAGGGATTACAACTAACTCATCATATATATTCCAACCAACCTATTCAATTTAACATATAGACTAGCCCATGACCGAGCCATTCGAGGCGAGCTCAAATTTACTAACTCGGATGGGTCAACACACACCAACCACATTGCAATGATGAGTTATATGACGACCTCATCATGCTTAGAAAAATGAGCAAGGTGTGACCGAAGTCACATTACCATGTGGTCGAGGGAGGGCTTAAAAGCCTTGAAAAAAACCATCGCAGACCAATGTGGGACTAGATTCCCGATTCAAAAAACTTGGTGTCAATTTTGACCACAACAAGGGGACCACGGGTGTCGTGTGGCACAATTTGATTGTCACAAGTGAGAGGGTTGTCGGTGGCACATGGAATAATGGGTCCGTGTGGTGGATAATTATTAGCGGTCGGAGGGTTTGCAAACACCTCCACGTGGAGGATTGCGTGGCCATATGTTTAAATGGGGTCGAAGACAATAGTTTGGTTTTAAACATTAAGGTATAGTATTTAATATATAGTTTAAAAACTATATAAGATATAGTTTATAAAACTATAATGCATAGTTTTAAACATTTAATTTAGGCTTTAGGTTTAAATAAATAGGTTTAGCCAAAATTAATATATAGTTTATAATTAATATAAACTATAGTTTGAAAACTTATTTTTATTAATGCTCCTTAGTTTTGAATTAAATTTGGTATTCAAAAAACAAACCAATTTAATACTAAAGTTTTGGAAACATTCAGATGAAACTTATTTAAAAGGGGTACTAGGAGGGGGCATAAACATTTGTTTTCGAATTCCAAAAGTAAATAAATTAATGTGGTGTTTTACCAACGGGGGAACAAGAGTTTTGTCTCGGCCAATGGAAAAATTGAATTTCCTATTATGGTGGAACTTGTCTCCTAGCATTTTAACCTTCCTTTTAACTTTTAATGTCACCCGAAATTGTTCCAACCTGCGCATTTGAAAACTATAAAGAAATAAAAGAATATTTAATATAAACATACATTCTTACATTTTTTTAGGTTCTAGTAATTCTTCCAAGTTCGATTTTTCATGCGGGGGGTAAAATCTCTAGAAGTCCTTTCGATTATTTTCCACCTGTACACACTTGTGTAATAATGTGTCCTGGAGGGGAGGGGGTATTTATTAAATTTTCTAATCACCTAAACATCCAACCACCCGAACCGACACACACGATTCACTAAATAAAATTAAAGTTTCTTACATACCTTTTCTCGATACCATGTTAGGACCAAGATATTGAACCTTAATAACCATATTTAATTAATATTTGAACCAAACATTAATATGGATAAGTAAATAAATAAACAAGCAAAGTAAATAACATAGTGAACACAAAATTTACGTGGAAAACCCTTAAGGGGAAAAAATCACGGTCAAACTGAGAAATTTCCATTTATGAGAAACAATATTTTACAGTCCAGTAAATCCCCTTCCCTCACTTCTCTCCAAACTATTCACCTAAAAAGTGAATTAACCAATATGACCCACAGTCATATTTATTTGACCCCATGGGTCATGAACCATATCAAGTGATGGGGTATGAATAAACAACACCCTAATTTAATATAAATTAGTTAATAATTAACCAATTAAACATAAACACAAATTTTATATTAAATAATTAAGAATATAACTTATTCTAAATTATTTAATTATAAACTAAGGTTTATATGCACTTAATATTACATTCTAACAACAACGGGAAGGGTAATGAGGACGTAATGATGGGTAATCATTATGTGGTCCCTATGTTTCCCTTAGGAATCCTAAGATGGTACTTGATGGGATTCCTTTCATATAGGAAAATGAACTAGCAATAGACTCTCCCTCTTCTTAGATAGTTCACCTTCTTAAACAACAAGGAATCTAGATAACTATATTGAGATGGTTGTGTGGTGACAAAAGACAAGTTTTGTAGGCTAGTGTGTGGTCTCGAATTAAGCTTGCAAAGCAATACTTAAAACTTTGGTCAAAGTAATGTATTAGCTGACTACATTATTTGATCACCAATACCCTAAATAAATAGTGTCAAATACCGGATGGAAGTTACATGAATGTCTTCCAGGTAGGCACTTAGGAGATGCACATAGTTCTCATAACATGTAAAAGGTTAAACCAAGTATACAAAATTATACACACTCAGTTAGAGTGACTTAAGGGAGATTGTGGAGATATGGATATACCCTTACAGTTGCACATGGTTATTATATGTTATCAGATGGATTATGAATATTTTAATTATGTTGGATTATTTAGCAATAAGCTAAATAATAATGTTAAACATTGGTAGCATTGATTGTATATTAAGGGTATGTTTAAAAAAACCCCTTAATTTGGTTGATCATAACAAGGGTGTTACAGTTTGGTATCAAAGCTATAGGTTTATCAGCTCTTGGACTCAATGGGTTCATAATGCTAACGAACATATTATCCTTTCATTAACAGGATATGATGGTTAGAATAAGGGTGAACCATGAAGCTATAAGCAATTCAGCTAATGTTGAAGGTTCGACAGTTGATAAGTTAGATGAAATTCTCACTATCTGTAGGACACCCATAACCGGATAGCTACCTTAGAGCAATAGGTAGGGGGTGAAAATGAAGAGCATGAGGAAGAACAACCTAAACAACATGATGATGACAATGAGCAAGGGGATAAAAGAGCTCGCTTGGTTGTTGAACTGTCTAAATACATAAAAAGGATTAACGCACCCAAATTGATGGAATTACCTTGGGGGATGGTGCTAAAAATTGGTTAAGTGAGATGGAGAAGTACTTTGAAATAAGGGATTTTTTGAGGAAATCAAAGCAAAGATGGTGTGCTTTCCAACTCTCTAACGAATCATCTTTGTGGTGGGATAATCGTAAGATGGAATTGGGAGTAAATATTTCCTCCATCACTTGAGATAAGTACAAAGTATATTTCTATCGACGTTGGTTTCCTCAAATTTATTTTTCTCAAAAAATTCATAATTTCAAAACTTAACTCAAGGAAAATTGAGTGTTGTGGAGTATTGGGAACATTTTACAAGGTTGTTAAAATACATGCCCCAATACCAAAAAGATGAAAAGTTTAGGATTCATAAGTTCATCATGGGATTAAACCCAAACATAAGAGGTGAGGTGGATGTTCATGGACCATCTACAATGGAAGCAGTGTTTGAAAAGGCTATAAGGTAGGAACATAAATTACAAGCCATTTTATCCTTTAGGGAAGAGAAACACAAGAAGAGTGTTAGCTCACCTACACCACTTGCTCCTAAGAAAACTTGGTGGAAGAAAGAGGGCAGAAAAATAAATTTTGTAGGAAAAATACAACTAAACCTATTGTAAACACAAGAAATAATGAACAAAACAATGTTGCTTTTGGAGAAAATAAATTTTAAAGGAAAGGGCTTGTTAGGGGATGTTTCAAATCCAACATTGATCACTATGCAAATAATTGTCCCCAAAATAATCAAGGGAATAAATAGCAGCAAATAATTCATGTTGCAATGGGTAATTGCCAAGTAAAAAAATAGGCTACCCCAATAGAAGTGCCAAGTAACTTTTATGGTTTTATAGTTATTGTTTTGTTTGACACGGTGCTACCAAGTGTTTTATTTCAAGTAGGTTAGCTAGAAAATTGTTTAAGAAAGATGAATTTATGGAAAACACTTGGACTATCTAATACAAGAATGATATTATTCATATGGTTGACCAATTTATATCATTTAGGCACTAAGAGATATTTTGAAGTTAAACAAATCTCTATGAATGCAACTAAAGAAATCCAAAAATAAAGGTTGCATGTTGTACGCTATTAAGATCTCATATTTTAGTGAGGAAGGTAAGACTTATTTGGAATATTTTCCACTTTTACGTGAGTTTAAGGATGCATTTTCGAAAGAATTGACTGGAATTCCTCCTAAAAGAGATTTTGACTTCACAATTGACATTAAACCAGGAACATCGCGAATATCAAGAGAAACTTATGGGGACGACAATAACATAGTTGGTTGAATTGAAAGCATAACTACATGAATTCTTTTGAAAACGATAATCGACCTAGTGTGTCTCCTTTGGGAGCACCAGTCATTTTTGTTAAAAAACGAAGGATGGAACGTTAAGGTTATGCATTGACTATCGCATGCTTAACAAAACAACGATAAAGAATAGATATACTTTGCCAAGAATTGATGATCTCTTTGATCAGATGAGAGATGCATTTGTTTACTCTAAGATTGATTTACGATATGGTTATCATCAATTAAGAATAAAATATGGGGATATTCAGAAAACAACATTCAAGACATGCTTTATGGGCATTATGAGTTCATTGTTTTTCCATTTGGGCTCAGTAATGCTCTAGCAATATTTAAGAACCTTAGGAATAAAATTTTCTAAGAATACTTAGATAAGTTTTTCTAGTTTTTCTTGATGATATTATGATTTACTCAAAGAATGTTGATGAACACAATGAACACTTAAGAATAGTGTTGGAAGTATTGAGAAAAATAAAACTCTATGGTAATATTTCAAAATGTTCCTTTTATCAAAGTGAAGTACAATATCTTGGCCATATCATAAATAGGGATGGGATTTTTTTACCCATAAAAAATCAAATCTATTATTGAGTGGCCAACACCTAAAAATGTGCATGAGGTAAGAATTTTTATGGGACTAGTTGGGTACTACAGAAAATTTGTTAAAGACTTTTCAAGAGTGGTTGGACCAATTACTTCATTGCAGAAAAAGGATAAAAAAATTATGGAATGATAAATGTGAGAATGCATTTAACTTGCTAAAATAAAAACTTACATTTGCACCTATATTAAAGGTTATGTATCCCAATGGAAACTTTACCATGGTACTAATGCCTCGGGTGAAGGATTGGGTGAAATACTTCTTCAAAATGACCACGTAATTGCATATGAAAGTAGAAAACTGAAGGTGCGTGATTAGAATTATCTTTCCCGTGACTTAGAGCTTTTTGTCATGGTCCATGCCTTACAAGTATGGAGGCATTATTTACTAGGAAATCCATTTGAACTGAAAACAGATCATTTAGGGTTGAAATACATTTTTATGCAAAGCATAATTTAAATGCAAGACAATGTAGGTGGCTGGAATTTCTATCCCAATATTAATTTGATATTAATTACATTAATGGAAAAAGAAAATTGATTTCTGATATGCTGAAAGCTGCAGGAAACATATTTCCGCAATTGTGACACTCAGAACTTAATTTAAGGAAGAAGTTAAGAAACGACTTCAACAACTAAAAATATGTTAGAAACAAATCCAAATGAAATAATTTATAAGGGTTTAAGGTTTGAAAATGAAGGAATTTTATGATTTAACAAAAAAGTATATGTTCCCTTGGCGATGATCTTAGAGTGAAAGTCTTGCAAGAATTTCATGATGCATTGTATTTCGGGCATCTAGGAGTAACAAAGTTGTTGGCTGATGTTAAACAATAGTATTTTTGGAAAGGAATGAAGAAGGATATGATAGAATATGTTGCGCATTGTTTGGAATGCCAACATGTAAAGGCGGAACACTTGCATCCCGCAGGTCTACTATATCCTCACAATATTCTATAATATAAATGGCAGGTAATCAACATGGATTTTGTGCAAGGACTGTCACTATCCAAAAATAAACATGATATGATTTTAGTAGTAGTGGATAAACTAACCAAAGTAGCTCATTTCATACTAGGAAATCTTAAGGATGATTCCCCAATACTTGTAAAAAGTTTTGTGCATGAGATTTTTTGATTTCATGGAATTCTGTAACTAATCATTTCAAATAGGGATTCAACGATGACTTCTCGGTTTTGGAAAACATTTAACTCTGCATTGGGAAAAAGTTGATTTTTAGTTTGTCCTACCATCCTAAAACAAATGGAAAAATAAAAAGAGTGAACCAAGTTTTGGAAGATATGCTCAAAATGTATTGCATGGATCATCAATAAAAATGGGAGGAATATCTATCATTGGTTGAATTTTCTTACAATAACACTTACCACTCCTTGTTGAAAATGGATCCATTTGAAGTTTTTGTTACTTTCCCATTACCTCGAATCATTGTTGTAGTACTTTCCTTCATCACCTGATTCACCGATATTCCATGAGACCGGAGAAATGTGTGAACATTTCACCGCCTAGTATTCAAGTTCAAACAAGTTTGTTCCATCATCTTTGATTCCCTCGATGAACCAATCAAAGTAGAAATTTCTCATCGATCAATTGTCATCAACTAGTAATACCTTTTTCTTACTTCAAATTCATCAACACAATTAGCTCGGTAGTCCTCAATTTGTGGTGTGTGATGCAATCCCAGGAGGGTGAAAGTTTTAGGATTCTTTCTAATGTCAAAATCAGGCCTATATGTGTAAGAGAAGAGATTGAGAGAAGTGAAAGAGACTTCATTTTTCGATGCATCCATAACACTCTTACAAGAATAGATCCTCAAAGATATGGGAAAAGATACACCCTTTTTGTTATTTATACATCTGGTATGTACATGAGCTAGTTTCCTACATGATTCAAACATAATGATTTTGTCACTTGGGTACCTGGGTAGCCGATGATGGGCAAGATCATAGCATGAGATCTCGTATGTCGATGAAAGTAGAGAACTAAATGAAGTGACTTCCGTATTTCATGATCATTATAACTACTTGAGAAGAGATTCTCGGCTTTGGATTTCCCTAAAGTAGTATGATGATGAACATAGTGAATGCATTGTTCACCCTAGAAAAATGGTAGTTGCTTTCCACGTACGTGAGCTACGAGATACTTCCCATAGCCGGGTGACTTATAAGATACATTGAGATTGGAATTTATGCCCCTAAATGGTCTTGTGAAGGAAAGATCATATAACATATAAGAAGTCATGGTGAACTTCTTAGTTGAAGGAAATTGGAGCAAATGTTGATGGATGTTATCACTAATAATCTATCCCAAATCTATCACTTGGTTCCCTTCGGTGGTAATGAGGATGAACTAATCCATTCATTCCAAAAAAAAAAAAAAAAAAACTTCTCCTATCACCTTGCTCATTAGGATAATGACATTGGAATATCCTTCATGGAATTCACTTCTGGAAAAGATTTTGGGAATACAATAAGGTTTTCTTTCTTTCTGAACCATGATCCAAGTACCAAGCCTTGCAAGTATGATTCATTCTTCATCCACTCCTCTTAGTAAAATTCCTTGGTAATGATAACCATGTTATTGTTAGTGGGAATCTTCAGACACTGAGAGATACCTCTGGGAGTGAGGATTGCAAGAATTGAATTCTTATCCACTTGCACTATCCCGCAGTCATCTTCATAGTGTTATGCATAGTTGTGGACCAATTCGGTGCTCTAAATGAATAATGGGTGACCTATTGTTTAGAATAGCCCGCTTCAAAAATAAATTCTTCCACCGGTTCACGAGGTCCATTGAGCATCCTATTTTTCAAATCATTCAGGTCCATATGAGTGCATCATTGTCTCCCACACCGGGATATTCAATTATTAGGATTGAAATGGCTTTAAGACTCGAGTATTTTAACTTCATAATGCCAAAAAAGCATTGAGAAAAGTAGAGTAGGAGTTACCACATACTTTCTAAACTCGAATATGGAACTATGTGTTTTTAGAAAGTCTTGCCTACGACTCCTATTTTTAGTAATTTTTAATGTTTTTTGTTTTCTAATGTTTCTTGTTCATTTAGAGCGTTTCAAATGTTAGAAACTTACTATTTTTAGAAATTTACTATTTTAGACCTCCATTGCATTGAATAATTTCTATTTTTGGAATGTTTTCTTAGAGGTGTCAGGTTGTAATGAAAACATTGTCAAAAAAATTATTTTGCACCAGGACCTTTTGCTCCCAATTTCAAAGTTTTTTGTTTGTCGAATCTCTATATAACTGAAAAATCAAGTTTAGGGTTTGGAAATTTCAAATTGTTGCTATAAAAAACATGGCATCAACGGATTTTCTTTCACGGTCTTCTCAAAGGCATTTTGGAGAGGAATATTCTAGAAAAGTTTCATTGGAATCAGATGCTCGTTTAAGGAGATATGAGCAGATCTTAGTTTTGATGGTTATGGATGTGTGAAAAAAATGTGCACAAATTTTTGGACAAAAATATATTTTGGGGGATGTTTTTCACGGTGAATTGGATATGGAAAATTTCCTTTGCTTGAAGAGTGAAAGTAATTTTTATTTGCATGACCTTCCCGAGACCATGGTTAGATAACCGGGGTTAGAAAAATGTACAAGTGGGGTAATGTCACACTTGTATTTCCCCATGGACCCTTTGGGATAGTTCGAGACAACATGAGGGGAAAAGTGTGAATTGGGGAGTGTAAGGGGATGAAACTAGGATCTAAGGGCTAAAAATAGGCTCTAGAGGGGCTTGGTGAGGTCCCATGGTGACTAGGGAATAATTGGGAAGAGAGGGATCATACTTTTGTGTCTCATATGTCCCATTTTGGATAGTTGGGACATTCAAGAGTCAAAATTGCTACCGAGGGTGATAAATCATGAATGGGGGCAAGTGGCGAAGTGAGATAATGCATCCCAGGGGCGAGAGGTTACAAGTCTTAAGTGACGAAAGATTTTTCTTGACAAGGGGGTCACAATTTTGTGTACCCTTTGTCCCCTCTATCCCCTTGGGGACATTTGGTACATCGAGAGGTGAAAAAATGTGACTTTTCACTTCTTGTAAGTTATTTTTAGCTCATCGTGTCTAAATCGAGACATCGAGAGTGAGAATTCTACCTTGAAAGCATGAGGAAGTGTTCTAGGGTCAAACCTTATATGATTTTGACTATAAAATAATTTATGAGATCCATGGGACAATTATTGAGACCAAATTATTCTTTAAACTCAAAATTTGGGGAATTTTTCATCTTGAACCGAGAGGGGAAGCTAAAGTGTTCTAAACAATCTTGGGAAACTTTTGTGCCTTGGAGAGGATTTAATGTTTTCACCTTGTAGAGAATTCCTAGATATTTTTATGCCTATTTGTTTTCCTCATAACTCCTTTTGTAACTCTTAGAATCATACAAAGAAAGAAACATTCACTGTTAGGTAATCCATTCCCTACACCTAGAAGACCCGGTCTTGCACAAGTTGTTCATAAAAAGATTTATTTTCCTAAATTTTCCTAAATTTCTTTTTACATCTTCAATACCATCGAAATCGCCCCTTTATACTTTAGATCTTCCCTTAATGTTCCTAAAGGGTGTGTATTAGTTGTAGAATGACCAAAAATGGCCTTAATGAATTCATCAATCAAATTAATCACTCCTCCTTGAAAACTGAGACATACTTGAAAACTTCATTAAGACCTTCCTTTGAGTTGGATTGATGATGGGAATGAGGGAAGGCTGACCATACGAGAGTTTCATTATTACTGGGAAGCAAAGTTTTCAATTATGGTCTTAGTTGTCATGCTCAAAGTTTCCATTTTTTATGTTAGTCATTTTGTATGACAACACATCCCCCTCAATAAAAACTAATGTCATCACAGTCCCTCCTTAACACTTCCATCCCCCAATCCTATCAATATATCCACCCTTTATCACAACCATTAGGTTCCCAACCAACGTATAATATGTCAAGAAACCTCCCCCTTCCAAAATCCTCCATTATCATTTCAAAAAAATCAACCAATCCTAGTTTATGCACATGGTAATCCACCTCAAAACATTCAGACACCTCAATTTGACCTCTGCCAAACCCTTATAAGTAGGATGGCTAACTTAGAAGCTTCTACCTCGGGGCCAAAGAATGAAATTTAATACGAGAAAACTTTTAATGAACCTATCCACCCAACAATATTGATTAGACCATACCCCACACATTGGGAAATCCCCAAGTTTACTAAGTTTTATAGTAAGGAGGACCCTCAAAACATATGAGAGAATTCCTACATGCATGTTATCTTATTTCCCATGACAATGCTCTTTTGCTTCTTACCTTCCTCGTGTCCATGGCAAGACTCGCCTTAGATCGGTATAACCTCACCCAACATTGCTTGTAAACATTCACACAATTGGCCCAAATATTCCTCAAGCATTTATCCATAAATATTTTGAGGAAGTTATATAATACTAACCTCTATGCCACTTTGAATAGTTTGAGGATGAGTCCTTTACTGATTTCATCACCATATGGGGAGGAATTATAAACCGATTATCATTCTCACTTCCCGAGTTGAGATAGTTGAACTATTTTCTTGGTCTTACGCCAAACATATTTCTTGCACATGCCAAATCCATAACTTTCAGAACTTTAAAAATCCTTTACTATGGGTAGAAATCTGAAGTGTGAGCCCCTAAAGAAGGAAAACTTAAACTACGCAACAAAATCACCAAACCATATCCTTCTAAAAACTCCCCAAACCGAAGGGCACCACTAATGTCGGCATCCTTAATTTAACCTCATCTAATACATCTAACTCATCACGAGACACAATATCATAGACCAACAAATTGACCACCAAAATGATATATACCTTTAGGAGAACATTATGACATTGTCCTTCAAAAACTCTTAAAGGCTCACTTAATCGAATTACCACCTATCCACAATCCATTTGATGAGTCTCAACCTAAACCCACATGGTATAGGAAGATTACTTTTTCAACTACCGTCAAGTAAAAGGCCATAACATGAACAAATACCCATCCTTTGAAAATGTGGTCCAAAATCTCATAGGAAAATGAGAGATCTAGTTAGATAATCCTAATGCTCCCTGGAACCAATCCTTAGACGTCATCAAGAAACCATTTCATAATCACTCACCCATGACCAACTTAGTATAAACAAGCACCGATAACCCCATGAGTTATGTCATCAACACCTTCTCCTAACACCCCCTTCCCGAAAAGATCCCTTCACCACCAAAACTACCCTTGGAAAATCCATATTTCCTAGACCTTCTCACAGAAGTCCCCAATCAAAACATGATCCCTATCAACTATCTACATGCCTACTATTTCTTATGAGCTTCCAAATTTAATTTCATGGACTAAACCCAAGATGAAACCTAAAATAGAAAACCCCAAAACCAAAAAACCCCTTAGACCTATCAAACATCTAGATACCTAAAAGAGAGAAACCCACAATACCCATGCGAAGCTTGAACTACGCAATCAAAAGATAAGAATCCAATCATATCCATAATTTCTCCCCTTCCTACTATCTTGGGACCCCACATCCTTCTAAATTAAACATCATAACCAAATAATCCAAAACAATCCACAGATAACCTCCTCTTCTTTCACCCAAATCTCAAACGATAATGGTAGCAATCCAATACCCTTGGGCTCCAACATATCCTACTATCTCCAAAAACAAGGCACGTTCCACCAATTACCCTCCCAAATCAAACACGAAACATATAAACCCAAAAATTCAAACACCTCCTTCAAAGGACACCACACCACACCGTCCTTTGAAGGTAACCTATACTACCATCATTAAAAATCTCGCAAGCCTCCGCCATTATGTTTCCCTGAATAAAAGTTTCCAATCCTCGTACATAGAGACCTACATGGTAAAAGCCATACAAAACATGTTCCTACCATAGGACCCCTGTGCCACAACACCGAGAGTTACAAGGCCCTCATAATTTCAATATAGAAACTCTCCCATAATGATGACCTCCTGGAAAAGAATATTGTCATGATCCCCCACCTGAACCTAAAAGAACCCACACCGAATCATCGAAAACATAAAAAAACATTTGTAAAAAGGGGGGAAATTCATAATTCAATGCTAAGAATCACTTTCCAAACATTTTCTCATAACTCTCCACTAAATGTCCTTTCCTTCAAATCAACGCAGTTCGTATAGCCACACGATCCTAGAACTAAGATCTAAAAGCACAAAACAAAGGAAAAGCCAAAATATTTATACCTGCAGTAGCTTCGAGATGCCCCTTCAACATCTTTCCCCAAGGCTAAGGTTTCCATCCTTCGCTCCAATCAATCCAAAACCACCACAAACATCCAAAACATAATCCTAAAACAACTTTAACAAGCACTAGTGAAGATATCTTTGTATGAGCTCATCCAAAACTCCCGCAACATCAATGAACAATGATCGAGACTTACAATCCATGTGTACCCCTTCAGATGAACCATAACCACAAGTTGCCTTCATATATGCCTTAAAAATAACCACATCCATCATACTTTACTCTACATAAATCCCAACATCCCATTCGGATGATTAACATCCCCCTTATTTATCACAACCCAAATCAACCAAAGTCACATTAAACGAGTCATGATTAAAAACAACATGAACATCAACATCATCTCCATCGTGCCTTAAAAAATATTTTGCTACTAGATACTATGATGTGTTACTCACACATTGTCTCACGCACCTTTAATGACACCATCACCCCCATAATGGGAATAGTGGTCCTACCCGTGTAGGTTAGCAATTGCACCATCCTGAACTCTTCTACCTAGTAGAAGCATAATTCCAATACAATATCCTACTTGGACATCCTTGGATTCGGTAGATGTATTGTATCCCTTTCACCTTGCACAGATGCCTAAAATATGAGCACTAAAGGAAACTTCATGTTACTCCAAGTTGATCCCAACCCATTCAAAACTTGCAACATGACTTACCGACCTAATGATGTCTTAATACCCCTCAAGAGTATCGCCTCTACCATAGAGGCCACTTCTAGCACTTCCATGCCGGCATCCAGACTCCATGAAAATGAGTCCCTCGATTCTACATTCCAGTGAATCTCATTAGGCCAATACTAATTATCAACCTTAAATACGCTCCTCACACCACAAGAACATAGTAAACCCGATAAACACCCCATTTACCATCTGAATGCTGGACATGTCATCCTCTTCGGCCCCTTGACCAAAAAACCAATCTCATTTATGGGGGGATCGACCAACCATCCTTATACCAGGATAACTAACAACACACAAGGCCCTTCTCTTCTAATTTCTCCTTCCTATACAAGCCACAATTTGTCCAGACTTACCTTTACTTTTGCGTATGGAAAGGATTTGGTATGAATAAATATAAACAAGGCCCCCATAACTTATCTTTTGTATACTTCATATTACCTCATGATAAGAAAGGTCTGGGTTCATAAATCCTTCTATGGTTGTTCCTATCCCCGAGCTTGAGCTAAAACCCATCCCATCACCTCCCAAAACATCCATAGAAATATAAGATGACATTTCCATCCCCCTAATGTTTTTTAGTCAATATCATTTTTGTATGACCTCTCACTTACCAAGTTAAGGACCAAATTAAAACCATTCCTTTAATTTTTCTGACATGATAAAAGAATATACTCCTACTATCGATATTTTTCAATGCCAAGATGATGACTCCATCATAACCTACATGGGAGTGGAAGAGATCCACCTATGAAAATACTTTTCCCATGACACCTCTACTCTTTTCAATGAATCCACCATTGACAAACATTGGAACCCCTGAAACTTCACGCATTATCAAAATCGGACAATCCATAAATCCTCAGAATAACAAGACTTCGCTACCTTTTTATCTAAACAAATTTGAGTCTTTACTTTGTCCTATAGTGACATGTTAGCTATCAATCCTAATGTAGTCATGCACAACATTATCACCATCCCTAACGTTAGGCCTATAAAACAAAAAAATCAAAAATGCATCCTCGTGTAACCCTATGGAGGTAGTCAAATAAGATTTACTGTGTTTTCTTATCTACCAACTTTATCCACTTTATCGGCTACCCATAATGGATATCTAACATTGTGTCAATTACCAAATCCTCTAGGAAACTCTGCATTTGTATTGACTTCTAAGACCTTAACCTCACATGTCCCAAAGATGAATCCCCCCTTCTTAATATTGATCAACTAGTACATCTCATAACAGACAAAAACATTTATCCCTCATGGATGGATTTTTAGGGTACAATTAAGTCCTCATCGCCTATGAAGATTAGAATAAAACATATTTTATTACCCCATGGGGGACCTTTTGTTACAAGGTCATTCCTTTTGGTTTTAAAAATGTGGGAGCAACTACAAACAATCCATGACTTATATCTTCCATGACCTAATCCATAAGACTGTTGAATACTATGTAGATTAACTCCTTAGCGAGTAAAAAATCCACGAAAAACACTTACCCATCATAGAAAAAATCTCCTACTGACTAACCCATTTTTGCCTCCGTCTCAATCCCGGTAAATGTATCTTCAGAGTCCTAATGGGTAAAATATTAGGATTCATCATATCCATTAGAGGAATTAAAGTTAATACAACCAAAATAAAAGCCATATTAGTAATGCATCCTCTGTCCAACTTGAAACAACTATGTAGCTTATAAGGCAAACTATAGTCCATTCATCATTTTATCACACAACTATCTAACATTGCCAACCCTTTCATCACCTCCTTAAAAATGGCGTTCAATTTAAATGGGATACCCTTTGCTAAGAAGCCTTTGATGTCATCTAACAATATCTCCTATCACCTCCTATGCTTATACTACCTAAGGAGGATCAACAATTCTACTTATACATTTCTACTACTGATCATACCCTAGGGGCCATGCTTGCTCACCAAGATGACCAGAATTGGGACATCTTATGTACTACATCAGTCGTACCCTCATTCATTATGAGACCTGCTATACCCACCTCGAAAATCTATGTCTCGCCCTAACATTTGTAACCTCCAAGATCCGTCACTACCTCTTCAACCATAAAACTTATGTTATTACAAACTTTAATCCATTAAAGTTCATGTATTCTAAACCTTATCATAATCAACGAATCACCCAATGGATTATGCTCATTATTGATTTGGACCTAGATTTCGTCCATCAAAAATCAATCAAATGAAAATTCATTTCTTACCACCTCGCAGAGGCACCCTTAACTAACAACCAACATTTCAATACACAGTTCCCTGATGAATTTATAAACCTCATGTTCGGGAAGAGCCCCCACCAAGATGACATTATATTTTGATGGATCCAAATGCAATCATGGGGGAGGAGATGATATCATCTTAATACCCCGAGGAGACACCCATGAAACTTTCCTTCAAACTCAACTTTAAATGTACTAACAACATGGTTGAGTAGAAAACTTTAATCCTTGGTCTTCAAACAACCTTCGCATTAGGAGTCAAAACTCTTAATATCTTGATTATTCTCAACTCATAGTCAATCAAAATGATTGACTAAAATATGAATATTCTATGTTAATCTAAACTATGAACAACAATGAAATAATGGGTATAAATTGAAATATGAATGCTAACTAATTTTATTTGATATTTAAATGAAATAAAATAATTGAAATGGGAGGAAAAAGGTATTAACTTGAAAATGACTTACCTCGTTGTGATTCGGGATTGAACAGGATGATGTGTGGACGAAGCAGAGTATGATGGTACAACCCAGGAAATTGCAACAGACGAAGATTTGACCAGACGGGGGCACTGGAAGAGGATCGGGGCTCCTGTGGATGCCCTAGTATGCAATATGGGCACTCTAGTCTACGGAATGACTCGGGACCGAATGCGGAAGTGTCACTAGATCTTCGCAATGTCTTGATCTTTGTCGTGTGATTGTCGATAACTTCATTGATGATGCCGTAAACTTGCAATGAAGATTCACTTGCAAAACCCCATACAAAGCATCAAACCCCTAAAAAATAAAGATGCATAACTGCCACCCCGCATTGGTGGTGGTCCTACACGCTTTTTCTAGCATTATATTTATATTAATTAATGTATTTATTGTTTATATGGTTATATTTAATTATAAACCATATTATTGTTTTTATTCAAACAATACGGGTGTTGTTATATTGTTTTAACAATATTATTGTTGTGCTTCCTGGATGTAATATTGGAAGCTACTGTATTTTAAATTGGTTGTTGCATTGTTGCAACTCCTCATTTGTTTGTATTTAGTTGTACAATACCTATAAGTATTGTAGCTCATTCATATGTAATTTGGTTGATTGAGTTTAATATAATTTATCAGGCTTCCGCCCCTATTGCTCAATCTACATTTGGTACGAGAGCGAGAATTGGAAGCTGTGAAGCTGGAAGGGTGGAGAAGGTTGCAGAGAGAGAAGAGAATTCTTGGAGAAGAATTTTTTTCAAGAGAGCTGTGTTTGCCTCAGCAACTTCCCACATCCATCCTCTGCATCCCACAACCCCCTCTGTTCATTTCCAGTGTTTGGTAAACGTAAAATTTTTTTGCCTTGGTGCCTCTCTGCACCAGGAAAATTTTTTCTAGAGGATTTTTTTATATTTTAAAAAAAAATTTTCCCCATTAGGGTTTTTTCTCTAAATTTAGAATTTTAGTTTTATCTATATCTAATTTATTATCTATCTTATCAAATTTGGAGAAAGGACTCCATAGAGCCAAGCATTTATTTTTTGAAGAGATTTGAGCATTCTATTGGTTACCTGCGATTAGAAGGAGGACCATGCATTGAAAACATTTTGGCTCAAGCTTGAAGTTGCACTCTTGCATTCATCAAGCAGTTAGTTTGTTTTTGCAGTCAAAAACATCCTAAACATTCGATTAGTCATCGAATTTAATTTGCATTGCATTCATTTGTCAGAAGTACACATAGCATGAGGATTTTGAACTTTTATTTCATGAGATCAAAGCGAGTTTTTAATCATTAGTTGTTGATGATAGGGATAGACATTCAAAGTCAAGCCCTTGCAAAAGCACTAACCTTCAGATCGAGTCAAAAACCATCATCAAACACATCATTAAAGAGCTAAATTTCAAAAAAGGTAATCTCTACAACAAACAAAGCCTGAATAGTAAAAACATGGCGTTAAAAAAAATCAAAACAAAAACTCTCAAGTGGCTGAGATCAATAAAAACTGCGATGAAAGGTGATCACCATGAGCTCAACAGACATGTGATCCACAAACAAAAAAAACTCTGATAAAAAAAAAATCAACCTCAAAAAAAAAACAAAAAAAAACACAAAGTCAAAAAAAAAATCAAAAAATGGTGAAAAAAAAAAAAAATAAAAAAAAAAAAAAAAAAAAAAACTAAAAAAGAGCGTTAAAAATAAAAAAAAATTCGAGATCCATTTTTGAGTATGAAACCCTAATCCCATAGCAACTCTCTCCAAGCTCTAGTCAAGCCACATGGACTCCAACCTAACCAAGTCGTCATTTTTTAAAAAAAAAGGTTAGTAAATTTTTCTTTATTTAAATAAAATTTGCTTCATTTTATAGCTAATAAGCAGCACAAGTTAGCCTATGTGGATAGAGGAAAAGACTTGGGAGTGGGAGGTGCATGGTTGAACCCCCCCCAAAAAACACAATTTTTTAAAACAATTTTGAAATTTAGAGGAAAATTTGAAAAACCACCAAATTTAGAGGAATGAATTTTGGTGGAAAACCACCTCTAAAAAAATTTAGTTTACATAACTAAAAAACCTCTAAATATTTTAGTGAGAAAAACCTAATTTAGGGTAAAATTTTTTTTTCTCCTAATAGGCCTATTTTTTCATTCTGGGCATTTTTTGCAAAAGGAGAAGCCTAAAAATTCATTTTGGGCTATATTTTTAAATTTTTTGGCATTGGGTCATTTTGGGCTCGGAGGCCACCGAGGCCCACAAAACAAAAAAAATTTCCTGCCATTCAATTTTTTCAAATTTTTGAATGTAATTACATGCTTCAATATATTGTACTAATTTTTAAGTTGCCATAGTCAACCAAAAATATTGTAACTTACTCAAAAAATGGCAGAAAGTTGTAAAAAAATAGTAAAAATTGGTTTGAAACACTCACGAGATCCTAGATCTCATTTTAGCACATTCGGTATATACGGTGCCTCTGGGAAGCACTTACGGGTAAAGCCATCATGACTACTACTACACTTAATGCCTAATATAGCTGCAACAACGTCATCGTTTGGGCATCGACCCTTTAAATCGATGGGGAGTAATAAGGTCACAGTGCACACACTATGAGCCATCCCATCCATCTATGAATGATTGCATGACATAAATCTGGACTGAGAAATTATCCAAGTATATAGTGAAGTTTACGTGCACGTGTATGAGGATATTTCTTTGAGCGGTGTCAATAATCACACAGACCCCTTTTAGTATTATCTTGGTACCATGTATTGAATTCTTTCACGTACGTTAATGCCTCTTTCATGTACCACGGGTATATAGAAAGGGTGAGCTTCTTCCACGTACCGTGGGTATATCGGAAGGGCGTGTATATAGAAAGGTTGGTATATATCGATGATGGTATATAGATTGGGAGACCTTATACCTAGAGTGATAAGAGCCAAACCCTATCAGTGTTTTTTCTACAAAATGGGCACCAATGCCCCCAATTTTTTTCTTCCAGATTCACAACTACTCGAGAAAAACAACTATGTTGCATGGAAGACAAAAATCAAGACACAACTTGAGTTTGAAGAGATATGGCTTGTTGTGAATGGTACTATGACCAGATCAACTACTGATACAACACAACAATGGATAGTTTGATAAAGTAGATCAGAAGGCCAAACTCATCATCTTGTTTGGAGTGTCGATGATGTGTAACCCCACATTCGAGATGCCAAAACAACCAAAGAAGCATGGGATAAAGTTGAGCACAGTATATGAGGCCAAAAACAAGAATGTCATACTAAATTTGTAGAGTCAATTACACACATTGAAGTTCAAACAAGAATGAGAAAATTGAAGCTTTCTTAAGAAGAGTTTATGAGAGTTGAGGGCTTCACTTCTAGCCCTAGGAGAAGTGGTCACAGATGATGCTCTCATTCCCATTTTTCGAGAGCACTCCCTTCTTCTTACCACATTTTTGTCACAACACTAAACATGTCAGATATGATAGTTAGTTTTGACAAATTGGTAAACCTACTACAACAAGAGGAAGCCATGCACAATAAGGATGATGAAGAGGAGCTAGGCACTTTCTTCACATCAAAAATGGAAAGGAAAAGGTAAAGGAAAACCTAATTCCTATCAAAATTCCCAACATCAGAATCAAGTATCACGGGGACAAACAACAGAAGAAGCAATGTCCAATTTGTAAAAGAGGACATGACTTAAAAGATTGTTGGTATAATACTTACAAGAAAGGTTCATCAAGAAACTCTGGACCTCCACAACAATCTCACAAGGGACATTCTAACTACAATCAAGGGTAGAAAAAGGGAACTGGAAAAGAAGACCCCATCAAGCAAGGAAATATTGTTGAGCAAGAAGAACATTCAGATAATGAAGACTTCTTGTACACTTGCTCGATCAAGTGAACCATCCACGTCATCTAGTGATGTTGGTATGTTGATTCGGGAGCCACTCGACACATGACCAGCCATAGAGACTGGTTTACTCAATGAGGGACACGCCTTGAAAAACCATGTTTCGTTGGGTGATGATTCTTCATATATGATTAGGGGATTGGGAACATTTCTCTACCCCTTGGTTCATGCAACTGTAGACTATCAGATGTCTTATATGTCCCAGGTTGACAAAGAATCTACTTTTAGTCAGTCAACTCCTAGATCACAACCTAAAAATTGACTTTGATAGTCATTCCGGCAAGAAAATGTGTTTGATTCGAGATAAATCACGAGGCTCGAAAATAGTTGCAAAAGCCTCCAATGTGGGACACATGTTCCAACTTGATTTTTTTCACAGAGATGATCAAGCACTTGTGGCTAAGAACTCTACCTCAGCATAGTTGTGGCATCGGAGACTTGGTCATGTTAGTTTCAAGTATCTCGAGACACTTTGTCGGCATAATATGGTACATGGGCTACCATCTCTTCAGAAGGATACAGACAAGTGTCCTCATTTACCTAGTAGGAAAACAAACAAGAGCTTCATTCAGAAGAGTACATATCGAGCTCATGGTAAGCTTGATCTGGTTCATACCGATCTTTACGGTCGATGCAACCAAGTCATTCTGGATTTTAGTACTTCATGCTATGTGTTGATGACTATTCAAGAAAAATGTGGATTTTTTGTCTTCACAAGAAAAGTGAAGCTTTTGAAACTTTCAAGAAGTTCAAAGTAGTAGTTGAGAATGAAACTGGTCATCACATCAGAACTCTCCACTCAGATCGAGGGGGGGAATTCACTAGTAATGAGTTCAAATACTACCTACAAACTCATGGGATTCATCGAAAATGCCTCCTCCACACACACCGCAATAGAATGGTGTTGTTGAGAGAAGAAATCATACTATCATGGAAATGGTGTGATGCATGATCGATGACTCTAGACTTGCAAAGACATTCTGGGAAGAAGCAAAAAGACAATAGTGTATTTTTTGAACAGAGTGCCCATAGTTTCTCTTGAAGGAGTAACACCACAAGAAGCATGGTCAAAGTGAAACCATCTATTGCACACCTTAGAGTATTTGGGTGCAAAGAAAGTATGCACATACCCAAGAAGAATAGAAAAGAAATTGGACATGAAGTCATAGAAACTCATCTTCATTGGGTATAGTGAAGAGACTCTTGGGTACAAATTGATGGATCCAAAGACTAGAAAAGTCTACACCAGTAGAGATGTTGAGTTTTTTGAGAAGAAGGAAGCAGAGTCTCCTCCTCCAGACTCACCTGATGTAGATTCTTCACCAGTTGTAAAAATTGAAGCTGATGTTCCCATTGATGATGAAAGTGATGATGGGGATGATGGTGTTGATATGATAGAACCACGACCCATGGGAATAGTTCAACGTATGCCCAAGTGGTGTACTAGCACATTACGAGATGCAAGAATGGATGCTCCACCGGATACATCCACCCCTAGACCATGGACTCATAGTAAAGCAAGAGAAGAAGTTAAATTTTCTTTGATGAGTAGAGTTATTGAGTCTGATGAGCCCTCTATAGTCTAGGAAGCCCTACAGTCAAAAGCTTGGAAAGATGCCATGGACTTTGAATATCAATTCAGTGATGAAAAATAACACTTGGCAGCTTGTCGATCTTCCACTAGGGAAGAAACCCATTGGATGCAGATGGATATTCAAAACAAAGTACAAAGTAGATGGGACAGTGGACAAGTATAAAGCAGAGACTTGTAGCAAAGGGGTATGCACAAAAAGAAGGCATTGACTATGAGGAGACATTTTCTCCCACAACTAAGATCAAAATGATCAGGATGATCTTTTCTCTAGCTAGCTACAGTTTGGATGGAAAGTCCATCAGATGGACGTAAAAAGTGCCTTCTGAATGGAGATTTACAAGAAGAAGTCTATATGACTCAACCTGAGGGATATGTTGTACCTGGTCAAAGAAAAAGGTATGCAGACTCAGGAAATCTCTGTATGGCCTCAAACAGGCACCCGGGCATGGTACATCAAGATTGATGAGCATCTCATACAACATGGATTTGTTAGAAATCCATACGATCCCAATCTTTACCTCAAAAAGCAAGGGGAGATTGTGATTGTCATTGTCTATGTCGATGATCTAGTCATCACTGGAAGTTTAGTGAGGATGATCGATGCAATGAAGAAAGATCTTAATCGATCGTTTGACATGACCGATCTCGGGTTGATGCATTATTGTCTTGGATTGGAAGTATGGCAGAAAGAGAATCACATTTTGTTTCTTAGATGAAATATACCAAGACAACACTTGAGAAATTTAGGATGATGGATTGCACACCAATTGCTACACCTATGGAGAACAGATTGTAGTTATCTCGTTCAGATCCATCTCCTGAGGTAAGTGCCACTCTCTATCGGTAGTTGATTGGGAGTCTCATTTACCTGACCTACACTAGACCAGATATCAACTTTGTAGTAAGCTATCTATCCAGGTTCATGTAGGAACCCAAGTTTTTCATTGGAAAGTAGCAAGGTGCATCTTGAGATATCTCAAAGGATCAGTGGATCTTGGTCTAGAATACAAGAAGAATGACAACTTCTTCTTGTCAGGATATTGGATTCAGATCATGCAGGAAATATTGATGATAGAAAATCCACTTCAGGATTTGTGTTCTTTATGGGATCTGGACCAATATCATGGGGAAGCAAGAAACAACACTTTGTTTCTCATTCTTCCATAGAAGTCGAGTATCATTCTACAGGAGAAGTTTTCTATGAAGTGATTTGGCTACGTCGCATACTAGAAGGACTTGGAATACCATAGGACAAACCGACCACCATGTATGTTGACAATGAAGGTGTTCTCAAACTTGTTCGCAATCCATTTTTCATGAAAGAACAAAGCACATTGAGGTATAAGTTCATTTCATACATGAGCATGTGTTGAAGCACAACATCTAGCTTCAATTTTTTCCAACAATTGAACAACGAGCAGATATCTTCACAAAGTCACTTGCACGTGACAAGTTTGAGTTGTTTAGAGAGTTCCTCTCCTCATCCCTTGAGACAATGCACAATTAAGGGGGAATGTTAGGTTAATTATTATTTACCTATATATTAATTATGCATTTCATATTAATTAATGTATTTATTGTTTATATGGTTATATTTAATTATAAACCATATTATTGTTTTTATTCAAACAATATGGGTGTTGTTATATTGTTTTAACAATATTATTTTGATTTATTTAGGTTAGTTTCCTTTCAATGATAGCATAGATTGCTAAGTTCATCCTAGTTAATTTGGACACTTCAAACTAGTTCAACATTGAGATTTAGTTAGACGAAACATAGGAATTTACGCTACCTATTCATAGCCTCTAAATCTCCCCATTGCCAACTCAACTACCGAGATCACACTACTAGATCTTAGTCATTGATCCTCCTATAGTTAGTGTTGGCTAGATTTTCTCGTAGCATAGCATCAAACCTAGGCGATCATGAGATAAATCTCCCTCATTTAACCGGTGAGGCTCCCGTGTCAGATTTGTCAATAAAAATGTGTTTCTATCTATCAGGGGTTTTACTTTAACAACTTAGTTCATGAACCATAACTAAGAAGTTCTGCAGCAAGTAAGCAGCTGTTTAAGAAAGGAAAATTACAGAAGAAGGAAGTAAAGGAATTACAGAGAAGAAATGAGGAAGATGTGCATCCCAATTAGTAGATTGCAGAGCTAATTGCATGCACATAGAAGAAACTCAAATAGATTTGAACACACAGAATTATAAAGCAAAGGCAGCTCTAGATCTAGATCTAAAATAACACAAAGTCTATTAAGAGATCTAAGATTTAGAAGCAAGAAACAAAATACACCGTGACACAAAGTTCTCCGGAAACCTGCTTCTTTGTATTCCTCTGCAACAATTGGCTCTCAGGGGTTCAGCACAAAGTCTAGAACACAAGATTGCTTCTTACAAATTCTGATCGATGATTAACCCGAAGGTTCTTCTCCTACTTATAGAATGTAGGAGGGAAAGTACAAATAGAAGACTCAAACTGAACTAAAGTATGAACAACAAGTAAAGATGACATTTGGCAATCATCCTCAACTAACTTCTTCTTAAGTGACACATGTATCACTTAACTAATAGAAAGGTTCCTCATGACTTCGAGTAATGGTTGCAAAACCAATAACTTAGAAGTTTACAATTCCATCCGGGAACATAGAAAATAGAAGAAGAAAGAAATAGAAGAAGTCATGCCAGCTGTAACATCTACATCTTCTTCTTGTTCTGATATCTGATATACTTGTCGAACATATAGTTCAGCATCTTTCCATCTGTTTTAGCTCTCTGCTTTTCCACATCTGAATTGCAGCAATCCTTCATTGACACTTTCTTTGCTGCATGCTTCCACTTCTTCAAACTTGGCCCAAATCTGCATGATATGCACTGCGGTGTCACCGACCTCCGATAGAGTTCATCGTGAAAGGCTTGGTGGCTTTATCAATCCTCTTTTGCACCATCAGAAGAGAACCCTCCAGAGAATCATGCACCTCGTTAGAAACAATCCGCACGTATGAAGTAATACCTCCATCCACTCTTTCCTCAGTGAAAGAAATAACACTATCCGCAAATCGATGTTCGCTCTCAAGTGCACTGCATCCTCTTGACAAAACTCTGCAGATCTCCAAAGCGGAAGATACTGCAAATTCTATTGCTTCCCCTTCTCGGTGATCCATCGCACAATTTGCTCTCTGACCAATACATCTCCGTGACTTGTTGATCTCGGCCAAAACACTCAGGTTACTCTCTGCAACTGTATTTATTCCTTTTATGCTTTCTATCAGTTGCTTTAGTTGATTTTCTGCATCGTTCATAACCTTTAGGCGGGCTGGCACTTCTCCAAGTTGCACAGAAGCTTGACGAATAATCAGATCCTTCCATTCATCAATAGCCTTTACTTGATTGCTTCATCTTCCATTTCTGCATAAGATGATCACTCACTGCTTATTTGAAATGGGCTGAACGGAAGATTTAGCAACCTTGGCTATGATCTCACATAATTGAGATATTTGCTTCTGTAGCTCTTCTTTCTCCGCCTTTTCATTGTCAAGCCTAAGGAACAAAGCATCCAGCAATGTCTGCGTGTCACCTTGATCCTTCGGTGGTAGCTTGGCCAGAGTGGTATTTTGGTCTTTGTCACATCTTCTGCCGTGAGTTCCTCTTCTACCTTTCCTTCCGCCGGGATCGATATCTCAGCAAACTTCTCTCCCGAATCCTCGATGATCAACCTAGAAGTTGCTTTAGCAACTTTAGGCCTTCTGTCTCTTACGCTCGAGATCACGAAGTAGGCTGCAAGTCATGTTCCTCTAAGTTCATCTCTATTCTTGCTTAGGAACCAGCTGCCAAAGCTAACCATTAGAAATTACTTCTCGGAGAATGAGAAGATTCTTTGAGTGCGCTCTATTTCCCGCTCTCTGCATCCTCTCCATCGAGAAAGTGCCACGAGTATCATGGCTGCCATCTCTCACGAAACATCGAGGACAAAGCTCTTTCGAACTCCGTCATCTGCGGCTTCAACATCTCCTCTGGAGCGGGTCTTTGAGCAAGTGGCTGCGGAGAGAAGATGAACGTTGCTGGTTTCAATGAAGGCATGGAAACATCCTGCTGCTGTGGTGCAATAGTTGGTGATCCACTAGGTACTGGAGAAGTCGGAGTCAAAGCTATGGTCGTAGAAGTGGTCTCCTCTTTCTCTTGAGATTTTCTGCGTACTTTCAACTTCTCGGACCTTCTGCTGCTCTCTCCTTCATGCTTTCGCTTGAGGGAATCTCCTGCGCCGAAGTTGCCCGTGATTTGATTCATCAATACTTCATCAAGGCAGTATCCCTTCGTTAGCAACCAGCTCGAAGTACTCACCAACACAGCTCCGGATCTTTCTTCTATTGTGCTGCAGCTGCCATTGCTATCCTGTAGTAGAGCTTTATCTCCTCCCATTTGATGGTAAGTGTCAAGTACCACGTTCCCATCATCTTTAAGATCGCATGGTATCGCGCTAGTCAAAGTCAAATACTTGCTTTGCCGACAGCCTGCTGAAATCTTTCTTTCTGACCTCGTACTCACTTCTGCACTTCATCCAGAAATCTTCTAACGAAGGCACATGTGCGTACTCCTGGGAGATTGTCTTCCTGGCTATTCCAAATGGATCAAAATTAAGCCGTGCAGGGAAGAACTCTTGCTCATACTCGGACAACATTTGTGCTTCCATTCTTCGAGCTCTGTGAATGCTTTGTCTGTTGTAATATCCACGGTGAGTGGGAAGTAGCCCGTAGACTTGTGCCGCTTCGACTGAAGGTCGTGTAACTCCACAAGTTGCCTGCTTAGCTCCATGGCAATCAATCTGTCACTCGGGTACCTTGGCATCTTTGTTGGTTCACCTGAAAAGCTCGTAACCCTGAGGTATGTGAAATCTGCAAACTGGATGAATATCTTTGCCAATCTTGGACAACTTTGCTTCCCATGCTTCCTTGCTTACTCTGTGAGTCTTGAGTCTTTGTCTAACTGCAGATGAAATCGTAGAAGAAACCATCGTTGATCACTTTGAAGTCCTTCTCGCACGCAGTTGCAGTAAGCTGTGGGTAGCACTCGAAAATGGGATCCTTGGAAAGAATACCACATCTATCTAGCTTGGAAAAGACACCCTGTGAAGCTGCAGCATATACCAAGTATGAAGTCATCTTGAAGCTGAAGGTACGCTTTACGTTCATGATTGCTCACCGATGTTCTTGCTTAATAATTTACGACCAGTGATTATAGAATCAACCTTGTTGATTTGATAGTCTGATGAAAGCATACATCCATGTCCGGAAAGTGTAGGCATTCGCTTCACCATTCAACTGCATGTGATTTGACAATATCATCCGCCTCCTGCACCAAATTGGATCGTGGAAGAGTTCTCGGGAACACTGGAAGGGGATCTGAAGGCTTCTTCATGAACATTTATTCATGATGCTTACACAATCGGCTCTATGCTTTTCCCACCTCCGTCGGCATCACGAATGCTAATAGAAGTCACCACCTTTAAATCTTTGGAATCTTCAAACAATAATCGAAGAATTACGCATCAAAGCGAATTATTGTCTTTCCCATGACATCACGCACTTGATCTAGATGAAGGATGATAGGATCTAGCACACTCCATCACAAACTCGGCAATTGGGTGCATGGGAAAGCTGCGGCTCGAATAATTCCACTACTTTTGACCATACGCATGAGTGAAGTCTTTCCGGCTCTGGATCTATCAATCAAATCGAGAAAGAGGTTACGGGCCTAGATCAGTGTCTCCATGTACGAAAGTTTAGAAGCGATGCATGAATCCATCGTGCTCTCTTTTTCATCTCCTTTTGCCATAGCTTTATCAATCTTTATCACGAATAATTCTTTTCTTCTAATTTGGCACTGCTTTCTTCAATCTTTGAGTGCGAGATCTGGACAATTCTTGATCGGAGGATATTTGCGATGTATTGGACATTGATAAATACTCCTTTTCTTTTATAAAGCACATTTGTAATGAGTTCTGCAATTTATTCGGACAAAAATGGCCACCGGAGCATGAATAGTGAATTTAAATTATAAAAATCTGCACTTTTCAAACTGCTGCCCCAAAAATGGTGTTTAATTTGCACATAAAGAGATCATGAATCCTTTGATCAACACACGAGCTCCTTTAACACTGTGAAAACAATTGTGCGAGACGAAGATGAACCTTTTCCAAAGCATGCGCCAAATCGGAAGCTTTTAGCCTTTGTTAGCACTTTATCATGCAAAATCCTTCCTCTAATGGGGGCGCACTTTTTCTCCTTGCTGCAATTCTTTACCTGTGTGTTGAATAATAAATCCATATGGCTGCCCATGCTTATATAACCTTCATAATTCTATAATTAATAATTGCCCTAACAATTAAAGGCAATTAATTAATTAATAATCATGCTTTTCTCTTTTAAAAATTGCATGTTTAAGGACAGCCATCCAATAAATTAAATTAATCCAATTTAATCCTTCACACAGCACTTAACTTTAGCCTCACAGTGTGCTTTGACCATAGCCACTGAAAATAGAAATTAATTTAATGATTTAATGCATTTAAAATCATTAAATAACTCCTAAATGGGGCGCACTTTTTCCAAGGAGAGGGGCAGCCACTAAATAAATTAAATTTAATTAATTTAATTGCTTTCTTTTAATCCTCCTTTGACTTTTCAACCTCCTCAAGCTTGGGCGCACTTTTTCCAAGGATAGAATTTATTAAAAATAATCAATTTAATTATTTTTATCCATCACCAAAGGGGGCGCACTTTTTTGCACATGTAATTCTATTTTTAAGAATTTTCACCATAATGGGATTCTTTACCTGCGAGGTAGGCACTACTGATCCCATGATCCACTTAAGTGATTTGACTTTTTGATGGGATTCTTTACCTGCTGAGGTAGGCACTAAAATCCCATGATTTCACTTAAGTCACTTTCCTTTTATTATATCATGGGAATTTTCACCTGCTGAGGTAGGCAATAAATTCCCACGCCTCTGACCTCTATTTTTCCCACTGCAGCTTAAGTGACTTTTATAACACGGGAAAAAGTACCCTGCCAGGCAGGTATACAATTCCCATCCTACCTGCGGCTTATATTTTTCCCATCGCAGCTCAAATCCTTTGTTTTCCAAAAATGCGCCCATCCCGCGAGGGCTTTCCTGTCTGCGACTTCGCTTTTCCCGGTGATCGGACCTCGATGATGACTTCCTCCGGGCAAAATGTGCGTGTATGTTTTCCAGCTGCTCCAGGCCAAAAATCGGGCTTACCCGGCGAAGGAGTTGTTCCAGAGAAATTTTACAGAAAACAGAACGGGACACCACAAAAACACGAAAAATTGCCAAAAGTTACAAATAAAGCCCAAAACTTAAAATAAGTTAAAATCCTTCTGGTATATAGGAATAATAACATATTCGCTCATAATAGAGTTAAAACAGAGCGCAAACAGCCTCATACGGGGCTCAAAATAATTAAATACAAATTTCCCGCAGACAAATCCCGACGACATAATAAAACAATTTTGGGCATCTGGGTATTTGGCGAAAAGGGCTAATATGGCTCTTGAGGATTATCTTGGCCTTAATACTGGGAACTTCGAGGCAATAAAAACAACAAATGACCCACTATTTTAAAAGTACGAAATTTTTTCAAATTGGGTAGTCACAGATTTCGGGGTGAAATCTGAGTGACACCAGTTGGCTCCGTCTGTGGACATCTTTTTCTCTTGTCAGAATGACAAAGGGAAAAGATGAGATCCCAGCATCTCTGGTTTCGTATCTTGTCCTTTGGGCACGGGGTCAGGCAGACAAACACAACACAACACAACACAACACCAAAACAAGACAAAACAAGGAAAAACAAACAAAGGTTTTATTTATGTACATACGAGTTTTACCACCGCTTCTCATGTTGGAACAACTTCAAGTGTTGCCCATTGAAAGGCAACGGCAATTCAACTCCATCCTGATGAGCAAGAATGAAGCTATCTGCTCCGGCGATCTTTTTGATTACAAAAGGCCCTTTCCATAGTGAATCGAACTTTCCATGCATGCCTTTTGTTTCTCTTCTTTTGTCCCATAAGAGGACCCAGTCATTAACTTCAAACTTTCTTTCCCTGGCATTTTTGTCGAAGATGACTTTCACCTTCCTCTGATGCTCTGTCAACCTATCTGCAACTTGAGTTTGTACTTCCCTCAATTCAGTCAGGTACATGATTCTTTTATCAATAGCATCCGTGAACGTGGAATCTTCCAGGGCTTTAGAAAGTCGTAGGGCAGGCAATTCCAAGGTGAGAGGCAGCTCTGTGTCTCTTCCATATAGCAGCTGAAATGGGGACATGCCTATCGCCCTCTTTGGTGTGATCCTATCGGCCCATAATGCATCAAACAACTTTTTATGCCAAGTCCTTTGATTTTCTGTTACAAGCTTGCGCACGATAGTTACCAAGTTCTTATTACTAGATTCAGCTTGACCATTCCCTTGTGGATAGTAGTTTGAGGAATGAACAAGTTGAATCCCATACGTGTAGCAGAATTCCACCAACTCCTCAGAAGAAAGATTCGGAGCGTTATCTGCTAAATTTTTTCTTTAGTACGCCATGAAACCTGACAATAATATTTTCTTTTATAAAATTGCACACTTCGGCGGAAGTGGCATTCTTCACAGGAATAGCTTCTACCCACTTACTAAAATAATCAGTAGCTGTTAGAATGTAATGATGACCGTATTTGGAAGCGGGTTAATCATTCGATAAAATCCATACCCCACTTTGTTGGAAAGGTTCTTGATCACTGATGGGTTTTAGGGGTAATGCAGGCAATTTCACACGCCCAACAAAATGTTGGCATGCTTGACACTTAGCTACCCATTCTGCAGTATCTTGAAAAAGGGTGGGCCAGTAATACCTTGCTCTAAGGATCTTGTCTTGTGATGACTCGGGCTGAGAAATGACCACCGCAAGCCATGTCATGAAACTGTTGTAGTAGTTGATCCTGTTGAGCTTTATCCACGCATCTGAGAAATACACCATCAATTCCCCTTTTGTACAAACCATTATCCCAAAGCACAAAATCTTTTGACTTCAATTTAATAGTTCGTTTTTCTTTTCTGGAAAGTCGATCTGGGCATTCTCCATACGTTAGAAAGTAAGCAATGTTACTGTACCATTCCTCTACCAGATCTATAAACAGTACTGCAGGTAAATCTTCATCTATTCCATCCTGATCTGCTTCAGGTACTGATGCTTTAATTTCTGTCATTAGTTCACACAGACCTCTTCCTCGAACCAGCTTTGTTGGTTTAATATCCAAATCATATTCTTGAACTTTTGTCACCCACGTGCCTCTCAATAATCCTAACTCTTGCTGAGTAAGGATAGATTTAACTGCAGTATCTGGAACCAAAACCATAGTGTGCGAGGAAAGAATATAATACCTGAATGCCTTGCATGCCTTCACTACTGCATATGCGTGCTTTTCCATTGGAGTGTATTTCAACTCATAGGCTTTAAGAGGCGTGCTCATGAAAGCAATAGGAGCTTCTGCGTCCTCTTGATTTTTCTGCATCAATATTGCTGACATAGTATGTTCGGAAGAATAACAATAAAGAATAAATTCTTTACTGAAGTCAGGTGAGACTAAGACTGGTGCTTTTGACAGGGCCTCTTTGATTTTCTCGAAAGCTTCCTTCCCTTCGCTGCTCCACTTAAAATCTTGTGTCTTCTTCATCATATTTGAAATATGACGGGTTAGCTCAGCAAAGTCAGGAATGAATCTTCTGAGAAAATTCACTTTTCCAAAGAAAGAGTGAACTCCTTTTTTGGATGTGGGCAAAGGTAATGTCTGAATGGATTTGACACGCTCTGGATCTATTTTTGTTCCTTCTTTGGAAACAATGTGCCCAAGCAGCTTTCCTTCAGTTACAGCAAAGATAGATTTCTTAGGATTCAAAGAAATACCATGCTTGCGGCATTGTATGAAGACCTCTTCTAAGTTTGAAATATGTGTGCTTCTGTCTTTGGAAAAGACTGTCAAATCATCCAGGTACACAACTATGCTTATATCTTTGAGATGAGCAAAGGCTAGATCCATAGCTCTTTGAAATGTAGCACCAGCATTGATCAGGCCGAATGGCATCTTCTGGTATGCAAAGGTTCCCCAAGGTGTGATGAACGCTGTTTTGTATTGATCTTCTTCGGCAACCTTGACTTGATTGTAGCCTGAGAAGCCATCAAGCATGGAAAGCATCTCAGATCCAGTGACCACCTGCAGAGTGTGATCCATGATGGGGATAGGGTAGTTATCCTTCAATGAAGCTTGATTAAGGTTGCGGAAATCACGCACAACCTAATCTCACCACTTTTCTTTCTTACAGGGACTATGTTGGCCAACCACTCCGAATGGTGTATGGGATAGATAATCTTCGCATCTAACAACTTTTGGATTTCTGCAAAGATGGTTCCTGAAATGGTTGGATTGTGCGCGCCTACGCTTGCTTGAAAGGCACATTACGATTTAAGTGGGATGTAATGTTGAACTTCCGCAGGCTGATATGTTTTTAGATCCTGATAGGACCAGGCAAAAATATCCATGTATTTCTTAAGAAGCTTAGTAAAAGCTTCCTTTTCAGCTTCCGAACAACTCTTTCCCAGATTTACTAATTTGGGATCATTGCTAGCTCCCAAATTTAGTAATTGTGTGTCGGAGGAAGAGCCTTCCTCATTTTCTTCATTTTTCTTAAGCATCTGATCATGCTTATCAAACATTTCCTCAAGAGATACCAAGCCTTTGGGAATTTTATTTCCCTTTAGTTGGATAATCTCCTGACCTCCTGAGACGTCAGCATCCATTTCTCCGACAGTGGTCTGCCTAGGAGGTGAATTGCTTCCCTCATAGTAGATTTCTTCAAAGTTATCTTTCTGTTGGAGAAATGCAGCAATCCCTGTGTATCATCGTTGAAAACTTTGCCATTCTTTGGACGTTGTCGGGAACCTTTGGGCGAAAAACCATTTCCACCTTGTAATCTCCTGTCTAAAGAATGCGGGGGCTGATCCGGATTCAACAACAAGGCTGCGATGCGCAAGCGAATCAGCTCTTGAATTTTGTTCTCTCGGAATGTAAGATCTGAGAAAGCTGAAAAATCCAAGATAGCGAGTAGACCCGATCTCTATAGTGCCGCATGATTTGTCTTTTTGACTTGGTAGAGGCCTCTTATACGCTTTACAATCAGCTCAAGCATCTCCTCTTGCGCGTAATAATTTGATTCCCATTGTTCTACTTTGCTCCATGCCTAACAACAATGCTTCATACTCGGCCGTATTGTTAGTATTTTGAACATCAATTTGAAGGAGTGCGCATGCACCTTCCTTCGAGGAGAGATAAGAACAACACTGCACCGGATCGAATGAGCAGCAGCTACCATCAAATTCGAGTCCAAATCTTGTTATCGATTTGCGTGATTCTCGAATCACCGGTTGAATTTCTTCTTTATCCATTTCTAGGTAATAGACTCGTGATCCGACTCTTGAAACAAGATCGAGATCTAGGATCTTGATTACAATCTTGTGTACTTAGATTTCTTCTCGGGTTCCGGCTTACGATTTATTCCTCACGATTGGTATGTGCGCACAAGACCAATCCATCTTCACTTCTCCACCCAGCTCCTTGCAAAAATTTCTACTCAATAGCATGCCATAGGAAGCTGGAATGTCTCTCTTCTGAGGATAGTCATTTTAGGTCTTTGTATGCAGGAAGGAAGCAATCTTGCTGCGCATCTTTGATTTGCCCCACAAGAGGGACTTGCCTTTCCATGGAATAACATCTTCCAATGGTTTTTGTCAATGTAAGACCCAAGGCATCAGCAACTTTGGCAGGCATGACGTTGTCGGAAGCTCCAGAATCCAGTATGCAATTGCTTAGCTTATGTCCGTTGATGAGCAAAGACACATAGAATGGCTCAATCCTTTCCGATGTAGCAGGAGAAGGGGTGGAAGAAGAAGAACTTGCAGCAGCATTATTTGAAGGTGGAGTAATCTTTGGACTTGACAAGATACCCCGTGGATTATTGTTCGTTGGGCTAGGACCATTGCTTTGCACATATTTGACCAATCTATTCAACTGATCAGGAAATGCCCTCAAATACTCAGCTTCTGACATTTGGACCTTATTTCTCTTGATGTGATCAATTATGTCAAAAGCTTGACTTGCTTCAGCAGGATGTGCGTTGGTTCTTTGCTGTGAATTGAAAGAATTTGAATATTTCTCCTTGGGCGCTAATGAAGAAGGAAGAATACTACCTCTTTTCAAGATAGTAACATCCGGGCCAGGATCATCTCTCTCTTTCCGGCCGCTTGTGGATGCTTCGGCATTTTGGCGTGTCTGAGACCTTGTAAACACCGCAAAAGTGTGACCATCAGAATCTTCAAAAGATTCATAATAGCCCTCATCGATTAAGTAGTCCGGGTAACCAATATTGGAGTCGCAAGTAGATCTATAAAGTCTTCATCATCAAATGATTCATCGATGCCGAGATCCTCTTCATTAGTTTCCAAGTTATTCCTTGGAGCAGCTTCTATTGCCAAGCAGTTTGTGGTGCGGCGGCAGTCTGCATTTCGATTTTGATTTTGATGTTGACCATTGAAGGTCCGGATAGGAGTTATTCTTGAGGGGGGTGCATTCCCCGTTTGAGAGATCTGCTTCTTGATCTGCAGCATGTCATTAGCCAATTTCTGCAACAAAGGATCAGATGTACTAGAAGAAGCCCCATCACCTTTGTGAGATAGTTGTTTGAGTTTTCCAGCCATGATCAAGTCGTCTTCAACCTCCACGGCAGCATTTTGTGCATCCAGCAAAGTTACAGGTCTTGCCCTTCTTAGGCGATATCGACTTGAGCAATAGGCGTTTATAAAAACGTCTTTTGATTTTAATCGCTCAATGCAGCAGAAGTGGGGATTTTATACAAAATCCTTTGGAACTTTGCAATAAAGTCCCGCATGTTCTCATTTGGCTCTTTCTTCAACTGCGTCAGTTGGGTGATCATCGTGCTCGTGTCCTCTGCAGGCTTGAATCTTTTGATAAATTGTTCACGCATAGTCGCCCAGTTGGTTATGGTGCAGGAGCCAGCCGATAGAACCATTCTCCGGCCAAGTCATGTAAGGTCTCGATGAATAGCACTTTGTTGAGACATCTTCATGCTCTCTATAAGCACACCACAAGATATGAAGAAGGCCGCCAAATGATCATCCGGGTTTTGCTTTCCATCTCGAAAAGAATTTGGAAAATTCTTTCTGGATCCCTTTGGCAGATCGTGCATAGGTGGAGCCAAGTTGAGAGGTCCAAAAGCCGCCCCCCATGGAACAGGTACAATTTGGTGCGCCATGTTAGCTTGAGCACGTCTCCTCCTTGTGTAGACTTGATAGACTTGTTGGATAATTCCAGCCGACGGATTATGCTGAATACGATCCGGATCTGGATGGGTGTGCACTCTCCTTCCTGGTGAAAGACTAGATCTGCGGCTTCTAACTTGAGGAGGATGATTGAAATTGAATTGCTCCTGCAGTCGGAAGAAATGATCCGTCCTTCCTTGCGCCTTCACGGATCTGGTGAACGGACGTTCAGCCAGGTTGAGATTTGTATGGAAAACACTCTGATCTTCAACAGAAAAGCTTTGATCTTCAAAGATAGTTGTTCCCCAGCGGAGTCGCCAAAAACTGTTGGCTAGATTTTCTGCATAGCATCAAACCTAGGCAGTCATGAGATAAATCTCCCTCATTTAACCGGTGAGGCTCCCGTGTCAGATTTGTCAATAAAAATGTGTTTCTATCTATCAGGGGTTTTACTTTAACAACTTAGTTCATGAACCATAACTAAGAAGTTCTGCAGCAAGTAAGCAGCTGTTTAAGAAAGGAAAATTACAGAAGAAGGAAGTAAAGGAATTACAGAGAAGAAATGAGGAAGATGTGCATCCGATTAGTAGATTGCAGAGCTAATTGCATGCACATAGAAGAAACTCAAATAGATTTGAACACACAGAATTATAAAGCAAAGGCAGCTCTAGATCTAGATCTAAAATAACACAAAGTCTATTAAGAGATCTAAGATTTAGAAGCAAGAAACAAAATACACCGTGACACAAAGTTCTCCGGAAACCTGCTTCTTTGTATTCCTCTGCAACAATTGGCTCTCAGGGGTTCAGCACAAAGTCTAGAACACAAGATTGCTTCTTACAAATTCTGATCGATGATTAACCCGAAGGTTCTTCTCCTACTTATAGAATGTAGGAGGGAAAGTACAAATAGAAGACTCAAACTGAACTAAAGTATGAACAACAAGTAAAGATGACATTTGGCAATCATCCTCAACTAACTTCTTCTTAAGTGACACATGTATCACTTAACTAATAGAAAGGTTCCTCATGACTTCGAGTAATGGTTGCAAAACCAATAACTTAGAAGTTTACAATTCCATCCGGGAACATAGAAAATAGAAGAAGAAAGAAATAGAAGAAGTCATGCCAGCTGTAACATCTACATCTTCTTCTTGTTCTGATATCTGATATACTTGTCGAACATATAGTTGACATCTTTCCATCTGTTTTAGCTCTGCTTCCTTTTACATCTGAATTGCAGCGATCCTTCATTGACACTTTCTGCATGCTTCCACTTCTTCCAAACTTGGCCCAAATCTCATGATATGCACTGCGGTGTCACTGACCCTCTTGATAGAGTTCATCGTGAAAGGCTTGGTGGCTTTATCAATCCTCTTTTGCACCATCAGAAGAGAACCCTCCAGAGAATCATGCACCTCGTTAGAAACAATCCGCACGTATGAAGTAATACCTCCATCCACTCTTTCCTCGGTGAAAGAAATAACACTATCGGCAAATCGATGTTACTGCTCTCAAGTGCTGCATCCTCTTGACAAAAACTCTGCAGATCTCAAACGGAAAGATCTGCAAATTCTAGCTGCTTCCCCTTCTCGACTGATCCATCCGGCACAATTTGCTCTGCAACCAATACATCTCCCGGCAGCTTGTTGATCTCGGCCAAAACACTCAGGTTACTCTCTGCAACTGTATTTATTCCTTTTATGCTTTCTATCAGTTGCTTTAGTTGATTTTCTGCATCGTTCATAACCTTTAGGCGGGCTGGCACTTCTCCAAGTTGCACAGAAGCTTGACGAATAATCAGATCCTTCCATTCATCAATAGCCTTTACTTGATTGCTTGCATCTTCCATTTCCTGCATAAGATGATCACTCACTTTGAAATGGGCTGAACGGAAGATTTAGCAACCTTGGCTATGATCTCACATAATTGAGATATTTGCTTCTGTAGCTCTTCTTTCTCCGCCTTTTCATTGTCAAGCCTAAGGAACAAAGCATCCAGCAATGTCTGCGTGTCCTGCTTCAATCCTTCAGTGGTAGCTTGACCGAGTGGTATTTTGGTCCTTTGTCACATCTTACGCCGTGAGTTCCTCTTCTACCTTTCCTTCCGGGATCGATATCTCAGCAAACTTCTCTCCCGAATCCTCGATGATCAACCTAGAAGTTGCTTTAGCAACTTTAGGCCTTTGTCTCTTACGCTCGAGATCTGAAGTAGGCTGCAAGTCATGTTCCTCTAAGTTCATCTCTATTCTTGCTTCCGGAACCAGCTGCAAAGCTAACCATTCGAGAAATTACTTCTCGGGAGAATGAGAATTCTTGAGTGCGCTCTATTTCCGCTCTGCATCCTCTCCATCGAGAAAGTGCCACGAGTATCATGGCTGCCATCCTCTGAAACATCCGAGGACAAAGCTCTTTCGAACTCCGTCATCTGCAGCTTGACATCTCCTCTGGAGCAGGTCTTTGAGCGAAGTGGCTGCGGAGAGAAGATGAGCGTTGCTTGGTTTTGATGAAGGCATGGAAACATCCTGGCTGCTTTGTGGTGCGATAGTTGGTGATCCACTAGGTCTTTGGAGAAGTCGGAGTCAAAGCTATGGTCGTAGAAGTGGTCTCCTCTTTCTCTTGAGATTTTCTGCGTACTTCTGACTTCTCGGACCTTCTGCTGCTCTCTCCTTCATGCTTTCGCTTGCAGGGAATCTCTGCGCCGAAGTTGCCGTGATTTGATTCATCAATACTTCATCAAGCGGTATCCCTTCGTTAGCAACCAGCTCGAAGTACTCACCAACTCTGACTCAGGATCTTTCTTTATTGTCTTTGCGGCATGCCATTGCTATCTGTAGTAGAGCTTTATCTCCTCCCATTTGATGGTAAGTGTCAGTACCACGTTCCCATCATCTTTAAGATCCGCGGTATCGCGCTAGTCAAAGTCAAATACTTGCTTTGCAAAGCGACGACCTGCTGAAATCTTTCTTTCGACCTCGTACTCATACGCACTTCATCGAGAAATCTTCTAACGAAGGCACATGTGCGTACTCTGGGAGATTGTCTTCTGGCTATTCCAAATGGATCAAAATTAAGCCGTGCGAGGAAGAACTCTTGCTCATACTCGGACAACATTTGTGCTTCCATTCTTGAGCTCTGTGAATGCGATGCAAGCTGTAATATCCACGGTGAGTGGGAAGTAGCCCGTAGACTTGTGCAGCGCCAGTGAAGGTCGTGTAACTCCACAAGTTACTGCTTAGCTCCATGGCAATCAATCATCACTCGGGTACCTTGGCATCTTTGTTGGTTCACTGAAAAGCTCGTAACCACGAGGTATGTGAAATCGCATTTGGATGAATATACTGCCAATCTTGGACACTGCTTCCCATGCTTCCTTGCTTACTCTGTGAGTCTTCAAGTCTTTGTCTAACCTGCAGATGAAATCGTAGAAGAAACCATCGTTGATCACTTTGAAGTCCTTCTCGCACGCAGGTGCAGTAAGCTGTGGGTAGCACTCGAAAATGGGATCCTTGGAAAGAATACCACATCTATCTAGCTTGGAAAAGACACCCTGTGAAGCTGCAGCATATACCAAGTATGAAGTCATCTTGAAGCTGAAGGTACGCTTTACGTTCCGCAGTTGCTCACCGATGTTGCTGCTAATAATTTCTGACCAACTGATTATAGAATCAACCTTGTTGATTTCAATGGTCCTGATGAAAGCATACATCCATGTCCGGAAAGTGTAGGCATTCGCTTCACCATTCAACCTGCATAGCAATTTGACAATATCATCCGCCTCCTGCACCAAATTGGATCGTGGAAGAGTTCTCGGGAACCTGGAAGGGGATCTAGGCTTCTTCATGAACCGGCTATTCATGATGCTCACACAATCAGCTCTATGCTTTTCCCACCTACTGTCAGCATCCTGAATGCTAATAGAAGTCACCACCTTTAAATCTTGGAATCTTGAACAATAATCGAAGAATTCTGCATCCAAACGAATTATTGTCTTTCCCGCAACATCACGCACTGATCTAGATGAAGGATGATAGGATCTAGCACACTCCATCACAAACTCTGGCAATTGGGCTGTACATGGGAAAGCTGCAGCTCGAATAATTCCGCTACTTTTGACCGCACGCATGAGTGAAGTCTTTCCAGCTCTGGATCTATCAATCAAATCAGAAAGAGGTTCTGGGCCTAGATCCGTGTCTCCTATGTCTGAAAGTTTAGAAGCAATGCATGAATCCATCGTGCTCTCTTTTTCATCTCCTTTTGCCATAGCTTTATCAATCTTTGTCTGAATAATTCTTTTCTTCTAATTTGGCTGCTTTCTTCAATAGTGCGAGATCTGGACAATTCTTGATTCGGAGGATATTTGCGATGTATTGGACATTGATAAATACTCCTTTTCTTTTATAAAGCACTGTAATGAGTTCTGCAATTTATTGAGACAAAAATGGCCACCGGAGCATGAATAGTGAATTTAAATTATAAAAATCTGCACTTTTCAAGCCTGCTGCCCCAAAAAATGGTGTTTAATTTGCACATAAAGAGATCATGAATCCTTTCAATCAACACCTGAGCTCCTTTAACACCTGTGAAAACAATTGTGCAGACGAAGATGAACCTTTTCCAAAGCATGCGCCAAATCTGGAAGCTTTTAGCCTTTGTTAGCACTTTGTCTGTGCAAAATCCTTCCTCTAATGGGGGCGCACTTTTTCTCCTTGCTGCAATTCTTTACCTGTGTGTTGAATAATAAATCCATATGGCTGCCCATGCTTATATAACCTTCATAATTCTATAATTAATAATTGCCCTAACAATTAAAGGCAATTAATTAATTAAAAATCATGCTTTTCTCTTTTAAAAATTGCATGTTTAAGGACAGCCATCCAATAAATTAAATTAATCCAATTTAATCCCTCCCCACAGCACTTAACTTTAGCCTCACAGTGTGCTTTGACCATAGCCACTGAAAATAGAAATTAATTTAATGATTTAATGCATTTAAAATCATTAAATAACTCCTAAATAGGCGCACTTTTTCCGAGAGGGGCAGCCACTAAATAAATTAAATTTAATTAATTTAATTGCTTTCTTTTAATCCTCCTTTGACTTTTCAACCTCCTCAAGCTTGGGCGCACTTTTTCCAAGGATAGAATTTATTAAAAATAATCAATTTAATTATTTTTATCCATCACCAAAGGGGGCGCACTTTTTTGCACATGTAATTCTATTTTTAAGAATTTTCACCATAATGGGATTCTTTACCTGTGAGGTAGGCACTCTGATCCCATGATCCACTTAAGTGATTTGACTTTTGCTGATGGGATTCTTTACCTGCTGAGGTAGGCACTAAAATCCCATGATTTCACTTAAGTCACTTTCCTTTTATTATATCATGGGAATTTTCACCTGAGGTAGGCGATAAATTCCCACCTCTGACCTCTATTTTCCCAGCTGCTGACTTAAGTGACTTTTATAACACGGGAAAAAGTACCTGCCAGAGCAGGTATACAATTCCCATCCTACTGCGGCTTATATTTTCCCATCGCGGCTCAAATCCTTTGTTTTCCAAAAATGCGCCCATCCCGCGAGGGGCTTTCCTGTCTGCGACTTCGCTTTTTCCCAGTGATCCGGACCTCGATGATGACTTCCTCAGGGCAAAATGTGCGTGTATGTTTTCCAGTGCTCCAGGCCAAAATCGGGCTTACCGTGAAGGAGTTGTTCGAGAGAAATTTTGAGAAAGCGAGCGGGACACCACAAAAACACGAAAAATTGCCAAAAGTTACAAATAAAGCCCAAAACTTAAAATAAGTTAAAATCCTTACGGTATATAGGAATAATAACATATTCGCTCATAATAGAGTTAAAGCAGGCGCAAAAGCTTGACCTCATACGGGGCTCAAAATAATTAAATACAAATTTCCATGAGACAAATCCCGACGACATAATAAAACAATTTTGGGCATACGGGTATTTGGCGAAAAGGGCTAATATGGCTCTTCGAGGATTATCTTGGCCTTGTAATCTAGGAACTTTCGGGCAATAAAAACAACAAATGACCCACTATTTTAAAAGTACGAAATTTTTTCAAATTGGGTTGAACTCAACGTGAAGGATTAATTCCTTCTTGTTTCATTTTCTTTCATTGTTATTACCTCACCTCTCCATTTCTTCCCCTATTTTAGTAGGTATTTTATACTTTCTAAAATATGTTTGGAAGAGATTTTGGTGGGCCATTTGGCTCTAATAGATATTACACCAACGTTCAACCACAACAGTCCCCTTCTCTTTCGAGGTGGGGCGACAATTACACAAGCAACGTCCAAACCTCCCCTAGTTACACTTCAAACCATATTAGTTATGTAAGGATGGAGGAGGTTGATCAACTGTTAAACATACAATACAATCAACCCAATGCAAACCACGTTGTTATCACAAATGGAACAGGTTCTTACCATAGAGTCTTGTCAAGACCTCACATTGCCATGCAATCAATCAGAAGATGATATATTTGCACGAATAGCTAATCCTCTTCGTCAGATAGATGAGTCTTTGGATAGAATGAAGGCTATAACCTCTGAGATTTCAAATGCCTATCTTAACAATAATTATAACCTTTGAACAATTCATGACAAGGGTATCATGAGCTTGCTCAATCAAACCCTATGCCACAAGAACCCCAACAAGGGACTCAATCCTCTCCCAACGATCTTATTTCTACTTTAGTAGGGAGGATTAGAGAACTAGAAATTGCCCAAACTTCACAACCAACACATGCAGTAGGGCAGAACACGGGGTATTCGATTTTGACAACAAAGGATGCATCACTTCCAATGAGAAACCAACGCAATATCTTGTACAACAAGGTTATTTGGTTCATTCAAATCCAGGTGATCTTCTCACAGGGTTAGACACACTAGGGATGGGTCCTCATCCTTCTCAAGCTTATCCTATACAAGGGTTGGCCGGAAGTGTGTTCTCGAATGTTGCCACAACAGCAATGCGGCGTTCCTTGGTTTACGCCCGCATTAGTCCTTATCCTAGTACTATGCCACCTTACATACACATGTATTCAAAAACTCCCTAGATGAACCCATATGTCATTCCTGCTCCCTACATGCCATATCAAGGGACCCCATACGTTCCCGTCAACGCTTATAATGCAGCTTATCCAACTCCTCCACCTCCTCATCAAGGATCTTCAATGGTGGAATCTTACGCAATGGGTACATACGTTGAGTACTTAAAGGAGCCTCTTGACTTCACCATACGTGGTGTCATGCTTCGCACCCATTATCGGATCTTCCAAAAATTAAGAGAGAATGAGACCCGAATGCTCATATCAAGGCCTACGCTACTGCTATCGGGAATTGCTTCCTTGGGATGTTGTAGTGGCTAAGATCTTTCCAAAGAATCTCAAAGGAATCACACAAGATTGGTATTACCGCATTCCATAAGCTTCTATACATTCCTTTAAATGACTTGTTTTTGTGTTCATCAAGCATTTGACATGAACAAGTTGTTACGTCTGAGGATTAGGGAGTTTACGCATATTACATAGGAGTAAAATGAATCTGCCGCACATTTCATCAAGAGATGGCGCCAAGTTCTCTATTCCTCTGCCAGTGTGCCCAACATGGACCAAATGAAACTTTGTGATCTTTTCCCTCACTTGCTCAATCAAGACACTGGGGGGGGTGGAAGTCAAGAAGTATCCTTTCCTGATTATGAGGAAGTGTTGGAAGGCTGCGCTTCGGATTGACCATGTTGTTATAGATAGTGGGAGTAAGATCTATTGTCCCGATGGAAAATTGGTATCCCCAAATCAAAATAATGCAAATTATCAAAACAATGGTGCAGCAAACCAAGGACCTAAGGCGTGAATTAAAATAATGGTGTTACCACGAATAGTGCTCGATCAAGCCAAAAACACTAGTTTTTATTAACAAGATAACACCAACAGCAATAACAATAACAACAACACGGGCAATCAAAGAGCCCCTAACACTGTGTCTTCTATCAACACGGTTGACGTAAACCATCCATCTCAAAAACAAAATCAAACCCAAGGCCCAAACAAGTACAAAAACTGCCCAAAGGGAAGCGAATCATGGATATAACAATCAATTTCAAAATTATAACTAAGGTTATAATCAACAACAACGAGATGCTTAGCAAAGGCCAAGAGATTACGACCCTAACCTATATTGTGGTTTCCATAAGGTTCGAGGTCATCATGATAGGACTTTCTGCGATTGCAACAAGTTTCTGCAAAGACTTCCCGAAAACCAAAGGTAGCTCTTTGTAGACATGTTCCTAGCAAATCCTGAAACATACCCACAGACCTAGTCATACCGGACATGTCACACCTCAAAATGTGAACCCTAAACGCCCTGGGGATTTCTAGGTGAATCCTTAAAATATAAACAAGGGTATTCCTATAGGAAACAACGACCATGAAGCCTCAACTTCTAACAACTCTCGGGTTGCTCCTAACCTCAATTCAAATGATAATACAAAAATCTTGGGGTTAGCCGAGCTAGAGGTCGAGCCAGAAATTAATGCAACAACTCAAATGAAGGAGTATGTTTCACAATCCCTACCTGCTCTTTCATTTCCACGAGATGCGTTCCTACTGATCTCAAAACCGATGCGAGCTTATGATTTAATATCATATTTGAACAAGAACTTTTCTCACATTTCGTTTCTAGATTTGTTGAAGAATTCACTTGCGCATCGTTCTGCGTTGCTCAATGCACTAGGTCTTGGTCATCTAATCCATGTTACGCCACCTCCTAGCACTCAAATAAATCATATTGACTTTGACATACATCCTCTGGGACATAATGATAGGGATATTGGATTTGTTTTCAATATAGACAAGATGTCATCTGACGCTGAAATTGCCCAAAGAGGTGATCCTACCTTATTTTTACAAGTCTGGGTTTATAACAATTGCATTAAGAGAGCCATGATTAACACATGGGCTGCTGTAAATGTGGTTCCCTTCTCTTTCTTGTAGAAGTTGGGATATGGAGAGACAAATTGTTCCTCTACAAGAAACATGTTACGGGGTATGACAATCTTAAAGTAACCTCGATTGGAACCATAGTTCTTCCAGTCACGCTTGGTCCAAAAACCATCTTGATAGATTTTTACATTATCGACAAGGAAACAAGTTATAACATGATCCTTGGGAGACCCTAGATTCATCGAATGAAGGTTATCCCTTCTACCATGTTCCAGGAGATTAGATTCCTCCATTTGGGGAAGGTCTTCATCGCTCAAGGGGATCCTAAGCCCTTCGATATACACTTAGAAAACCTCAAGAAGAAGAAAGGAGTCCATATGGAGTATGAACTTCCTACGAATCAATTGAACAAACCACCTCCATCAAAAGAGTTAGTCCGATCACCTGGGTGTGCCGAAGGCTAAAGTCATTGACCCAAAAACATTTGAGGTGGCAAAAACAAATAAGGGTAAATCAATATCTGTGGAAACAATGTCCACTAAAACCAAATCAAAAATTATGAAACTCTTAGAGAGTGACAAAACAATCCTACTCCCAGTTGAACCATAGGGGATGGGTAATCTTCTCGGTTTAGCATCTCTTCCCTCCGATGACCTAGGTCTAGGTATAAACATGATAGAATTCACAAACGAAGGTCAATTTGAGATTGAAATGATGCCCCTCAAAATCGTATCGATGGTTGTTCTATTCTAAACCCGGTTTCAACCCATGCGCGTCTGAACTAACCTTTCCATATCCATGGGGCAAGGCATCATCATTCAACAAGGGTCACAAGTAAACAAAACACTCCACATAGGAAACAAGGCCAAGCAACATAGACATGCTCACCCACACACCATGTCTCAAGAACGTGACAAAGAGGTTCACGAACGCCTCTTTCAAACAAATGATTTTAATGATTGGACATATACACTTCTGGGCAAGGGTTGTAAGTTTAAACCCAGAATGGTAGGCCCTTGTCAGGAGAACGGAATTTTTAGGATCATGGTTCTCCGTTGTGTACTTTTAGGGGTGAAGAATTTGATATTCGTCAACTTTCTTCACCTTAGACATCATGACATGTAGTTTCACCTACATTTCCATATGTATATTGTTGCATCTACATTGCATTTTTATCATCGGTTCATTTCGTAAAATTTTTTACTAAGGGACTTATTCTTATAGCAATTCCCATAAACTTCAAAAACATTGGAAAAACATTTAAATCATATCTCTTCAAGTCCTCGTGGTATCATCAATTGTTTCCAAACCATTTCATCAGTTCAAATAAGATAAGAAAAACTTTAGCAGTAACCATACCAAGGCCTGCATACTTGGTTCTATTTGTAGTTTCTTCTAGATTAGGTTTCTTTGCCTACGGTTTGTTCTAGAAGCTAAATGGTGTCACATCTATCCCATATACATCTCTTTGGGAATAAGAACATTTTAGACATTTTGCCTAGATAAACAAGTCAAATGCAAATCCACAGAAAAATTTTATTTTGCCATTTCTTTGCCCTACCAACCTTCGGTGTTGAGCTTACGTCTCTTCTAGTGATGTAGGGTTGGGAAAGGAGAGAAGTGCCCTTACTACTTTATGCCTTGTCCATGGTGATGAGCCCATACTTCCTCTTTGGTAGCATGGGGCAAGGTGTAGGGGTCTCTTTGAAAAATATGAAACCTAGAAACAGTTCATTCAAATCTTTGCGAAATCATAAATCGGAACAAAGTGAGTTAGATGTTCAAATTCCACGAGATTTTAAAATCTTAAACCAGATTTTGTTAACCAAGCGGCCATCTAGGGATCTAAGTCTAGATAAACTAGAAAGTAATTCACATTTTAAACTATGAAGCAAACTTGAGTAGAATGAGGTTGTAGTGTCTCAATTTGGTTTTGCCAAATCCTTGTCTTTCTCTTATCATTACCATTCAATAAATTTCTATAACTTGTGCCCTTTACGGCTCTTGGTGTTGAGCCCTCATCTTCTTGATTGCATGGATTTAGGAGTGGGGCAAGTTCGTTCACTTATCACATCACTCTTTCATCATATCACTCTTTCGCCACGTTTTTGCCAAAACAATACAAAGTACCAAAAATTGCTTAGAGAAACTAAAGTTCAACATTATAATGTGATTGCATTATCATATATCAGCATTATAAAAAAAAAATTCTGTTAGCATTCATATCCACTGCATACATTTTGAAAAGCATATAAAAACGGAAATTCTAAGCATCTAAGAGTACACATGTGAAGCAAACTATAAAAGAAGTCAACTCTAATGCAAGGAAGATCCGAGCCAAAAAGAGATATTTGTACATATCATGGTGTGTCATAGTTTTGTACAATGTCATTGCACACTAGGTGCGGTCAAAATACTCGCAATGAGCACGAAATACCAAAACATCATATATGCCTCACAAAATGGAGACTAAGCAATAATGACACTCTACCTATCCACCTCTTTGAGGCCCCTTATGACCGCTCTAGTTATGAATTTCTTAGGATTTCTTCTCAAAAGCATTCAAACAGTGAAGAGCCAAGCCTAACGCAAAATATCATTCCTAAATACATTCCAATTCAACTATTCTTTCAAGCGAAAGCTTGATCACTTTATGGGCCCAGAGCTCAAAAATCACCAAATCAATACGTGCAAATGAATTAGAAAATGAGTTTGTTTTGATATATATATTGTTATAACTTCGTTTTGAATGCATATGTTCGCAGGTTTGGAGTACTTGCGGAGGTAAGTTCTTATCCCCACACAAATGGTAAGTCCTCTTGGCATTTTAATTTAGTGTTTATTTTTCGATATTTTATCTATTTACACTTGAGTCTTCTCTTCGTTTTGTAGGTAGCAGGAGTTTGGACGACAATATTTCAACATATGGGCATGTCAGGTATAGCTTCTAACTCCCATTTCGGGAACGCCATACTCGGGCGTTTACGTCTTTTCATGGCTAAGACGATTCTCCGAGGGGGCAATATGTACACACCCAAAATTGCATGTGCTACATTTTCAAAAAACAGTTACAAAAGTCCCCAATGATGATTCATGTCCTTTCAAAAGGTGTTTGAGTTCCTAAACCCATTCGCAGTACATATTTGTAGCCTAGACATCCTTACTTAGCTTTTCCACGCTTTCTTCCAACTTCTCGCTCATTTTTGCATGTTTTGGTCTTTAGTGTCAAGACCGCCGCCCTACGAGCGGCGGTTCAAACGGCTCCGCTTGAGACAGAGCGGCGATCCTGCACACTTTTTCTAGAACTCTTCATGTGTGGTTTTAACACGCGTGATTTCACTTAACTTGACTTCTAAGGTGCGTTTGTGAACCAAATTGCCTAAAAATAGTCTTGATTGCATGGTATTCCTTCCCTCTTCTATTTTAAAATAGATTTAATTAGTTTGAACTGCCTCTTCACCCAATGATTTGGCACTCCAATTTGCCTTGTGCATGAAGGCACATCCCAACCAATTCTTATATATTCAATGCTTGTATTCAAGCAAATGGCCTAAAATTTTGTGTGTCTTGCATAGTGTTGTTGTCACAATCCTCTTTGGAAATTACATAACTTGACTTCTAAAGTGCGTCAGTGAACCAAATTGCCTAAAAATAGTCTTGATTGCATGGCAATCCTTCCCTCTTCTATTTTAAAATAGATTTAATTAGTTTGAAGCGCCTCTTCACCCAATGATTTGGCACTCCAGGCTGCCTTGTGCATGAAGACACATCCCGTCAATTCTTATATATTCAATGCTTGTATTCAAGCAAATGGCCTAAGAATTTTGTGTGTCTTGCATAGTGTTATTGTCACAATCCTGCTTTGGAAATTGCATAGTCAAACTTTATTCACTTGTGTTATCCCTCTTCCACTTGCATTGCAACCAAACTTCCTTCAAGTTGTCATTGCTCAAACGCCTTCTCTTGTTGTTGTTTTTACATTCCCAATTCTTTGGACTCATATGGACACACAAAGAAAGAAAAGATAAACTGAGGGGACAACTCATCACACAACTGAATTTACCTTTGTTCTGTGAATTCCAAGTTGGTGTTGTTTGATTTCCTTCATTACTGCAACTTATCATTGTTACATCATATCAAATAGAGTAGAAATCAATTTCCTTTCATTTGCAAGTAATTAGTTAATTTCCAAGAGGGTTTAAATCATTAATAGCAGCCCCCAGGTGTGAGATCCTCTTCTTTCCATCCTGTGGATCTGAAGGAGAGAATATATGTAGGAGGTTGTCTACATATCATAGATCATTTGGAAAAGTTCTTGTTTTAAGTTAGTTTAGTTTCAATACACTCAACATAGGTGAATAACCACACCGGGTTATTTTGCTTGTTTAGTTTTAGTGTAAAAGTAGATTTGATTATTTAGAATAAAAGTAAATTGTTTGTAACTATGATGTTTCAGTTTTGTTGATTTATTTAGGTTAGTTTCCTTTCCATAGTAACATAGATTATTAGTTTCATCCTAGTTAAGTTGGACACTTGAGACTAATTCAACATTGAAATTAAGTTAAACGAACCATAGGGAATTTACGCTACTGTTCATAGCTTCTAAATCTCCCCTTTGTCAACTCGGCTACAGAAGATCACACTACGAGATCTTAGTCATTGATCTTCCTATAGTTAGCCACACATATTTCCACATCCATTGCTCTGCTCTGTACGACCTCGGGGGTTTGAGTGCGGTTGAAGGTTGCATGTCAATTTTCATCCGTACAAATACCTTTGGCACAAACTTCCTTAGTTGTTTCCTCAAAGTGTCATCACAATCCATTGTAGTTTTAATAAGTGTACTATGTGAGTGGGACACCATTTTAAAAAGTTGTTTAAGGGAAAGGCTACTTAAAAGGCCCTAATAAATGCAAAAACGTGCAAAAACTTTGATCGTCGTAGGCAATATGGCAAGGGTCAAACACTTAGCAATGGCAATCCTATAATCTCATCAATCTCTAATACAAATTTGACTTCTTGTGGGGTAAAATGTTAGAAAGCAGAATTGATGTAATCAAGTTATACTATAATTGTATAATTTTACATTACATTGACATTTTAAATTTGTCTTAAAAATTTGCACCACGTTTACAAATTTTCAGCTTACGAGGTGATTTATGAATTCCTTTAGATCAATTAGCCCACAATAATTCCAAATATTTCATTTTCTTTCTTTCTTTGGTAAGTTTACAATTTTCATACTTATGATGCATTAGATTGAAAAACAAAATCACATTTTAAGGAGGTGGTTTTATATGAAAGCTTTTAATTAGAATTGCATTTTGTTATAGTGTTTCATCTGCGGTGGGTACACATTATATCCAAAACTCTTCATGCTTGCAGCGTTTTTAAGAATTGAGAACTTAGAACTTGAATTTGTCGTTCCTACAAAAAAACCGATTCTCGAAAACTATATGAGGGCCCAAGAAAGGCCTACATTTTTTCTATTATACGGATGGATGTGATGGTAAATTTGGATAGTTTAGCTTGGATGTTGATTTCGAAGAATTTAAGAACAATATATGAGCTCAAGCATTTAACAATCGAAGGGAATGGTACCAACAATGGTGAATGCAAAGGTTGTTGGGCTCTGTTAGTGTAGATCATTATGCCAATTGGTGTTTTACAACGGCAACAAGGGGTGGGATGTAACGTAGTAAGCATGTTCACTTCTATTTTGACATTAGAAATGACGTCAATTTAACCATCACTTGAAAATGTTATCCTTAATGTGACGTCCATTTGACTATCAATTTTTCTTTTCTTTTTTAGAGACGACTCTCTATGTATTTTAAATAAAACGTATTTAAGATATTTGAACTGGTATAATATTTCTAAGAATTTCTAACTAAAATATTAAAGCATGTATTTGATATTCTTCAATTTACTTGAACTAGTCATTATGTATGTACTTTTGATTGGAAAATTCTCAACTCTTTTCTCTTCATGATTCTAAATTCGAAGGAATTCATTGAAGGAATTAATATTCAAATTTGAACTCTTGGATAAAGAGAGGTTGTGTCCTTCACCCATATATACAACATTCAAGAATAATATTTTACGATTACAATACCCCAATTGTTTACAAACCTGGCTAGCCTACTAAAAGTGAATAAAAATATTCCCACAAATATACATAGAGATTTCAACAAAACCCCTACAAACAAAAATGCACAAACCGAAACAATACATTTGGTAGAACCTACTAATGAATTTAATAGAATATAAATCTGTCCATTTATGCTTCTTAAAAGAAGCAGTGCGTATTTTTGATGTGAAGAAAGACTTGCATGCAAAATTTGATGGCTCATTCCACAATGGAGTAGATTAATGTGACCTGCAGTTAAAGCCAAAGGTAGGTCAGTAATGGTTGCAACTCAATGCCCAAAGATGATATTGCCGTTTACAGAGCAATTCCTAAAGTCGGAGTGTCAAAACTACGTCTAGGTTAACTGTGAGGATCTCTAAAGGCAGATCAAAGACCTTGATAAACCAGCTTAAACTATCATGTAATTGTAGAGAATACTTCAAGTCCTACTTTTCTTTCTACGAACCCTGAAATTAATATAATGGCTTTCCCTCATATAAACTGCCAGGGCGTCTTAACTGTTCTTAAATTTTTAATAACCCAAACAAAAAAGCATGTTACCTGTTTGAGGCTGAAATTCTGTCTGCATCGATAACCAACCCAATAGGTGTTGCGTTACCAGAAGATAACCTTCCAAAGGACCTTCTTGATCTGTTTCTCCGAGATGATGTCAAGTTTTCTGTATTCGCAAGATGCTGTGGTACTGGCATTTCATCGGAGTGACCAGAAATACAAAGGGCCCCTGTGTCATCTTGTTGCCAGTATACTTCAACCATCAACCCGACAGGATTTTCGGGTGACTCTGTTCCAGGAATCACTACAAATCTTGCCCCAATTGGAACCTGACATAAATAAAACATTCAGTAAGTTTCATCACATGATAGTACTCGTCTGTTCGATGATAGGAAAAATTGTCCAAAACTTTAACATAATCTGAACTCTGAATAGCCCACGCCAGTGAGAGCATAGCACATAAAACCTTTTCCTGGGCAGGGCACAGAAAGCCTGACAATACTCAGTAACGTAGAGAATCTATAAATTGTCATGGCAATTTTGTTTTTTTAAAATCATGTTCCAAATTCATGATATTCAAGTGTGCAAGCCAGTGCAAATCATATATTGTCAGCAAGGTCTTTTATTTTAAACAGTTCAAGGGCATTTGAATTAATAGGAAATAAAAATTCCATTCAAGGCAATAGTATAGCGAGCTGCCTGTTAACCAAAGCTGCAAATATTACAATGAATCTCCTAGCCCACTATGAAAACTTAGCGCATATGGTCTGCGACATGTTGTATCTGTAAAATTTGCAAAAGATCTAAGGCTTCTGTGACAGAATAATACAGCCTGCTTGAAATCAAATCGGGATACATCACCATCATGGCCCTTTATTTTTTTCATTGCTTGCTTGAGGTTGGAAGACAAGCCTTTGGGAAAGAGCTAGCTTAAACCTATGCCTTCGGATTCAAGGGAGAGATGGTGTAGAGACAGGTGCGAGGGGATGGACTCGTGGAGAATGGGGAGGTTTGTTGTGTTAGTTACATGAGGATGATGATGAATGAGGATTTTCAGCATCGTAGAAGCAATTCCAAGATGCACTGAAGAGGCATCTCTGACTTGGGGTAGAAAGGCATGTATTTAGCGGCAATTGCACATGATATTTATGAGGGAAGTCGGGTAAAGGGGAGAGGGGATTGTGTGGTGAGCAGAAAACAGTTATAGTAAAAGGACCTTCAGTGAGATGCTAAATATGATGTTCAAGATATTTTTAAAGGGGACCTTAATAACAATCGATGCTTGTTGAAGGTTGCGAACAAATAAGATATTTCCCAATTACAATTTATCATACCAAACTATAAACTGTTTAATTGCACGTGAAGTCATGCAGCATGCTTGGAAAATATTGATCAATGAGGAGCTTGGGTTTAACAGCTTGGGGCCCACAGAACATAAATGAACATGTCTCCTACTTGGCAAAAAGTATTGACTGACTTTGCGAAGCTGACTAATCTTTGAAATAGTTGTGGGTTCAAATGCTACACTGACAGGATTGTTTTTTCATTTTTATTTTTTTGGTTTGTTCGAATGGTGGAGGGCCACCACCCTTAAGATGCCAGATTTATTAGGGAACCAAAGGTTTGAACCTGCAAGCCAGCATGCGGTATGAGGGACATAGCCCTCGGGCATGGCGACAGGATTGTTGTATCTAATCTCCAGGACTTAGTTTTTGCAGGGACATGTAGTGTCAATTTTGGATGTAGAAATCCACAAAGAATCAATGATACCGTATACAGCATAGAAAGCAGTCCAGTTTGATCCGAAACCTTTTTATTGAGTGCTGAGGCAATAAATTTCTGCATTGAGTTCCCCTTTTTGTTGTATATTTCAAAAACCTGTAACAGTTGAGTTTGATTCACATTTGTTTGGTTTGATTCGAAACCTTTTCATTAAATGCTGAGGTAATATATTTCAGCACTGAATTCCCCAGTATGTTGTATGTTTCAAAAAACCTTGTGACGGTTAAGTTTGATTCATAGAAGATGTGGAGTCTTGACCCTTCTGTTAGCTGTGTTAATTATACATTTGAACCAATACTTGTGGGCTTTTTGTTTGTAATTAGATGCCAAATCTTGGTGGCAAGTTTCTAACCTCTATATATACTAGAATGTGGCCTTCATGCTTCCATTTTGATTATTTTTGTAGTACATGTAATTATCCATATGATGATGCTGGGATATCTATCTTTTCTTATTCAAATACAACGCCTGATCAAGAATTAGAACAAGTATGGCTCCCATACACTTTTATGTTCGAACAGCCAATATATTGCGTTCGAACAGCTTCAACATTGCCCTCTCCGGTTGAGTGCCTTATTCTGTATCCATCACGATGATCCTCCCCACCCCAAACTATGGCCACAAGGAAAATCCATCCACAAAGATGCTTGCTGTAGATTGGTGTAGTCAGTCCTATTGATTGGTGTAGGTCAGTTCTGTATAGGTTCATTCCATATAGGTTGGTTCCATCCGTCAATGTCAATTTGAGGAATTGGTGGCATGGGCAGTGACTTTCCAGAGATAAATTTATACTATATATAGCATCCTCATAGTTGTTTGCTGAAGATAATGTTCATTTCTTCCCTCTGAATTCATTGTTATTGAGGAAGGCAGAAGAATGACTGACGACTCTCTTGAATATCATCCACAACACTCACTGCCCAAATAGATTCTCTATATTCATTGGATGGATTCCTTCTCTTTGTTGGGTTGATCAGCATTCATCAATCCATATCTCCTCTTTCCTGTGCATCAAACCATACATTTGTTTGTTAGGGATCAAATCCCCAACCAAATCCCTTGCCTCCCTTTTCTGAAGGTATTACGGGTCAGATCGCCACCCTTCTCTTTCATATACTATGTGCTAGGAGCTCTATTTTTATAGCTCTGTTTGCTAAGAATTCTGCAACAGCATTGTACTGTCTTTTTCTGTATATTAATTGTCAGTAAGGTCTTTTAAATAAAAACGTGAAACTCATAGTGCATTTTGGTCTAGAATTTTATGGTCATCCATGATACAGGCAAATGTGGAAGGAACTCATTACAATTTTTGGTATTTTGTAGTACTTTATATGCACAAGGTCTAATATTTTAGGTTTAGAGTTTATGAGTTGGAAGATTCCATGCAAAAGATCTGTTGACAGTAAATTGTGTCTGATAGGTATTTTCTGTATTTTTTTGTTTTGGAAATCCTATTTGATTAATGTACATGGTCGCATGGAATTCTATTAAAAGATTTTTTCAATAATAAGTCTGGCATATGATGATTAGACAATTGCCATTTTTATCGATTTATTTTTCCCCCTTAATCTGTCAAATACTAATTCACTCAAAGACAAACAATTAATGCTGCCTTTAAGTTTAGAGAGTGAGTAATGCCTGACTTTGTGTCTTGACATTAAATTTTGTGTTTTAGTCCTTGAACAATATTGTCTTTTCTAGTCAGCCTTGCCTTGTAGCCAACTAATCATAAAATATTGTGCTCCTTGCACAACGTTGTCTTTTGTAGTCTGCCATGTAGCCAGCTCTCACAAATCACTAAATTGTTTTTGTTTAAACCTCCTAAGGAGGTTTTATATGATCGATTTTGGATTTCTCATCTTTTTATCCTTCTTGTTAGCTGATAGGCTATATTACATGGGATTCGGCCTCCAACTGTTAGTTCTCACTAAATTGTTTGACACCGGTTTTGTGCAAGCCATCCATATTTTCCCGGCTTGGAGAACCTGCATCTACGGAAAACAATTTGCAGTTTGAGGGTTATGCCTATTTTCCTGCAAAAAGTGGTGGCAGTGTTTCTTTGGATGCCTTTGTCATTTGTAGTTCATGTTGCAGTCACCGTGGTAGCCTTCAAGGAGCACGGGTTCGGAATGGGGCTGACACGCTTCAAACTTGTGGCGCCTTTGCAACCTCCTTTCCTACCTTGTAATCTATATGGAAAAAAAGATAGGTGCCTTGGTTATTCTTTTGTAGGGAATGTTGGTGAGTTGGGAGTGGCAATAGGGCCATGGGGGATGGCAGCTTAGCTGGAGGGGCATTAGGGAGAGGTGTTAGTGGCACCATGGCTGCGGGATATGCACAGAGGGTGTCTGCTTCTAGTGGTATGTTGACAAGAGAGCTGAACATGAAACTCCAACAAAGCATAATGGAGGATGGCATTGCCCATTGTTTGACCAAATCACAAACCCAGCTATCTTTTTTATGGAATATCATGTTTCCTACTTACGAAAGACGTGGTCATCCTCAAGACACATTAAGACTGTTTGACCAAATGCAACAAACATATGTCCAACCTGTTGGTGAAATAATTTGTCGGTGGGCAAATCGGGGATCTCTCGCCAACGGTCATGGGGCTAAGCCCCTCTTTCTCGAGGTATGGGGAGGCTCTCATTATTGAATGTAAACTATCCTAATTCGTGGGGTGGCCAATAGGCGGGGATCACACAGGAACACTTCATTGAACCTATGGCAAAGTGCTTGTATGGAGTACAAGGGAGGAATTTGCAGCAATGAGGGATAAAGGAGAGTTGGGGAAATTAGGAAAGAGAGGGTTATTGTTGTGAGTAGGCACTAGCAAAGTTCACACACAATAACCAGAGTAGGTCCACATTCAATTAGAGGAAAACAACAATGTAAGCAATCAGCAAGACTAATAAAAATAAAGACAGTTCTTTAGATTCATTAATCAAGGACACAAAATTCCTTCTTGGTTATTCAAGATCACTATGCTTGCAAAGTTGCAGAATAGAGAGAGAATAGAGGAAAACATAAGCAAAGGAAATGGAAGAAATGCAGCTCTTATTTCTTGTGTAGTGGTGATACAAAGCTCAACAATTTACAACAATCCACAATTGCTACAGAAAAACTAACATTCAAACTCCTTTGGAATGGAGAAGCCATTCAAGTTCTTATTCCACTTGTGATCTTTCATCTTCCTAGGAAGTAAGTGAATAAGTCCCTTTTTTATAAATCAAAAGGGACTTTTACAATGCAACATTAGAGAGTCACTTAAGTGAATAAGACAAAATACCATGATTGTGTACAATGAAGAATTAGAAAGGGGGAGAGAAGAACGTGGGAGAAAGAGAGAGGAGAAGAAAGGAGTTGACTAACTGCTTGATGAAGAAGTCTCCTCTAATGAAGAATCAACTTGATCGGCTCCCGCGGAAGATCTTGGATGATGAACTTTGTGCCCTTGACCTCCTTGCTGAATTGAGCCACTGCAAATGCTACCTTCTCAGAATGCGGGATGCGCACATGTTCCAAAGTATTGAGCCAAGTCTCAAGAATGCTACCAAGCCTTCTACATTGTGTGAACCAATTCTCATGATCTTTTGCAATATTGGAAATAGAGCCCCTAATCTCTACGAGAGATTCCAAAGTATTTTCATTGAATGAAGAGGGTTCTCCTGCAGCTATCTAGACCAGCTCTTGAAAGGAAATCAAGAGTCTTTCTGAGGATGTGTTCTCATTGAGTGAAGGTGTTCCCAACTCTTGCACACTTTTGATAATCTTATCCGAGATCCCAGATACATGTTCTTCACATGCCTCAAGCTCGGAAATGGCCTCATTCAACACATCACACCTTGCAATCATTGTGCAAGACCAAATGTGGGACAAGTTCTCAACAATGGATGAAAACACATTATGATTCACCAAGAAGCAAGAGTCAAGATAGGTCATCTCAAAGACCAATGGGAGAATACTTTCCCAAATGGCCCTTTCTTTCTCAATCTCTCTCCTAGTATCCCTTATCTTTGACATAATAGCCGAGACATATTGGAACAGCGAGAGTACCTCAGCAGCAAAGTCTTCCCCTTTTCAATAATCATGTTTACCCATTTATCATTGGCTCTTCCTTGCATGGTGAACACCTAAGCTCGTTTCACTGTTTGAGAATCGAAGCTACAAATGGGAGAAACTTTTTCAATCAGAGGCAAGGATGATGAGCCCGAGTTAAGAAAGAATTGAACATATGAAGACAAAGTCTTAACATGCTCCTCTAATTGATTGATGCTCTGCTTGTACTCCTCATTTCGTGCAAGGATTTGAGTTGAAGACTCCTTGAACAAGTGAGCATCACCTTCATGAGTAGCTTGAACCAAAGAGACCTTCATCATTACATAATCATCAAGGGTCACATCTCCCACGGACTTATTTACCTTTCGATGTGCAACCTCCACATATTGAGCTCCGGAAGCCTTGGTGTAGAAACAAGAAGTTTCTTGTGCTCTCTTGCCCCTCTTGGTCCTTATGTATTTGAGATGGCCTCAAAGTTAGGTGTCATTGCTTGTTGCATTGTCCTTGATTCTTCTCCAAGTAAGTCATTTACCCATGAAAAAGGCTTAACGGGTGTGGAAATGAAACTATGCATCTCAGGTGTTTGTTGAGAGACCAAAGCATGACTAAGATGAGCTGGTTCAAGTGCTTTAGCAGGAACACCTAGATCTGCGGATGATGATTAGGAGGCTGAGAAGGATCAATCCCACCTGCTTCAAGTTGTTCTCAAGGATGTTCTCAACCTTAAACCTCTTATAGACCTTCACGAAGAAGGGGTACTTCAAAATCATCACCATCTGCCTTCTTTCTCTTTCCCAAAACATCCATTGTTCTTTCTTTGATGTCACCTGTTTCTTGAGCATTCCATGAGATCGGGGAAAGAGAAGATGATTACACTGCTTCAAAATCATGATCAAAATGGGGGATGAAGGTGTGTGTGAAATTTGAACTTGATCGGATATTTGCTATTTTTAGTAAGTCACACCTCACCCTCAGTTTCTAATTTTAGCCAATTTTCCTGTAATGTTCCTTTTTCCCACTTGAGAGCTAATATTTGGTCTTCTTGTCATTCCTTCTCCATGGCAAAGAAGTGCGAAGATGGAGGAGAACATTGAGCTTCCGTATGATATGTTTTTTACTAATTTTTAATATTTTCTTTTAGTGTTTTGTCTCTTATATCAGGTCGGCTGGGTTTTAATGAATTAATGGAAGCTAATGAAGGAAAAGAACATCTTTAAGGGGTCGGCCTTACCTTTTATGCTTGGGCATTGTTAGCTCGTGGCTCCATGTTCTTACACTTGGGGACGAAAACCCTCATGTGTGGCTTGCCTAGGAGGACGAAAACCCTTCTAGAGGTTGAGTGAAGGACGAAAACCTTTCATCTTGACTTAGGATTGAAGTATAAGGCAGATTTAAGGAGATATCTATCATTTTCAGATTGTTATTGGCTTCTTTCTAGTGGAGTGACCTACCTTGAGTAGGGTTTTGGTGGTTTGGTGAATTTATATATGCATTTTCAGTTGATAATCTGATTTATCATAATTTCTAAGGCCGGAATCTCAAGTTTCATGATTTTTGGGGGTTTCTAGACCCAAGATCTATATTTTTCTTGTGGCTGCAATTGGCTGGACATTAATTAATTTCCAGCAGTGTGTTTCTTCAGAATTTTCATTGTTTTTGGCTCTTATGGATGCATAAAATATATATAAAAATTGTGGCAAGTTAATTTGAAGTATTTCATGGTGTTTGGCATATTTTTGTGAAGGATACAGTTCGCTGATTTCTTATTTTCAGTCTGCTGCAATAAAAATCAGATCTGAATAATTTTGGTGTTTGGCTAAATTCCTTTGTTTTTGGTCTAAACCCTTGAAAGGGTCATTACATTCCCAATCTTCAAATTTTGCAGTTTGTTGAGTTTCAGACTTAGGAGATTGCACAGAGGTTTCAAACTTGTTGTTTCTTTGTCTTCAACACTTACTATTTTTAGTATGCCTCTAGTGCCAACTTACTAAAAATAGAAGTGTGCCTTCAGGTGTCCGATTGAGCTGAAAATTGTTTTATTAGATTAGGTTTTTCAATGTGGTTTCATGCTCCAATTTTCAAGTGTTTTTAATCTCCAGACTTGCAAGGATCTGAAAAGGCAACAATTTTCTCTAAAATTTTCCTTTGGCTGCTGTAAAAAATAAAGGACATCAATGAAAATGAGGTTTGTTTGATCAAGGCATTTTGGAATGGAATCTACACGCAAAATATCATGAAAATGGGAGTAAGGATCAAAGAGATATGAGCAAATTTGTGTTTTGAACAATGGGGGTTCTAAAAATTTTGGCAGCATACCAGCAACAATTAAGGGAGGGAAAAACATGAAAAGTGATTTAAAAATGGCTAAGTACTTTCTTTATACTCACCTCCCCTCACTAGACTAGCTAACTCACCCTATTTAACTGAGTTAAGTGACATGAGAGAGTGGGGTTAAAACTTACCAAATGGGTTTCAGATGTCCCCATGTCCCTTACCACATTTAGTAAGGGACAAAGGGACATCAAGGGTGTGAAAATGCGCCATGGGTGGAGGCATCATGAAGAGGGGGTCAAAAGATGCAAGTTGGAGAGTGAAAACACAAACCTAGCTCCTCATGTTGTGACTTTAAATGGCGAAATTTGTCCTCTCCATGTGGTGGCCATACTTACTAAATGGGTCTCAAATCCCCTCATGTCCCTTACCACATTTAGTAAGGGACAAAGGGGACAAAGGGACAACAGGGGTTGAAAAATGCACCATGGGTAGCCTCATCATGAGAAGGGGGCAGATTTAAGAGGTGGGTTGAAAACATCTTCCTAACCACCGAGATTGTGTTTTAAGTGACGCATGACTTGAGCTCCTCATATAGTGGCGCATTCCAGTGTCCCCATGTCCCTTTGGCAAGGGGACAAAGGAACATCACCCCCTCAAAAGTGCACCAAGGGTCTGATCTTCATGAGAAAGGGGCCAAGTTAAGTTGTGAGTGGATAACATCCTTCTAACACCTTAAGTGATGCTTTAAGTGACGCAACTTCAAAACATGAATCTCTCACCATGGTGGTGCATTCTTGTGTCCCCCATGTCCCCTTTGACTTTGGTCAAAAGGAAAACGAGACATCAAGGGTCTCCATATGCGCAATTTCCACTTTTGGAAGCTTGCCTTCACCAAACACTGCCTGAAATAGCCATTCGAGTCCATTTTCTTGCCCGAGAGCTTCCATAGGTGTTACATAGGCAAACCTTATATAATTTTGAGTGGAAAACACTTGAGGAATTCATTTCCACCATTTTCAACACCTGGTTTTGCCTCCTTTTTGAAATTCAGGCCCCTTTTTAAATCTGGTCACATGCGGTTCTTGGAAGGTCAAACTACCATCGGAGAGAAATCTACAATGTTGTCCAACTTATCCAATGGGGCATGTAGAGGTTTGGATTAAATTTGGTTTGGCCTTTGCATCAGGTTCCAACTCTCCTTGGAACTCCCAGAATCTTCAATTGAGCCTTTACAGGTTTGGAGATCTTCATATGCCTTTGTCGGGCCAATATTTGAAAATATGCTCCTTGGAATCTCCCCGAAACCTTTTGAAGCTGTGAAGTAGGCCTTCTTAGCTTTCCGACAAGTATCGATTGCTTACCAAATCATACTGAGGCTCCTAAAACATTCGGAACAAGCCTACTAGCTTTTTCATTGCTTTCATTTCTTTACACCATGCTGCAAATAGCCCAATGTCGCATAACTTGTCCTAAACCATATTTTTCTTGCAAACTTTCAAAACTGCCTTGGATGATTGGGTAGTTTTGCCACACACTCTTGGATGCCTTATCTTTTCCTTGTACTTTCCCGGAGGAGCTCACTAGGTGCAAAAAGGCCAAAAATAGCCCTTTTTGAGCCTCCGGAAGCACTTGTCTTCTCATGAATCTCCAAATCTTTATGAATGAACTTGAATAGCATCCCATACACATGAAACAGACCTGAAAATCATATTATCACATTCCTCTTAACCACTATGAGGGTAACACAGTGACTAAGTTGGCCGAAAGACAGGTTTACCTTGACCAAGAGAAGGATTTTCAAATGTGAGTTAGGTTGTCATGGCAAAAAATTTGAATTTTTCAAGCTAGACATTTTGCATAACAACACAACCTAATCAGCTCACCTTTCCTAGCATACTCTCGGCCTGTGGCTAAACAAGAGACTTGGAGCAAGGTATGGGCGTCCATCAAAGCATAATAGAAAAATATTTTTTCCAAATGTAGTAGTTGCAGGTGGCCTGGTTGGTTTGTATGAAAAATGTGGAAACATATACAACGCATGTGAAGAGTTGTTCTATAATGTCCCCTTTTCCAAGCTAGTCGCGACGGAAGACCTTATCCCATTCCTTCCTCATGGGACTAAGGGTTTGAAGCTAGAGGAAAGTTGTCTCAAAATATCTCGATTAGTTTTAGGAAATATTGCACTATTTTATGTTGTATTCCTATTGGATGCCTAGCGCTCCAATAGAATAAGTTAGTTGTTTTACGAACATATATGCTCAAATTAGAAATAGAGTTTAATTTTATAAGGTTGGTAATAAGTGATGATGTAGCACCCCTTATGTTATAAAAGGAGGATGTTTGGCCATTATGTCATATGTTGAATCTTATTATTTCTTCTTGATAAAGGTTGTACCTTTCCTATCTCTCTCATCAAGGACGAAAATTGTAATGTCCACAATGGGATAAATGATAACCCAAAAGGGAACACCTGAAAATTCTAATTTATGACAGCAATCTGCATGAAGAAAAATTAGGACAGCAATGCAATTTATCCACAAAATAATTTGAAATACCTGGATATGAGGAGCTGATATAGAGACTAAAAACCCTCAAATATTATCCTAAATTACTCAAATCTTTTGGCAAAATATTCATAATGAATTATGCATGCAAGAATACCAAAATACATAATTTTAGGACCCAAAACAAGAGCTGGAATTTTATTATAGATCTGCAAAAATACAGCTTACAAAAGTGGCCGGAAAGAAGGGTTTCCAAGCCCAAATCAACTGAAACAAAGCTGAATATGGCCTCCAAAATTATGGCAAAGTTGTTGGTGATGAGATCCGGAACAGCCATGCCCTAGAATGTGTCAAACTTCACCCACAACGGGTCGCTACCTTGGAACAAGGCTGAAAATGAAGGTAGAAATCTGCCCCAACACTCTTGTCTTCAAACCCTAGCTGGAATGCCTCAAATTTGCAATATTGGGTCTTCAATCACTGCTGAAAATCTGAAATACTCCTTGAAGCTCAATAGAAACTCCTAAAATAAAGGATCTTCACACAAAGCGAGAGAGGGTTTTGTCCTCTAATGCAAGTACACCAAAGGGGTTTCGTCCTTTAGTGTAGAAATGGAAGAGCAATCAGCCCAAACCAGAAAATAGATATCAAAATGACCAAAAGATGCCAAATGAACCCCTCTTCACCTCCTTTTATACTTTTTGTCTCTATTTTTTAAGTAAGGCGTTTCATGTGGGATAAAGTAACTTTATTTTCTTCTTTTAATGTTACTTTACTTTTCCACCAACCTTTAATAAAATAAGAGTTACTTTAGTACTAAAATTAGATTATTAATTCCTCCTTTATTCTCCCTTTAGCCGACTAAATACAATGGAAAATAAGCTAAAAGGGTCTTCTACCTGCCAATATTTAAAAATGCATTTTATTCTTATAATAATATTAATAAGTTGCCCCTAGATAATGAATTGATTGGGCCCAACTTAGAAATATTATTAATGTCTATTAATTTGAAAAGGGACATTACAGTCCTCCCTTCCCAAATTTGCTTGCCCTCAAGCAAATGCAAGCTCATATGCCCAAGTACCATGTCCAAGAGGCAAAATATGTTGTAGTGCTTCAAAAGCCTAGATCTCGTGCCTATCAAATGAGAGAGCTCTTGCCAAAATCTGAGTTCTAAGTTTTGAGCCTTGGTTTGTATGTAGCCCTCATGATGCCCAACTTGGAAAGTCTCATATGCTCCTTGTTTGACACTCTTTTGTGTGCCTTGAATACTAGCAATTTGGCTCAAATGCTCGGCACCCAACTCCTTTTTAGAAATCTTGTCTTGTCTATCTATTATGTGTTGAATACCCACAATACTTGACTGTTGTTATAAAACTTCAGATCCTGACTCAACAGACAAAACGCTACCCATTGGCTATCATCAAATCGCTCCACCTAAATGTCTTTTGTATTAAAACCAAAATTTCTCTGAGTACTACTTTCTAAAACTTGTAACAAGCTTTTCTTACATTTATCCAAAATCAATTCCAATTTTTTCTTTTTCCAATGACATTAACAGCATCAAAGATATTGAAATCAGAATTGTTACCCTTTGTAGAACTCAGAATATTACTGGGATCCCATACCCTTTGGTGCTCATAATTATGAACTTGGATCAAGGAGTCCACATGCCCCATATTGCAAATTGTATCCTTTATTTTATCACTCCTTTTAACATGCTTCTCATGAGAACAAGAATTTTGTAGTGATATAGGATGAAGCAACAAATCTGAATTATGATCATCATTTCCATACCTTAAACTGCCAACAAGGAGCTCACCTTTTGGAAATTCAAAGGATGGTGCATGTTCCTCCATGGTTTGCTTCCTTTCAATTTCTTGCAACTCGATTTCTCTTCTTTCTCATGTTGCACTAACACAATTTCTTCCTTGACCTTTGGAGGCTCTATTGTATCTAACTCTTTTTTTGTTTTTCATCTGACAACACTTCCCCATGTCCTTTGCCTAAACAACTGTGGTTTGGCTCCCAAGGTTCTTTGTTGTCCTCTTTCTAAGAGTTCTTGTGCAATTCAGCTATCATTTCTATGGTTAAGTATGGTTTCAACTTTTCTTCACATTGATCAACCACACTTTTAGCAGTGCACTCGCAACTGGTGATACTTTCTGCTCAAAACCAGCCATTAGTATGGATAACAATTGTTGTGAAGTATCATCACTCTCATTCAAGACCAAAGTCATAATGGTTTGCATTGAGGCTACTACATTTTCCGTATGATTTTTATGGACAACAGCAAAGAAATATTCAACCATTCATCACATTCTAGAACTAACATTGAAACACAAGATCTAGTTTTTGTCATAGTTACTAGGATAGTGAAATGTCCCTCTTTCTAAAATAACAATGTTGAAGACCCTTGACCTATTTTGTCTACCCCGGCTAAGGGGTGAACATAAGGGTGACTTACGTCATAGTAAATTTTGTAAAATGCAAAAAGAAAAAAATATATATAAAGCACTTATAATTAATTATTATGACTTAATGACAAAGTGAAAATAGAAAGGTAACAAAGGGACTTAGCAAATGTATTTATTCTAGGGAAAAATGCAACCACCCTTGGGGATGAAAACATGTGGGAGGGACATTAAAAAATTAGGAAAATGCTGATTGGTTGTTGTATGTGGCCATTTGGGTCCTTTCTTCTCTTAAAAAGCAAGTCGACTTGCTTTGGAGGGTATAATTCTATTTTTACAAAATCTGAAAATTACTTGTTGGCCTAGTGCTTGCAACTGAATTTTTTTTAGGACGAAAACCCTCATGAGATTGAAGGGAAGAACAAAAACTCTTCTCTTGGGGATTTATCGAGCAGTGCATTAAACGTTTAAGGAGGAATTAGTTTGCTGAAGTATCTTTATTTTTCCAGCTGGAGCGACCCATCTGGAGGATTGTTTTGGGATGAAAAAAGGGTATAAAAATCAGATCTGAGTGCTGTTGCAAAACCTGATTTTCAGTTATCTATTTAGCCATTTTGGAGTGTTATTTGGGTCCAAAACCCTTCTTTTCCAGCTGTATCTGCAGGCAAGGGTTTGCAGATTTTTATAAATAAAATCAGTCATTTTGGAGCCTCAAATTGGTACACTTTTTCCTGCTTTTACCTTCTAAAAATTATTGCTCTCATTTGAATAAGGAAAAAGCATTGTTTAGTACATTTGTGGTGGATTTTCTATACTTGGGCAAGTCGCATTTTCTGATTTTTATTCTAGATCTGCATTTAAGAAAGTTTTATATTTTAAGTTGGTATTTGGGGAAAAACCATTGTGTGCACTTATATGTCCTTAGGGGACATTATAGTGGTATCAGAGCATGATTCTCCCAGCCTGTGAAGGGAAATCAGTTTTGCATGGACAAGAGAGGACGAGGGTTTTAGATACCATTACTCAAGAAGAACTCCAAGAAGAGGAGAGATGGATGATAGAGAAAGACCTCCTCCCAATGATGAGTTGAGTTATATGAATGAGATGTTCTCTAGAGGTAATAGAGAGCTGCAGAACCATTTGATGGAGTCACACAGAGATCTAAGAGACTCCTTTATAGGAGCCATTGCTGATTTGGGTAGATCCCTACAAGGGATAAGTAATAACAGGCAGAACCCTCAAGGGAATCAAGGCAATCAAGGTGAGGGAAGCTCTTCTACTCATCATGCAGATAGGGTTTCAAACAAGACTCCCTTCCAAGTTCTTTCGTGCAAGTTTCCTTCAAAGAGATGAGCCACAAGAGGAGAGAGAGCAGCCACCACACATGGGTTTGCTGAAGAAATAAACCTATATGGAGATGAGTATGCATCATTGAATCCCACACAAGGGATTTGCTTTCATTTAGAGACTTTTGCCAACTAAGGAGGAATGAAGGACCAAGGAAGAAGGTGAGTCATCCACAAGAGCCAAGGAAAGATATCCAACATCGATTGGGTAAGATCACTCTCCCTACGTATGATGGTTCAAATAAATGTTCTGCAAGGGCTTGGCTGCAAAAATTAGACACTTACCTATCACTAAATCCTATGTATGAAGAAGAGGCTCTCAAATTTGTCACCTTACACTTAGAAGGTATAGCTCATGAATGGTGGTATCATGGTCTTGTGACACAAGGACATGGCTCCATTACTACTCTTGAAGAGTTTAGTCAAAGGCTAACAGAAAGATTTGACAGGAAAGATCGGAAGTGCATTTCAGAGAGTTAGCACAACTCAAACAAGAGACATCCGTGGAGAGGTATGTTGCTGATTTTCAGAAATTAGCAGTCATGGTTTCAGATGTAAGTGAGAGAAGATTAGTGGTATTATTCATGGAAGGCTTAACTGAACCTCTTAAGGGGTTGGTAAAGGCTTTTGAGCCTCCCTCTCTCCAAGATGCAATAAAGAGGTCATTAAATCTGGAATCTACAACAGTTAAGGGTAAAAATCTGCCCTTTGGACAGTCAAAACCAAATTATTTGGGGCAGCCAAGACACACATTTCAAGGGCAGTCAAGAACAACCCCCATTAATCAAGCAAGAAGGCCATTTCAGCAAGGTACAAACCCCCAAAGAGAGCTTCCAAGGAACAAAGATGTTGAGAACACAAGAAATGAATTAAGGAGGAAGAATCTTTGCTTCACATGCAAAGATCCATGGACTCAAGGCACCGTTTGCCTAGGCAAGGGCCAAGTACATTACATTGAAGTCATTTCTGATGGAGAGGAAGAAGAAATAGACAAGGAAGAAAACCATGAGGATGAAGAGCAAAAAGAAAGGAAAGAAGTTGATCAATTGGATAGTACTCTTGCCACACTATCCGGAGCTCCAAGGTACCACCCTTTTCGTGTTAGAGGGGAACTAAAAGGTAAGAGAGTTATTGTTTTGATTGATAGTGGTGCAACTCATAATTTCATTGATGTTGATTTAGTTGCAAGATTGGGGCTGCCATTAGAGGATTTCAAAGGATTTAATGTGACAGTTGCGGATGGCTTCACCATCCCTTGTACCAAGAAGATATCACAGCTGAAAATCACACTTGGTAAGCATATGGTAACAGATGACTTCTATGTGGTGGGTATTGGTGAAACTGATTTAGTTTTGGGTGTACAATGGCTGCATTCTCTTGGAGAATTCACCCAAAATTATCAAACAATGGAGCTGAAATTCAAATCAGCAGATCAAGAAATAGTGCTACATGGAATGGCAAATGGAGCTCCTATGGTGGTGACCGCAAAACGGATGGAAAGAGCCTTTCAAAGAGGGTAGATTGCTTGGGCAGCTGAGTGTCTAATAACATCTGCAGATCAGATTTTGGGACAACATAGTATAATGAAGATATTCAAGCTATCCGTGACAAGCATGCCAAGGTATTTGATAACCTTCCTCATGGGTTACCTCAGATAGAGGTTTTGAGCATACTATTGAATTAGAACCAAGTACTAAGGCTGTGATTACTACTCCATACCGTCATCCTAGAGCCTACAAAGAAGAAATTGAGAAGGCCATTAAGGAGTTGTTGGAAATGGGGCATATAAGGCCTAGCTCTAGTCCTTTTGCATCATCAGTGGTTCTTGTGAAAAAGAAGGATGGGACTATGAGAATGTGCATTGACTACCGTTTGTTGAATAGGACCATCAAAAATAGGTACCCCATACCTAGAATTGATGAGCTACATGGAGCTATCTACTTCTCTAAGATAGACTTGAGATCCGGGTATCATCAAATCCGGGTAAGAAAGGAAGATGTTTACAAAATTGCTTTTAGATGTCATTTTGGCCATTTTGAATTTCTTGTGATGCCTTTTGGGTTAACCAATGCCCCTGCTACATTTCAATCATGTATGAATCATGTTTTTAGAGAGCATTTGAGGAAGTTTGTATTGGTCTTCTTTGATGACATATTGGTCTATAGCAAAACATGGGAGGAACATCTTCAACACTTGGATATTGTGTTGGGCATTTTGGAGCAGCAATCACTTTATGCCAAGGAATCAAAATGTGAATTTGGTGTGACTGAAATTTTATACTTGGGGCACATTATCAATGCCAAAGGTGTTCATGTGGATCAACAAAGATCATTGCTATCTTGGATTGGCCTCCACCCACCACCATGACACATTTGAGAGGATTCTTGGGATTATGCAGTTATTACAGGAGGTTTGTCAAAGGTTTCTCTCAACTTGTTGCTCCTTTGACTGATTTAACAAAGAAGGGAGCTTTCAGCTGGTCTAGGACAGCCCAAGATGCATTTGACAACTTAAAAAAGGTAATGAGCACATGCCCTGTACTCGCTGTTCCAGATTTTTCCATTCCCTTTGTTGTTGAATGTGATGCATCCGGTGATGGTATTGGGGCTGTTTTGATGCAAAACAAACATTTGACAACTTGAAAAAGGTAATGAGCACATGTCTTGTACTCGTTCCAGATTTTTCCATTCCCTTTGTTGTTGAATGTGATGCATCTGATGATGTTATTGGGGCTGTTTTGATGCAAAACAAACACCCCATTGCATTTGAAAGTAGGAAGCTCAAAGAGATTGAGAAAAGTACTCTATTTATGACAAGGAAATGTTGGCAATCATGCATGCCTTGGTTAAGTTCAGCAATATCTAGTTTGTGGCAGATTTGTGGTGAAAACAAGATCACAATAGTTTGAGGTACTTTCTCAGCCAATCTGATTTGAATGATAGACAACAAAAATGGGTGAGTAAAATTCAGTCCTTTGACTTTGAAATTGAGTTTGTGAAAGGAAAAATAATGTTGTAGTAGATGCATTGTCTAGGAAGCCATATTGTTGTTCTATGTCTGAAATTGCAGCGGATTGGAGGGCTGTTATAACAATAGAGTATGCAAAAAATCAGTTTGCTAGTGTTGTCCTAGAAGGTGGAATTGAAGATGAAAAGTATAAAGTGATGGATGGCCTTATACTCTACAAAAAAAAAAGTTTTTGGTACCAAAATCCAAGGTGAAATGTAAGATTCTAGAAGCTATGCATGATTCACCTTTGGCTGGTCATCCAGGTTACTTTAAGACATACAAACAGATTAGAGAGAAGTTTGTATGGAAAGGTCTCAAAGGGGAGGTACTCCAACACATAAGGGAGTGTCTCACATGTCAACAATGTAAAGCAGAACATGAGTTTCAGCAGGTCTTTTGCAGCCTCTACCTATTCCGAATCAAAAGTGGGAGAGTATTTCCATGGATTTCATCACTGGTCTTCCTTGGTGCAAGGTAAGAGTGTCATTTATGTTGTGGTGGATAGATTGACCAAGTATGCACATTTTTTCCACTTCCAACTAAGTATGATGGACCATTGGTGGCTGGAATATTTTTAAGGAAGTTTTCAGACTTCATGGGCTGCCAAAAAACATTGTGAGTGATAGGACAACAAATTTCTGAGTTCCTTTTGGCAAGAACTCTTCCATCTTACAGAACGTACGAGTTGACTCCTAGCACAAGTTACCATCCACAAACGGATGGGCAAACTGAGATTGTCAATAAATGGATAGAGGGGTACCTAAGGAGCTATGTTACAGGGCAGCAGACAACATGGATAAAATGGTTATATTTGGGGAGTTTTGCTACAACACATCTTACCATATGTCTATTGGTATGTCTCCCTTTAAGGCTTTATATGGTTATGATGCTTTTTCCTTTGTGGATGTTGTTATTCTGGATAGTAGAGTGCCAAGAGCTAGAGATTTGGTGCAACAGAGCCAAGATATTTTGAAAGCACTCAAGGATAACCTCTCACATGCACAAAACCAGCAGAAATTGTATGCGGACCAACGAAGGATTGAGAGGTCATTTGAGGTAGGGGACATGGTTTTCTAAGGTTGCAACCTTATAGACAATCTTCCCTCAAAGGGAAAGGATCTGAAAAATTGAAGCCAAGGTTCTATGGCCCTACAAGGTCATAAGAAAGGTAGGGAAAGTTGCCTATGAGCTTGAACTTCCGGCTCAAAGCAAAATTCATAATGTGTTCCATGTTTCATGCCTCAAAAGGGCATTGGGACAACATATCTCTCCTTCCATGGAGCTGCCCCCTCTTGATGATGAGGGCAAATTAATATTAGAACTGAATCTATTATGGAGGTGCGTGAAAGAAGGTTGAGGAATAGAGTTATCAAGGAATATTTGATACAATGGAAGGGTCTACCCTTGAGGATGCAACATGGGAAGGTGCAGAAATTTTAGAGCATCTAAATCTGAAATTGCTTGTGGGCAAAGCAATTTGAGGAAGGGAGGACTGAAATGTCCCTCTTTCTAAAATAACAATGTTGAAGACCCTTGGCCTATTTTGTCTACCCGACGGCTAAGGGGTGAACATAAGGGTGACTTAAGTCATAGTAAATTATTATAAAGTGCAAAAAAAAGAAAAAAAAAAAAAAGAAAATTATAAAGCACTTATAATTAATTATTATGACTTAATGACAAAGTGAAAATAGAAAGGTAAAAAGGGACTTAGCAAATGTATTTATTCTAGGGGAAAATGCGACCACCCTTGGGGATGAAAACATGTGAAAGAGACATTAAAAAATTAGGAAAATGTTGATTGGTTGTTGTAGGTGGCCATTTGGGTCCTTTCTTCTCTTGAAAAACAAGTCAACTTGCTTTGGAGGGCATCATTCTATTTTTACAAAATTATGAAAATTGCTTGTTGGCCTAGTGCTTGCAACTGAAATTCTCTAAGGATGAAAACCCTCATGAGATTGAAGGGAAGAACGAAAACTCTTCTCTTGGGGATTTATCTAGCAGTGTATTGAACATTCAAGGAAGAATTAGTTTGTTGAAGTATCTTTATTTTCCAGCTGGAGTGACCCATCTGGAGGACTGTTTTGGGATGAAAGAAGGGTATAAAAATCAGATCTGAGTGCTGTTGCAAAACCTGATTTTCAGTCATCTATTTTAGCCATTTTGGAGTATTATTTGGGTCCAAAACCCTTCTTTTCCAGCTGTATCTGCAGACAAGGGTTTGCAGATTTTTATAAATAAATTCAGTCATTTTGGAGCCCAAATTGGTACACTTTTTCCTGCTTTTATCTTCTAAAAATTATTGCTCTCATTTGAATAAGGAAAAGGCATTGTTTAGTATCTTTGTGATGGATTTTCTATACTTGGGCAAGTCGCATATTCTGATTTTTATTCCAAATATGCATTTAAGAAAAAATTTGTGGTATATTTTAAACCGGTAATTGGGGAAAAACCATTGTGTGTACTCATATGTCCTTAGGGGACATTACAGTGGTATCAGAGCAATGATTCTCCCAGCCTATGAAGGGTAAATCAGACTTGTGTGAAGTGTTGGAGATGCTAGGTGAGTTTGTAGATGTCATATCGTAAGAAATTCCAGATGGTTTACCACCTATGTGCAACATAAGTTATCAAATGGACTTGATCACAAGGTCTAGTTTGCCAAACAAGGCCACATATAGGTTAATGTCTTAGGGAGAACGAGGAGATGAAGCAGCAAGTGTAAGAATTTCTCAAGGGGTCGATCAAAGAATCTCTCAACCCATGCACAATACCAACAATAATGGTGCCAAAGAAAGGAGGTGAATGGAGGATGTGCACTAATTCCAAAACCATCAATAAGATTACCATAAGTATAGATTTCCATTGCCCCACATGGATGATTTGATGGATTATTCAAGTGGAGAAAGGTACTTCACAAAGATTGATTTGAAGAGTGTGTATCACCAGATCAAAATAAGAGAAGGTGATAAGTGGAAGATTGCTTTCAAAATGGAGGATGATTTGTAAGATTTGATGGCCATGCCATTTGGGCTAACCAATGCATGGACACATCATGCATGTTTATGCGACACATGAAAGAAATATTGAAGCTTTCCTAGGCAAGTTATTACATTGTATATCTAGATGACATTTTGATTTTTAATACGCAATGAGAAGAACACTTGGTCCATTTGCAAAAGGTGTTAGAGGATTTGCGCGAAAAGAAACTGCTAGTGAATTTTAAGAACTTCAATTTCATAAAGGAGTTGTACTTGGGATTTGTGATATCTCAAGAAGGATTGAAAATGGATCTTGAAAAGTTGCGAGCTATAATTGAGTGGCCACCACCCAATAGAGTTTTTCAAGCACGAAGTTTTTTTGGTTTTGTGAGCTTCTACAAAAAGCTCGTGTAATGTCCCTTTTTCCCACTTAGGAGCTGGAAATTGGTCTTCTTGCCATCCCTTCTCCATGGCAAAGAAGAAGAAATGAAGGAGAAGACCCTTGAGCATCTTTCTAATATATTTTAACTAATATTATTATATTTTCTTTAGTGATTTCTTGCATTATACAAGTCGGCCTTGTCTAATTAAGCTTTGGCGCCAAAAAGGAAGATATAAAAGGAGTTTAGAGGCATCATTTGCATCTAGTCTTGGCGCATTTTATTCTACTTGGGCATAGAGAGCTAGTTGCTCCTTGTTCATCCACTTGAGGACGAATACCCTCTTGTGAGGCCTCGTTGAAGGATGAAAACCCTTCATGTGGCTTAAGTGAAGGAGAAAAACCCTTCTGTTGGCTAGATTTTATACACAACGTAAAACCTAGGCAATCATGAGATAAATCTCCTTCATTTAACGGTGAAGCTCCCATGTAAGATGTTTATCTATTTTGCAGGGGTGAATCTTAATAACTACTTTCAGGGTTTTACTTTAATTCCCTTAGCTCGTGAACCACAGCTGGGTAATTTGGTAGCAAGTAAGCAATTGTGATGGGATATTTGCGGGAGGAAAAAAGTAAGGAAAGAAGAAAGGAAGATGTGTTGACTCAACCAATAGTTATCAAAGTTGGTCTCATCCACACAAATTAAATAAACAGATAAATCACAACATTTAGCAAAGAGGGAAAGAAATAACTTCTAACCTAGATCTAAGATAACACAAAAATTATCTAAAACCTTTGAATAGAAGTACTCAGCAAAACACTTTAGACACAAAGTTCTCCAGAAATCCACCTTTTATTCAATCCACAGCTTTCACAGAAATCACATCAAGGGTTCCAACACAAAGTCTGAAAACTCAAGAATGCTCTAGTTACAAAAGCCTCTACTAAACAAGTTTTGATGAACAAGTTGTGATTATTGATCTTTTCAATCCTTTAACCTATAGGCTCTTCCTCTATTTATAGTGCATAGAGGGCAATTACAAATAGGAAACTCTCAATGAACTACCACATGTGGAAGCCGTAAAGGAAGCAGTTGGTAGCGTATTTCCCTAGAATTCCTCTTTGCATGACATGCATGCCTTACAACTGAAAATAGAACCTTCTATTTTGCATGTCTGCCACCTATTTCCAAGTAATTGACTTCTTCTAGTAACTTGAAGTAACAACTTTTAAACCAATCACTTAAGTTTTACAATTTAATTGATTACTCAATTACTTTGTCAAAGAAAATAAGAGAAAGACGAAGAAAAAGGAAAAGAAGAAAAGAAGTTATTCCCTCTATGACACTCTCAATCTTGTTCTTCTTCACTATTTTGTATGTTGATCCAACATGTATTGTACTTCCGCCTCATGAATGATATGAATGATATCTCTACCTTGAATCTGAGAAGCTCTTTCTCCCATATGTTGTTGAATCCTTTCCTTTGACTCTCACCAAACTGGATCTGGCATCACTGTAGATTTTATCTTCTCAACTAGATTACCCGTGAAAGGAATAATGATTCCATCTATTTCCCCCTGAGTAGCTAACCGTGATTTGCTTGGGGATGTTGCCTTTGTCCTGTCTTCACCTCTTGTCCTTGAAGCTTTTGCAGTTCTTCTCAAGTATGTGCATAAGTGAATTGTCTAGGAAAGAATTCAAACAATCATTCAACTCATCCCCCTTTTATTTATGCATATGGGCAGCAATCGGGAATTACTTCGGGTGCAAGCAAATAGAAGTAGGCTCAATGTGAGCTTAACTAGGAGATTGGGAATAACATGCATGGGCTTTGAAAGGGATTTAGCATGCATTTTATGAATATTTTCCACATGGGCTGCGTTTGGAACATAGGAGGCAAGCTTTTAAAATTCCCAACAAAACTTAAGTGAATTTTCACTTATTGCAAAAGTGTTGCATTGAATTTGAAGGAAGAGAGCAGTTTGCACTTCAACGACTTGCACTAGGAGAATTGCGTGGAAAATAGCAAGGGAAGGCAGCGTGTAAATTGGAAAGAGAAAGCAGCTCTCATTCACACTTTAACTTGCAAATTCCTTCTTCTAATTTTTGCGTGGAAAGTATAAAGGAAGGGCAGCGTAGAAATAAGACATGGAGGGCAGCTCTTAAAATCACGATTTGCACTTAAACTTGCGTGGAAGTTGGAGTGGAAGGGCAGCGTGAAAATAAGACATGGAGGGCAACTTCTTCTCTTTTAAATTTTCGTGAGAAAAATGGAAAGGAAGGGCAGCTTGTGTTGGCGTGAATTTCTAAAGTGGAAGGCAGCAACTTCTCTTTTAAATTTTCGCGAGAAAAATGGAAAGGAAGGGCAGCTTGTGTTGGCGTGAATTTCTAAAGTGGAAGGCAGCTTGGAAAAACCACGATTTAGCTTGCAAACTCCTTTTAATATATGCGTGGAAATTCAGAGAGGAAGGCAGCCAATATTCACGCTTTGCACTAAAGACTTGCGTTGATTTTCAAGGAGGAAGGCAAGTTGCTTTTGCAAGGAAGACTAGACACTTGAAATCCACGATTGGGCTTGCAATTTCTCCCTTTCATATTTGCGTGGATTTTGATAAAACAAGGCAGCTGCTTGGGACTCTGAAAAACCACGATTTGCACTAGAAGACTCTGCTTTGATCCTTGACGCAATTGCCTGAGTGATTTTGCCCCTTGAACGACCCTCCAGAATGTTGCTTTTTCTTCCTTGGCCATGGTTGCTCTACAAAAGGAAGACAAACTCTTCTAGATCCACGATCTGTTTAATCATTCAACCTGGATTAAACCTCAGACAAGGCAAAAATCCTGAGCTTTCCTCTTGTTTGATCTGGTTACCTTCAAATACAAGCTTTGACAGACAAATTGATTGGCAATTAAAAACACTGGATAGCTTTTCAAAACCCTAGGCCCGGAAAAGGTCTGGGGAAGAAAGAATAGGCTACGGGGATTGCCAGATGGAACATAGAGAAAAACAAAACCAGAACACAAAAGAAATAAAATAAAAACAAAAACCCGAAAGAAGCTATGGGCAATTGCTCGGAAAATTCCTCCAATAAGCTAGTTTGCAAAAACTCTCCCCGAGTGAATGCTCTATGGTAATAATGACGGGGTGAGGTGCTTATATAACCCAAATTTCTTAATTTTAGCTCAACCTATTTTTAAAAGAATTTTATTTATTTAATATAAAAATAAATAAAACGCTTTCAGCTAAGTCTGGGAAAGGAATGAGTGAGCTTTAGCATGTGGGTATTTGACGGACGAGACTCTATGACTTCCTGAAGGTATCTTTGAGCAATGCGAGCAACTGCAGGCAAAAACAAACAAAAACATGACCCTTCACTTAAAAAGAACGAAAAATTTAAACAAGGTAGTCCCAGATTTCAGGGTGAAATCCTGGGACGCCACCGTCATCATTGTTGAGTCTTAAAGAGGAGTTGATTTGAAGATCTATTTGTAATTTCCAAGCGATATTTGAATTATTTAGTGAGGAGCAACCTACCTAGGGTATGGTTTGGAGGCATTGGTGAAGAATTTGACAAATCTAGTTTCACAATTTGATTTGTAATACTTTCAAATTTGGAATCGAAGTTGTATGAATTTAGAGGGTTTCTAGACCCATATTTCACATTTATCCTATAGCTGCAATTTCTAGTGCATATTTAATTTTCAACAAAGTATTCTTGGTGTTTCTTTGTTATTTTGGCTTCTAAAATTCCATAAAATATATATATATAATATTGGCGGATTGCTTGGTGGTGTTTTATGGTGATTTTGGCTTTTTTTGTGCAAGTACAAGTCATTGATTTTATTCTTGATCTGCTGCAATTTTATTTTCAGATCTGCATTTAGAATCATGTTGAAGATTTGCATGTCAGTATTCACTCATCTCAATAGGGTTTTCACCAGGAATGAATTCAGGGCATTGTCTGCGACTTACGGCAACATTTTTCGCTTTTATTTATTTCTTTTGAGTTTTTCTCCGATTTTCTCATGATTACTCTGTGAAATTTCCCTAGGTCTGTTCCTCGCCCAGTATAGTCTGTTTAATCGCCTAAAGCATCTAGAGATCATCTACCGACGTAGCACCAGAAGGAATCAGCCTCAAAATGCAAACTTACGACCAAAAAAGATTAAGTCATGCACAAAAAGCCTCTCCCAAAGTAGTCGTACTTTTTGAAATGAATGAGTATAAGCTCTGATAGGATTTTTGGTTGTGGCGGGTGAGCAGGAATTTCTAACTTTGCCCTTGCAGTACTTTTCCCATGAAGTCAAAGTCACTTAAGCTGCGATGGGAAAATTAGAGGCGACAGCAGGCGGAAATTTCTTACATGCCTTGCAGGGTAAAAATTCCCATTATAAAATAAAGAAAAATCATTTAAAGCGCTGAAGGGAATTTTCTACATGCAGCAGAAGCTAACTTTTCCCACCAAAGAGGTTTATTCACCCATGCAAGTCGCACTTTATCAAAGGAGGCTAATTTTAATGCAAGTCGCACTTTTTGGGAGATGTTTTAATTTAATAATGGGAATTTTGGTAGTAGCGAGAGTGACAAGAATTTCTTACCGCCTTGAAAGGTAAAAATCCTCGAGTATGGAAGTCGAGACTGACTTAAGTGAAAGAAGGGATTTTTGGAGCTGCAGTGTAGGGTAAATAATCCCATCAAAATTGACTTCTTATTTTTAGAAATTAGCCCTGTCAAAAAGTGTGACCCATTTGGGCATTAAACAATGCTTTTAATGGTATTTATTAATAGTTTTTCTGCCTAATTTTGGCGCCATGGATAAATGAAAAGTCAAAGCAAGAAGTCAAGCCAAAGACAACTGAAGGATGGATTCTAAAAACAAATAAAATAAATTTATTTAATGGCAACTAGCAGCATGCACGATTAGGCGCCCAATTTGGGTGAATAAACATGTTTGTTTATTAATTAATTGTCAGGAATAGGATGGACAATTATTAGAAATAGAATGTTGAGGGTTATATAAGTATGGGCTGCCATAATGAAGAAGCAATTAATTCTTTTTACTAAAGATTGCAGCCTGAGACAGTTTTGGCGCAAAAGAAAGCAAGATTTGTGCATCCGGAGGTGTTTTTCATTGCGGGGAAGCTTGAGGTTTGGCGTCTAAGGTTGGAATAGCTTGATTTATGCTATGATAATTATCTCGCATATTGCTATATAAGTGCCAGTGTGAATTTAAAAATATTTATATACGCTTTGCTTTGCATGCAAACAAAGCCTCAAATTTTAGGGCAGCGGGCTTCATATGCAGATTTTGGTGACGAAATGCTTCATGCTCTGGACTTCATCTTTGTCTTAAATAATTGCAAGTATTCATTACAGGTGTTCATACAGGTGAAAGGGAGTTCAAATCAATGTCAGATACATTGAATATATCTTCCGAATCTGAAGAAATTGCTAGATCTGCACAAATTGATCCAATTACAAAGAATTCCGGCAGGATTAAAAGAAAAAAACACAGACAAAGATTGCTCCAGCTATGATGAAGCGAGATGAAAGAGAAGGGTTAGCAGAAGCATGCATAACTTCCAAATTTGTTGATATCAATGAAACAGACATAGGCCCGCAACCCATCTCTGAAATAATTGACAGATCCAGGGCCAGAAAGACATTTCTCATGCGGGCAATGAAAAGCAGTGGAATTACTCAAGCATCAGCATTCCCGATCCACATTTCAATTGCACGAATTTGTAAAGAAGTGTGCAAGATCATATCATCCTCTTTCCAGAACAATCCAGGATGTTGTGGGAAAGACAATTATTAAATTTGGATGCGCAGTTTATCAATTATTGTATGCGAAGATTCGACACGAACGGTGGTGATTGCAATCAGCATCTTTGGATGCAGCAACAAGCGGGAGAAACACAAAGCGGATGTGTGGGCATAATGAACAACAGATATATGAAGAAGCCCAAGTCTCTATCAAAGTTCCCGAGAACTCTTCCACGATCCAACATGGTGCAGGAGGTGGATGATATCATTAAATTGCTTTGCAGGATAAGTGGAGAAGCCAATCCTCACAACTTTCGCTCGTGGATGTATGCTTTCGTGAGGACTATCGAGATCAATGAGCTGATTTGATAATCAATTGGGCGAGAGATCATCGGTGACAACATCGGTGAGCAACTCCGAGTGTGAGGCGGACATGCGGCCTTTCGAGAGAACCGATAAAGTTGCCGAGGTATCCAAACGACAAGTGGGTCATCATGGAGTTATGTAGACAACTCGTGGAGCTGCATGACTTATAATCAAAGCGGCACAAGTCTACGGGTTTCTTTCAATCACAGTGGGTTACTACAGCTAGTAGAGCATCCACAAAGCTAGAGGAGTCAAAGCTGAAATGTTTTCTAAGTATGAGCCTGAGTTCTTCCCAAAGCACGGTTGAACTTTAACCCATATGGAGTAGCGAGGAAGACAATCTCCCAGGAATAGTCACATGTGCCTTCGTTGGAGGACTTTTGGATGAAGTGCAAGAACAAGTATGAAGTCAGAAAGAAAGACTTCAGCAGGTTATCGGCGCAACAAGTGTCTAATTATGGTTTGGCACGGATACCTACAGATCTCGCAGATGATGGGCATGTGATACTTGACTCGTATCATCAGATGGGAGGAGATAGAGTTGTTCTTCAAGAAAATGTTGGCGGTGTCAAACAATTGAAGAAAGATGTTCCGCATTCTGGTTAACACTTGAAATGGTTGCGACATAAAGGTATTGCCTGGATGAAGCATTCATGAATCAAATCACAGGAAACTTTACCACAGGAGACTCCAACAAGAGGAAGCATGAAGGTGAAAGCAACAAAAGGTCGAAAAAGCTTAAAGTTCACAAGAAGTCTCACATACATGAGAAGGCCAAATCTACGGCTATCGTGTCAGTTCCAACTTCTCCAACATCAACTCATAAAGTTTTACAGCAGCCCCGGAACCTTAGAGAGATCTTGTTGTTCTTCCTTTGAATCCAACGTCATTTGTATTTTCTCCTCGATCACTTAGGTCTTCACCTATCCATGCGAAGAAGTTGAAAGCACAGATGGCGGAGTTTGAAAAGGCATTATCTTTGAACAATTCAGAGGGCTAGATCGTAACACGATGGCAAATTCGATAAAGCGGAATCGAGCATGAGATGGTGGCGAACTCGGCGACTTCTCATTCCCCAAGAAGCAACTTTTCATCATGGTTAGCTATGTAGACAATCCCAGAAGCCAGAGAGGAGATCAACCTGGAAGAGCACAACTTTCAGCTACTCCTGAGTTTGGGAGGAAGAGATAGAAGACCTAAAGTTTCCAAAACAACTTCTAGGTTGATTATTGAGCAATCGGGGAGAAGTTTGCTAAGTTATCTGTTCCAATGGAAGGAAAGCACAAGGAGAGCTCACGACAATTGATATAAGCAGTGACCAAAGTGCCAATAGGCCAAACTACCACAAAAGGATTAAAGCGAGGATACGCAGACGCTAATGAATTGTAATGAAATTACTTGTATAATTCAGATCATGAGCAGAAATATAACACCAAATAACACAATATTCCGAATAATGATCTCAATATGCAATTAGAATAGCTTCGCCACTTCGAGGCTGACCTCCAAACCATACAATAATACTCAAATGCTCAGATGATGATAAACTACTACCTACTAACCTCTATATATACTATTCCTATGATATGGCCAACACAAGGCCGACCCACTAATGAAAATATAACATATATGAAAGAGATACATAATGATAATAAGTTATGATAGCCCAAGTCGGCTATACATCAATATAAGATATATGATTAAGGGCGTAGCATGAATGCTTTATTCCTTAAGCTTGACAAAGAGAAGGTTGAGAGATCCAAGCTTCAAAAACAGGTATTCCAATTGCGCGCGATCATTGCTAAGATTGTCAAACCTTCCTCTCAGCCCATTTTAGCACATGAGCAGGTGAGTGATCATCTGATGCAGGAGGTGGAAGATGCAGGGGATCAAGTCAGAGCTATTGCCCACTGGAAGGAGCAAATCATTCACCAAGCTTCAGAGCAATTCGAACCAATACCGGCTGAATTAGAGAACATGCACAGGGCAGTGTCTCAGCTAAAGGATTTGATGACACAAATAAAAGATGAGAACATAGTGGCTGAAAGTCATCTAGATACTTTGGCTAAGATACACTCGTTGCCAAAGGATGTGTTGATTGTAGAGCAGATTGTGCCTAGTGGATTGGTAGAAAAGGGGAAGCAGTTAGAAATTTCAGTTTCCTTCCGCGTAGAGATCCTCAAGCTCATGTTGAAGAGGATGTAGTTGTTGGAGAGTAAGATGGGAGAAGTGTCGGAGAGCATCCCAGATGAATTACCTGCTTCCCATGAGGAATTTATGTTGGTTGTGCGAGAAAGAAGTTGATGAAGCCACCATACCTTTCACGATGGATTCGATTGGTAGACTCATAAAGCTTCAGCAGATATTGAGGGATATGGGCCTTATTTAGAGAAAGTGAAGGCTAACGTTGTTGCTTTGTCCAGAGGGTTGTTACTGATTCGGAGGCGAGAGAAATGCTATTGTTAAAATAGATGGGAAGATGTTGAATTACATGTTTGACAAGTATATTCAATATCAGAACAAGAATAAAATATAAGTGTTACAGCTGGTAGATCTTCTTTCTTCTCTTCTTCCTTCTCTTATTTCTTATGTTTCCGGATAAAAATGTAAAATTAAAGCTATTGGTTGAAAAAACCATTACTTTTAGTAATGTGGGAAGATTCTTTAAGATAGATGATAGATGTGCACAATTTTGACTTAGACTCCTGATGCATGTCACTAAGAGAGGAATTTTAGGAAGATGAATGCCAAATGTTCCCTTTACTACTTCTTCATGTTCTAGTTCAATTGCAGTTTCCCATTTGTAATTTCCCCTCTACACACTATAAGTAGAGGAAGAACCTACGGGTTAAAGGATCGGAATTTGTAATTAGCATTGTTGTGTTCCAGACTTTGAGCTGAAACCCTTGATTTCTACAAGCAGAGGAATAGAGAAAAGATTTCCAAAAATGTCAACGGTGCATTTTTCTTCTTATTGCTTTCTAGATCTATTCATAAACTGTGTTTTTATAGATCTAGATCTGAAAGTTTCCTTTGCTTTGAATTTTGTGTTTAATGATCTATTTGTTTTAATCTGTGCATGCAATCAACTCTGTAAACTATTGTTTGGGTTGCACCTCCTCTCTACTTTCTCTCAACTCCTATTATTTTCCTCTTCTGCAGAGTTTTTCTTTCTTTTATAGCTGCTTACTTGTTGCAAAACTGTCTAGCTATGGTTCATGAGCTACATGGTTAAAGTAATACCAACAAATAGATACTAGAGAATATAACTGACAAAATCTTACACGGGAGCCTCACCGGTAAATGAGGGAGTTTTATCTCATGACTGCCTCGGTTTTCAACTGTGCAGAAAATCTAGCCAACAAGTATGCAAGAAAATTCAGATTTCTGTTTAAAAACCAGCCTGTAATAATTAAATAAAATCTGCAGATATGTTGTTATGAAAATGCCTGAAAATGGGACTTCTACTTATCCAAAAATTGCTGAAACAATTTGCTTGGGTTCACCAAATTTAGATTATCAAATGGCAGCATAAATCAGACCTGGAACACTTCCCATGCAACACAGATCAGCTATGGAGTGGGTCGCTCCATCTTGGATAGGTAAGCAAACCAACTGCTGCAACTTGACACCAAACCCTTCAACAAAAATCTGCAATTCCTCTTTATTAATCACTGCTGAAAATAGCTGAAATAACTTTGCAAGCTCAATGGAAAACCTTGTGTACAAATTCCTCTCAAACTCTTGGGGTTTTCATCCACAAGAGGGAAAATACTAAGGATTTTCGTCCTTAGAATTTTATGCAAAAGCTACAAGCTTAAGACACATCAGAAATTATCAAAATGATCATAGCATAGAATGCCTTACCCTCAAGTCGACTTCTCCATATAAAGGAAGAAGAGACCCAAAGTGACCTTCTTTCCATCCAATCAGCAACAATGATTCTTTCTATGCATTTGCCCCAACTTCTCTATCTATGCTAAGTCGCATTTTCCTCATAGGGAGGATACAAAATTAATATGGCCTCGAAACTTCATTATTCTTCCTTAAGGCAAGTTGCCAATGCCCCCTAGGAAGAATAAAAATATAGTTAACCCCTTTTACAATGATATTTGCCCCTCAAGGCAAGTTGCATTTACCATAGGGATTATAATTTATTTCCATTAAGCCAAATAAATTAATTATAAGTGCTTAATAATTTTATTTTATTTTCTTTTAGGCACTTTATAATAATTTATTGTGACTTAAGCCACCCTTGTGCACACCCTTTGGCCGTCACGTAGACAAAATAGGCCATAGGACTTTAATGTGGGACTATTCTTGCCTTACGTGGATTTTAGGCAAACCCAACACTAAAGTACAAAATAAATAAAGATATCCTAGGATTTAATACTGCAGATCTGATTATTAGAGGGACAATGCGACTGGGTTTTTATATGAAACTCCCACCAAACAAGCAATATTTTATAACCCTTTCTCTCCAAAATAGTATGCAGAATTTATTGACTCAAACCAGTCCCTAGGATGGTGTATAAGACCATGCAAAACTCAGCTTGACTGCTGCAAATAAATAACAGATATGGCGGCTAGGTTCTTTGAAGAAATCCACATAAATCAACAACCAATTCTAAATATTTTTGCTATAAACTGATCTCAGAATTTTGACAGTCCATTAGAAGATAAAATCTGAATTTTGGAGTATTTATGGACTGAAATAAAGCTCAGAAAGCTGCAGATGAAAAAGCACTATAAATTCTTTCAAAATTGCTGAAAACAAGTTACATTTGATTTATAAAATCAGCTAGAAACATGACAGTTCAGACCAGACCTGAATATCTCAGAAAAACAACTTAGAAAGGATGTAGAATGGGTCGCTCAAGCTGGAATTAACAAGAAGCAACTGCTGCAATTTTTATTCTTTAAAATCTGCTGCAAAACACCCATCACACAACTGCTGGAACATTAAAATTTTGTGTAAACACAATGGAAATCCCTGAATAGGAAATCCCCTAAATACTCAAGAGGGTTTTCATCCCCAAGAGTAGATTCTAAGGGTTTTCTTCCTTAGAATTCTTCAAACAAAGCTCAAGGCTTAGCTTTCATTCAGAAATTTATCAAATAAACATATGATAGAATGTCTTCCCCTCAAGTCGACTTCTCCTTATAAGGGAAGAAGAGACCCAAAGTGACCTTCTTTCCATCCAATCAACAACAATGATTCTTTCTATGCATTTTCTACCCTCTATTTCTTTCTAGGCCAAGTCGCATTTCCCTTAGGAGGATACAAAAGACATTTAATACATAATATTCCCTCCTAAAGCTGGTTGCATTTTTTCCTAGAGGGAACACACAATGAAATGGCTTTTATCCTTTGTAGGTTCCATCATTCCCCCACAAAGCAAGTCGCCATTTCACCTAGGTTGAATAAAAATATAATTAACCCCTTTTACAATGATATTTGCCCCTCAAGGCAAGCTGTATTTTCTATAGGGATTAATTTATTTCTATTAAGCCAAATAAATTAATTATAAGTGCTTAATAATTTTATTTTATTTTCTATAGGCACTTTATAATAATTTATTGTGACTTAAGTCACCCTTGTGTTCACCCTTTGGCCGTCGGGTTGACAAAATAGGCCAAAGGTCTTCAATTGGGAAGGGGATATTACAAGAAAGAGCAAGAATTTCAATTTGGTGACTTGGTTTTGGTTCATTTGAGAAAAGAATGATTTCCAAGAGGAACCTAGGACAAGCTCAAGTGGGAGAATATTGGGCCTTATGATATTTTGAGAAAGTTTGTGAAAAATGCAAAGAACTCCTATATGGAATTGATCTCTCCTATATTCAATGTGATGCATTGTATCCTTGACGAGAGGAAAAACAAGTGATGAGAATGCAAGTTTAGATTCTTCAATGTCAAATTGGAGTAGTTTCTGAGAAAATTAGAGAGAAGGTGAACATGATGGTTGATTCTAGATTCATCAAGAAGGCAAGAGGAAAGCGAGTACAAGGAGTATTTGGTGAAGTGGAAGAATAGAACAACTCAAGATGCAAATTGGATGAGTGCATCTGAGATTTCCAAACATGGAAAGATAGAGAAAGAACTCATACAATGTTCATGAGCAGGAGGTCATGGTTCATTTCGCTAACAAAGGGTGAAATGAAATAAACATCCAGGTCCACAAGCAATTTTGCATCAACCAAAAACAGAGTCGTCATTCATGTGTGTGTTTTCCCAACTTGTTGACATCATTGTGCACATCGAAGATGAACAAACAGGTCAAAGAATATCCCCAAAGGTCCATCACTTCAAAGGAATTATGTACAAGAGGTTTCAAATCCTGATAAGGAGCAAAATGACCATTTTTGGATAGGTGACGAAACTGCCGGCTTACGCAAGCAGCAGTTGCAAAACCACCAATCTGCATTAACCAACAGATACACAACCATCAGACTGCAAAAGCGGCAGGTTTGCCCACAGCACTTTTTGCACATGGAGTAATGGCCAAGAACAGAAAACTATCAGTTTTCAATGTTTCCAAGTGGCTCGAGAATGTGAAGAGGCCTTGAGAATGTCAGAGGGCGTCAGCAAGGTTCCAATTTTCTTCAGTTGAGGGAGTTTCAGTTGAAAGAAGGTAGAAGCCAGAAAGGAAGAACAGAGATTCAGCTACAAGCTTGCTAGGGGGTTACTGTTGAGTCCGTAATAGAGTTGAGACTGTTTTCAAGTCCATTGAGGAACTGTTAATAGGTTGTGATCTTCTTCATGTTGTCTTCAACAAAGAAAAGTAGTGTTTGTGTGGGCAAATATTTGTAATAGTCATAATTCAACAAAAGATTAAGTAATCTTCTTCGTATTTTGTTCAATAAAGCAAAGTAGTGTTTGTGTGTGCAAATATCTTTAATATATTCATGATCTAATAAAATACCGAGTTTTGGTTTTGAATCTGACTGTATGGCCTTTTGTATGTGTCCATTTGAGAGACTGAGTCTAGGCTGCAAGGGAAGGCTACCTTTCATTCGGTCCCCTATTACCCAGCCTACATCACCAAGCAGACAAAACCCATCTTGTTGACATCATTGTGCACATCGAAGATGAACAAACAGGTCAAAGAATATCCCCAAAGGTCCATCACTTCAAAGGAATTATGTACAAGAGGTTTCAAATCCTGATAAGGAGCAAAATGACCATTTTTGGATAGGTGACGAAACTGCCGGCTTACACAAGCAGCAGTTTCAAAGCCACCAATCTGCATTAACCAACAGATACACAACCATCAGACTGCAAAAACGGCAGGTTTTCCCACAGCACTTTTTGCACATGGAGTAATGGCCAAGAACAGAAAACTATCAGTTTTCAATGTTTCCAAGAGGCTCGAGAATGTGAAGAAGCCTTGAGAATGCCAGAGGGCATCAGCAAGATTCCAATTTTCTTCAGTTGAGGGAGTTTCAGTTGGAAGAAGGTAGAAGCCAGAAAGGAAGAACAGAGATTCAGCTAGAAGCTCGATAGGGGGTTACTGTTGAGTCCATAATAGAGTTGAGACTGTTTTCAAGTCCATTGAGGGACTGTGAATAGGTTGTGATCTTCTTCATGTTGTTTTCAACAAAGAAAAGTAGTGTTTGTGTGGGCAAATATTTGTAATACAGTCATAATTCAATAAAAGATGAAGTAATCTTCTTCGTATTTTGTTCAATAAAGCAAAGTAGTGTTTGTGTGTGCAGATATCTTTAATATATTCATGATCTAATAAAATACCGAGTTTTGGTTTTGAATCTGACTGTATGGCCTTTTGTATGTGTCCATTTGAGAGACAGTCTAGGCTGCAAGGGAAGGCTACCTTTCATTCGGTCCCTATTACCCGGCCTACATCACCAAGCAGACAAAACCCATCTCTTGAGCATCGATGCATAGGGGATTCTACCAACAAAATACCCAATAAGGGTATGGTTTTCAAGCCAACAGCAAGCATTTATTTAACTCATGAAATTAGGAGGATTTTCTTGAGGAGCGGGTAGATTAACTCAAGAAAACCTCCATGAAGAATTTCCGATCCTTCTTTGGCACCATTTTCTCATCTTGAGCAGCATCTCACGATGCAAACTCACGTCGGCAGCTCATTAAGTAAGAAAGCAACACTTAAAATCCCGTAGATGAATAACTGGTGGCAGTATGAAGGGCCGAGGGGCCAGAACTCTAGGAAATGACACAGATGTGACAAGCACTTCAAATTAGCTGCTTATATATTTAATCATATTTTGGATTGTGATATTTATTCTATTGTTTTGCAGCAGAGTGCTCCCGTGATTCTAATCTTTGCATGCAAATTATTCTTCCATTGGAGTTCATTGTGATCAATGTGTGTTTCTTATTTTTCTTTATGTGGAGCATATCATTTTGAACCTAAACTTCCAGTAGTAGTTTCCATTTTAGGAAGGATGGCTATAAAATAAGTTATCCTCACAATTATGAAAAACAAATCAGAAACAATGAAATTGAACATATACAAAGAACTAATTATTGAGGTAAACGAGGTAAAAAAATACATGGTGTACACTATAAACCACAAGTATAGTACCTCCCAAACAATGAACCAATATGTCACAAAGCCATATCAGGCTTCTGGGAGGGTTGGAGAGAAATGAGAACGTAACTTTTGAACAAATATAGATACATACCGAGAGATTAGGCATTGTGTCTACCAGCTGCAATTAAATATTAACAAGGGGAACTTCAGGTCCAGGAGAATTCCCTACGCTTGCAGAAATTGTTTCCTTGAAATCAAGGATGAATCCTGATAACACCTTACCAGTTGAATGCAACAATAGTTATTATGGTCATTTAATTGATTCGCGTTAGTCATTATCTGTTCTAAGTCCTCAAAATGAGACAACTGTACGGATAAAGTTCTTTTTGGTAGGAATTTCAATTTTAAGAAGAATTTGCAGATTGATCAGAACTGAGAAGATACTTCTTAACATGCATACAGACAAAGTTCAGTGGTTCCTTGCAGGAAAAAACATAATTTATTATTTAAGAATTAGGTATATAAACAAGTTACAACCGAACGAAAGAAAATAGAACTCGTCCCTCTGAATAACGGAGCGTTAGATGTCCCATGCATAAAAGATCTAAATCCTCCTAAAAACAATGAGCTTCTGCATGGAAGAAAAGTGATTCCCTGTATAGTGTATTTGATTAATTAATTAGAGTCCTAGTCTAAGGGACACTGAGCTAAAAGCCAGAGAACAAGATGTTTTACACCATGGTCTAACAACCATGAAATTTATCTTAAGTCTAACATCTCAATCAAGGAGAGGGAGAAGAAAATTTATATATGTGCTTATCTAGGCACTTTCAAAAGGAAGTAAGACTCCTATTGTAACAATTCAATATAATGCTCCTCAACTTTAAAGAGAGATAAGATTCAGCATTTTATTAGCTTCAGTCGCATGTGAAGATGTAGTAAACATGGATTTTTACTAGTTTTCATTAGTTTATTGTGCTTCCATAGCAGGACCGTGTGTAGATCTAAAAAGTGATATTAGGATTCAGTTGGGAAAAAGCTTCAAACATGGAAGTTTCTCTTCAGTTATTGTCTAAATAAGAGCAACAGTCAAGGACAACTGAAGAATATTTCTCTATAAGCAAATATCGATTGGTTCTGTATCTTTGTATCTTAGATTAAAAATTTCAGCATTTGTTGTTATCTTAATATCTGATATTGTCAGACTTACAACCGATGGATGTTCCTGCACATCAACAATACCCAGGGCCTGGTGCTTTTGCTCTTAGTCCGACTGCACACGGTCTGTATGATTTCATCTGGGATATGTTTGAATTGTCACTGGGGCTTGTGCATCTTTGTGACCATCTCTTTACTTTATTTAAAATTGAAAACACAATATTTGAAAAGAATAAGCAAATTTTGCAAACCTGAACTGATGATCCTGAGGGTAAGATCAGTGCAGAAAAGCGGCTTTCTGCAGCTGCAGTCTCAATCTCTGCCTGCATCGCAATATTCAAAAATACTTCTTCCAAAGTTGCAAGACTCAGTTGAATGTCCGAAATACCAAGCTCTTTATCTCTATTTTCCAGTTCTTCAAAAAAGTCCTGAAATTCATGACTTATCTTGGTTTCTTTATAATATAAAATAGAAACTAATCTACATGATGATTTGCATTACCAGGAAAGCTTCCAATGGAAGATTAAATGACTTTTATAGTATGTTACTAAATGCTTCTCCAGCTCAACATACACTTCAGAAAAGAAGAGTTCAAACAGGAAAGAGAAGATAAAAAGGAATAGTATCAAAATGTAATATAGACCATTTAGAAATATATACCGTCAATTGATCTTCTTTTCACGAGGAATGATAAACGTTATGTAGGCCTTGTTCTCTTCCTTTGGTTCTAAATTTAATCTCTGCAAAGTTCCATTAACCAATCATTTACTTAATAAAGAAGGCATTTCAAGTGAAAGAGATACAAAACCTTCTGCCCATTATTAAAAAGAAATTAAATTAGAGACATTATACTTGCTTACCTCTCTAAATATCTGTTTCACTTTTTCGTATCGAAGCCCACTACCCTCTCTCTGCAAGGAATCGTTTCCATTTTGCAAGAAGTTATTTTTACTTTCTTTGTGCATGCTCACATGTACAACATAACCAGCCCCAAAGCGGGATTTCAACCGAATTGAAGTACCAATGCATCGTAGCTTCCCTCTAGCCATGATGGCTATTCGATCACTCAATATATCGGCTTCTTCCATTGAATGAGTTGTCAAAACTATGGCCCGCCCTTTCTTAGCATCCTCAATAATGTCCCATACATGTCTTCTTGTAATGGGATCCATACCAGTTGTCTGTAGAATCATATATCATCCAGTTAGGAAAACATTACATGCTTCTTTTGACCATATGAAGGATTGGATAAACTTCATTTTTATAACAGTACATATATTTCCACATTGGAATGAAAAAGAAACACCATTCGGACCTCTACAGTTCGAGAAGTTCAATAACTATAGAATTTAATGTTTACTTTTCCTATGAACTATTATGAAATTGCAAACTTTTTAATGCTCGTAAAGAAACCAATAATCCTCAGAACTATAAGACGCAGGTTGATACAGAAAGAAGAGCAGTTGCAGAACAGTCAAGACAGACTCTTCTTAAATGCCTGAGCATGTGAGCAGGAGATGCTTCCAAATGTATCTACAAAAGTGCAGAATCAATAAATGCAAACTCTGCAAGATAGTTTGGTCTTAATATAATGTCAAATAAATTATTTGTGTTCAAACCACCGGTGAAAGTGCCCCCTACTTTAATCTAGTTAATTGTTTAATGGGCAGTATAACTTATTGATGGCAACATGGTGAATCCCCAGTAAATATTCATGTGCAAACACTAATTTTCCACATGGGTATGCAGAATTGAGGCCTTAAATAATTTGGTAATTTGCATTCCAATGCTAAACTTGAGACTTCTTTTTCATTGGGTAAAGATATAGTAGATTCATCACAAGACACCTCATGGTGTAGAATCCGGATACATCAATAACAGAAATGAGAGAGACAGAAAAGATTCAGGGCTCAAGATTTTATGGATATTTGGATTAGTTTCAAGCAACAGCCCCAACAAAATTGGGGCTAACTAGGACAAAACTTACACCATGTACGCACATCATGTTACTGATGATTTCACCACTTTATTTTTGGGTTATATGCACTTGTTTGAAGATGAGGCATCTCAACATCCAAGACAAGCTAAGATGAACAATTTGCAAATGAAAAATAATTACATACAGCTGTCTCGGTCGTATGTGTAAGGGATAGAAATCTGAGAAAAATGTCATTATTTAGCACAGCACCAAATTCCAAGAATGAGTGTGATTTTCTAGATGGTAACCAAATTCGGATAAATTCAAAATACCGGCTCATCTAAGAACACCAGTTTAGGATCGCCTATAAGAGCTATTGCCACACTAAGACGCCGCTTCATTCCTCCGCTGTAGCTGCCTGCCCGAAGACCAGCTGCATCTGACAGCTTCACTTTTGATAACAAGTTTTCTGCATCCTGCATGCAAAGAACCAGGTGTTCCTCATTAGTGATTCGACCTTGGGGACATGTTGAAAATCAACTAATTGCAAGCAGAACAGATGACTTCAATTATTGGAAAAACTACTTTGAACATACAGATTTAATGGCAGATCTCGGCATTCCCTTGATGCTAGCAAATAGATATAGATGTTCTTGTGCTGATAGAGCATCCCACAGAGTGTCAAACTGCAGCCAAATTTAACACAATTCCTAATGAAATGAATATGGAAAAAACTATAGAAATCCGCAAAATAAATAAAGTTTATTTTCTTCGACATTAGTTAAGGAAAATTGTACCTGAGGACAAACTCCCATAAGGTTTCAAATGTGGGACATTCCACTTGTCGTATTAATAGAGTAGCCATAGGTTAGTGCTGTAATCAATAAACTAACTCGTTAATGCTGGAAACTGCAGCCTGAAAGTTTAAGCCAAACATTCCATGTAGACACACAGGTGTTACTTATTTTCAACTGTAAATGGTGGAAATTGTATTCTATTTTACTAATTTTTCAATATTTATTGGAGATTTGATTTTTCAATAAGTGTCAATGAAAGTTTCATTTTCTGTAAGTGCAGGAAAATACAATGTGGTTTTACCTTTGATTTTTCTATTTATATGTTCTTACGAATACTTTCTAATGTTTGTCACTAGACAAATTTCAGATATACCTTTTCCACAATGAATAATATTATTCTAGATTAATCTGTGTCTCCACAATGTTATAAAAATGTTTCCTGCCAAGTCCATAAGATATTGTATGAGATATGACTTTTCCAACACTTAAAAATTTGTACATGGCCTACACAGTAAAGACAAAGAGGTCAAGCTCAAAAGTAAGAATGGATGACACGTTGAATTTTCTTGCTATGGGTTTAGAACACAATGATTTTTATTTGCACTCTTGCAAAAGCAGTAAACTGAATTACTAATGCATGTCTTTAAGAAACTAAATTCATATTGATCATTTCTGTTGTTAGTAAGAATGAGAAAGAGAATGAAGAGAATGGAAGACATATTGACATTGGTGTGGCTGTGTTTTATTAATCAAAATGAAGTTACATATTCGATTGAGGAGGTTGATAACTGCAACATACTTAACTATTAGTTTATGTGAAACTAATAGTTAACTGGTATCTTTAATACCCCTATTTAATGACTAAACCGAAGACTACCCCAAGTATGTCCCGAAATTTTGCAAACAAAATGAAAACAAGGGGTTTAGTCATGAGATCTGCAGACTGCTCTTGAGACAAACAGTAGTGAAGAGACATCAACAAATTCAACCAGTTGTCATATGTGAAGATGATGAATCTCCAATTTATTTGGTGTGAGCATGATATACTGCATTCTTCACAAAAATTGTAAGTGGAGTAGGTGTAGTCAAAGGAAGTCACAAATCAATCAAAATCTGACGTAGCCAAACTGCTTCACAATTGGCAATGATTGTTGCCTTGCACTCTGCTTTAGTGGAAGATAAAGCCACAATACACTGAAGCTTTTTCTACCATGAAACAACTCTTGAACCAAAGGAAAAAATGCATCAGGTGGTAGACCGCCGAGTATTCATTGATCCTGCCCAACCAAAGTCTGTGTAACCTGTCAGTCTCAAATCTATGGTCCTTTAATCTAGGATGCCAAAGTCGAGTTCTTTTTGAAGTATCTAAAAAATCACTTTGTTGTTTTCCAATGTATGAACTTTGGTTGAGACAATGTAATGTCCCCTTTTCCAAGCTAGTCACTATGGAAGACCTTATGCCCGTTCCTCCTCCTGTGGGCATCAAGGAAGGAGCAAAGGAGGGGAACTTGCCATGGTTGTAAGTGATGTACCTTCATGATTAATTATTTTATTTACTAATCATGGCATTGGAATGGTTCGACTAGGGGAAAGAAGACTTAGCAAGGAGAATTTTTATTTCTTCATTATGAGGTCAGTCTTCTTAAGTGAAGATTAAAAAGTGCATTAGGAGGTCGGCCATGAAGTTGGAGCTTCTAATTCATCATTGGCACCAAAGGAGGGGTACTTAAGGAAGTTTGAATGGAGAGGAGGAGCATCATCTTTCATCTATTTTGACATTTACTTGGAGTTTGTAATGACCCTTTTAAGGGTTTAACCAAACACACCAAATGCAGATCTGAAAATTAAATTGCAGCAGACTGAAAGAGTAAAATCAGCGACTTGAACTATCACCAAAAATGTCAAAAATCACCACACAACACCACAAACAAACTCACCAATATTTTATATATATTTTATGGGATATTAGGAGTCCAACACTACCCAATGTAGGTTGCTCCACCTAAATAATTCAATTACCAGCTGGAAATTACAAATAGATCTTCAAATCAACTCTTCACTTCAAGACCAAACAATGATGAAGGGTTTTCGTCCTTCACCCAAGCCACTAGAAGGGTTTTCGTCCTTCTAAGAGCCTCACAAGAGGGTTTTCATCCTCAAGTGGATGAACAAGGAGCAACAAGCTCACAATGCCCAAGTAGAATAAAATGCGCCAAGTCTAGATACAAATGATGCCTCTAATCTCCTTTTATATCCTCCTTTTTGGCGCCAATGCTCAATTAGAAAAGGTTGACCTATATAATGCAAGAAAACACTAAAGGAAATATAAAAATATTAGATAAAATATATTATAAAGATGCTCAAGGGTCTTCTCCTTCATTTTTGCTCCTTTGCCATGGAGAAGGAATGGCAAGAAGACCAAATATCAGCTCTTAAGTGGGAAAAAGGGACATTACAGTCCTCCCTTCCCAAAATTGCTTGTCCCCAAGCAATTGCAAGCACAATGTATCTGATGTCCCATCTTCTTCTTTCCCTTCATTATGAAGTCCCACATCCTCTGATGATGAAGGTGGCATCCTTGATAGAGCATCCACAACCACCTTATGCTTTCCCTTCACATACTCAATATCAAAATCAAATGCTACTCATTCCATCACCTATACCTACATGTTCCCCCTCAATGGAACCTTCTATCCAGATCATGAGAACATCATTCAACATAGCTCGCATGTAGGCTGAAAATAAACTATAACAAAGTAGTAAGTCGCACAGGATTCCATCCAATTTAGCACTAGGGTGGCTTGGGAAAGTGTCTTCACTAGTGGAGGTTCACCACTATCATTGTTGTGCAAGGAAACCTTATTAAATGATGCAATTATGGCAAACCCATGTGAGCTTTAGTAATATGATAAATGTAGAAGTATTAGGTACCCAAACAAGTACCACAAACTCACTATCTTCAGCTGAAACCCCATAGGCTCTCTCATGTGATTGGGTGAGAAACAAGCTCAGCTACTCTTCTTGTTCAACACCTTTATCTGCACATGGAATGAACTTATTAATGAAAACAAAAGTTGCTTCCATCATTTCTTCTTGATTGTGAGGATGATGAAGATAATGTTGATGAAGCCAAGCATGATAGTATTCCGGAAGAGGATCCGGAAAAATTAGATGGCACTCTTGCTACCTTGTCCGGTGCACCTAGATATCACCCATTCCGGGTGAAGGGTGACCTACAAGGGCAAGGGGTCACGGTTTTGATTGATAGTGGAGCCACACATAATTTTGTTGATGAAAGTTTGGTAAAAGATTGAAGTTGAAGGCTGAAAATTTCAAGGGCTTCAATGTCACGGTGGCGGATGGCTTCATACTTCCATGCACAAGAAGAATACCTCAGCTCACACTCTCTTTGGGAGGACACAAGGTAAGAGATGATTTCTATGTCATTGGTATTGGTGAAACCGATTTAGTGTTGGGTGTTCAATGGTTACATTCCTTGGGTGAATTCTCTCAAAACTACCAAAGTATGGAGCTGAAATTTAAGGTAGAAGGCAAGGAGGTTGTGTTACATGGTATGAAAGGTGGAACTCCTCAAGTTGTGACTGCAAGAGCATGGAAAGGACTTTCAAAAGAGGGCAGGTTGCATGGGCTGCTCATTGCTTGGTAAGGTCTAACTCTTCTATTTCCATTCAACAATCTTTTCATGATGATATTCAGCCCATACTTAACAAGCATGCCAAAGTTTTCAATGAATTACCTCATGGGCTGCCACCGGATAGAGGATTCCAACATGTTATTGAGTTAGAACCGGGTACCAAACCAGTAATAACTACTCCTTACCGTCACCCAAGGATCTACAAGGAAGAAATTGAAAGAACCATCAAAGAATTGTTGGAAATGGGGTTGATTAGGCCTAGTTCCAACCCATTTGCTTCTTCCGTAGTGCTTGTGAAGAAGGATGGCACCCTAAGGATGTGTGTGGACTACCGGATACTAAACAAGAGAACAATCAAGAATAAGTACCCAATACCAAGGATTGATGAGCTAATGGATGAGCTACATGGAGCGGTTTACTTCTCCAAAATTGATTTGAGATCCGGGTACCACCAAATAAGGGTGAGGGATGAAGATGTACACAAGACCGCTTTTAGATGTCACTTTGGGCATTTTGAGTTCCTTGTCATGCCATTTGGGTTAACAATGCCCGACACCTTCCAATCATGCATGAATCACATATTCTGGTAAGCATTTGAGGAAATTTGTGCTAGTTTTCTTTGATGACATTTTGGTATATAGCAAAACATGGGAGGAGCATCTCCAACACTTGGATAAGGTGCTGGAAATTTTAGAACAGCAGTCACTCTATGCAAAGAAATCAAAATGTGAGTTTGGAATGACTGAAATTTTGTACTTGGGGCATGTTATCAATGCACATGGGGTTCATGTGGATCAACAAAAGATCCAAGCCATCATGGATTGGCCAACCCCAACCAACATCACACAATTGAGAGGATTTTTGGGTTTATGTTCTTACTACAGGAGATTTGTGAAGGGGTTTTCCCAACTTGCAGCCCCATTGACTTCTCTAACGAAAGGGAGCTTTCAGCTGGTCAAAAACAACCCAAATAGCTTTTGAAGAGCTGAAAAAGGTGATGTGTTCTTGCCTAGTACTTGCTGTTCCAGATTTTTCTATGCCTTTTATACTTGAATGTGATGCTTCCGGTGAAGGTATAGGGGCTGTTTTGATGCAAGACAAGCATCCCATTGCATATGAGAGCCGAAAATTGAAGGATCATGAGAAGAAGTTCTCTATCTATGACAAGGAAATGTTGGCCATCATGCATGCATTGACCAAGTTCCAGCAATACTTGGTTTGTGGAAGGTTTGTGGTCAAAACTGACCATAATAGCTTGAGATTCTTTCTTCATCAAAAAGAGTTAAATGACCAACAACAAAAACTTCCTTCATCAAAAAGAGTTAAATGACCAACAACAAAAATGGGTAAGTAGACTCCAAGCATATGATTTTGATATTGAATATGTCAAGGGAAAACACAATGTGGTAGCGGATGCCTTATCAAGGAAGCCACCTCCTACTTCATTTGAGGATGTGGGATTACATGATGGGAAGAAGGAAGAAATCAAGTTTTCATAACAGTGAACTGTCACGCAATTGCTTGAGAACAATCAATTTCAGGAGGGAGGATTGTAATGTCCTTTTTTGAATTAAAACCAAAGAAGACTTCTTGCCATTCTATTTCCGTGGCAAAGAAAAATAAGTGAACAAGGAAGAAATTGCACTTCATTTCAGCTTTCTTTTATTATTTTTAATGTTTTCTTTTAGTGTTTTCCTTTATGAGGCAGGTCGGTTGTGTTGGGAGAGTCATAAAGGCAAATTAAAAGACAAAAAGAAGCTTAAAGAGGTCGGTCCACTTCTAATTGGCCTTTGGCGCCAAGCAAGAGGTATAAAGGGAGATGTGTGGTCTCATTTTGAGATCATCTTTGGCGCATTTACACTTACAATTGATTTTTGGGTTGATTGTTCAATATCATTCCACTTGAGGACAAAAACCCTCGTGTGGCATCCAAGGAGGACGGAAACCTTCCTTGTGGCTTGGTGGAGGACGAAAACCCTCCCTTTTGGTGACTTGAAGATCTCCATTGAAGACTCTTTGCAGATTTGGATCAAGAAGAAGACCTACAAAGGCTTTGCATTATTTTTGGAGCTCTTCCCTAGGGGAGCGACTTGGGTTAGAGTGTGATTTGGTGCCTTCTAGGGCACATAACTCATTTATTCTTTCATATTCAGATTTGCCATAAGGCTGGAATCTATCATATTTTGTGGTCATTGGGGTTTGGAAACCTCCCTTTTCATTATTTTTATGGGTTGTACTTCTGTTCATAATTAATTTTCCAGCTGAGTGTTTGATCAAGTTTCATGGTGAAAAGTGGCTTAAATTCTTCCTAAAGTGTTTGCCTATATTGTTGATGAGTTATTTGATGATATTTGAGTGATTTTCCTCTCATTTTGAACTGCTGTTATAAAAATCAGACTGCTGATTTCCAACTGTCATAAAAACCAGTTTGTTGATTTAAAAATTTAAATTTAATCCTTTGGGGTTTGTGTGGTTTCCTTCTTTTTCAGTTTTAGCACTTACAAAGGATATTACATACCCCTTTGCTCTAGAATCCATCTTACATCCGAGATTCATTTCAGATTTGTCACTTTAGGATTAATTTAATTCATTTGCATCTAGATTTAGAGATCGCCCATTCACATTATTGCATTTGGAAAAGAGCATTTAAAGAGACAAACTACAAAACATGTTTGTGTTTTATCATTGTATTGTCATAAAGTAGATCTGAAATTTCATTGCATCTGCCCCTGGGAAAGGGTAGATCCACTTTCATTTCTCATTGCTATCTTGTTTATATTTCTAAAATTTCATTCTCGTTGCAACAATAGGCTAGTTGTTGCTTGTTGTCTACATTCATTTAAAAATTTTTGAAAAACACAAAAAGAAAGACCTTGCATATGCATATAATTACGAATCTGCATTAGATTTATATTTTTAGTTAAATCCTTTGCATGCATTCATAGTTTAGATTTAATTGGAAAAAAATCATTTCATTTCCAGCAACTAGACACATCCAGACTTTATTTTACAAATCAGACTGGAACTCGAGCAAACACATTTCTATTCATGCCAAGCAGATCACAATTCACTTGCATACAACATACAACACACCCACAAACAAGAAACAATCATTTCAACACTCAAAACACCACCAAATCAACAAACACAACTTACTGATCTGCAGGACAGCGAGCTTCCACTTTCCAAAACATTTACAAGACATATCTCATACAGCTGCAGAACAAGCCAAAACACTCCCATACAACTCCAGCTCAAGTCACCTCATACCTACAGCCCCAAGTCAAGCTATACCCATGCTATTATCCAGTTCTAGCTAGTGCCACACTGTGGATTCTCCCTTAGACCTTGGATGACTTTGGACAACAAAGTCTTTCCTAGCAGAGTAGGAAATTCCTACGTGTGCCCGCTCCTTTGGAGTCAGATAACATTCAAGACGACATTCTCGTTAAGTTTAGGTGTGAAGTCTTTCATTCCACACCTTCACCACCTTAATAGTCAAACAGTTGCGTGTTCTACACAACCAAGCGCCACTAACACCTCCTTCTCATACGACTCCAGCTCAAGTCACCTCATCCATACAGCCCCAAGTCAAGTTATACCCATGCTATGCTCCAGTTCTAGCTAGTGCCACACTGTGGATTCACCCTTAGACCTTGGATGACGTTGGACAACCAAGTCTTTCCTAGCAAAGTAGGGCAATTCCTACATGTGCACGCTCCTTTGGAGTTGCATAACATTCAAGACGATATTCTCGTTGAGTTTAGGTGTGAAGTCGGCGTGCCCACGCCTTCACCACCTTAATAGTCAAACAGTTGCGTGTTCTAGACAACCAAGTGCCACTAACAACTCCCATGCTTCCACCATTCCACCTTCTTAGGAGACCTCAGCATCCCTTGGGGATTTGATTTATCTTTATCCTCATGTCAAACCTTGTCTCTTTTGCTTTCTCCATCTCCCGCATGACACTCTTTGGTGAAGAATACCTTAAAAGGAACAAACACTTTCAAAGGGTTCTTCAGCCTGGTCACAACTTGTTTCGCCTAACCGACATAAACTAGAAATTGTGCAATGCAATCATCCTCGATCCAAATACCCCTCGCAAAGAGAAAGGTAGAATTTTGCCGCCCTTGAAAAGAAAGTTTCACTCTCATAAGTTCATTGGTTAAAGATCATCTATCCACCTCGCCTCGACCATTAGCCACCCATACCCCGCTAGTCACACCATTTACCATCACTTTCTTCATCGTCCATGATCCCCATCTTCACATCATCCATAAGTCAGCTGCCTCAACCCAACCCACAAGGATTCAAGTGTGCACGAGAAGGCCCTTTGTATGCTTTTAGCGCATCTGATTTCGAGGATGGCTCACGAGGATCTATATGAGCGAGAAGAGCTTTGTTGTGCGTTAGGCACCTTCACTCAACCAAGTTGTTAACAACTTAGATTGGCATCACTAATAGACCAGTGTATTAGAAATATCAACCATGTGTTGTTATATTGGAGTCTATGAAGGAGTACTAGATGATATAGATCCTTTATCTTCTAAAGGAACCACAACACTAGACTCGAGTATCTCTGTGGTTACTTGGTTACAAACAAAGAAGGATTTTGTTTCCTTCACATCATCTTTATTAACGATTATCTTCTACGAAGAAATATCAATAAATCTAAGGGCCTTAGATTGGTCATTATAGCCAGCAAAGAAAATTTTTTTACTCTTGAAATCTAGTTTACTCCTTTTACTATCAAGAACAAAGCATATGCTACAGAACCAACAATACGAAAAGCTTTTCACTCATGTTTGATTCCCCTCCAAGCTTCCTCAAGCACAATATCCTTTGAATCTTTGCAAGGACTCCTATTCAAGATATATGCCGCCATGTTCACTACTTCTCCCCAAGTTTTTCAACCAAAGCCCAATTTCATAATGCATCGAGCAATCTCCGTGATAGTTTTGTTATGTCTCTCAACCACCCCATTCTCTTGTAGAGCGTATAATGTTAACTGTCGTTGAAAGACTTCCTTATTCTTTGTAGTCCTTGAACTTCTTGGAAGTGAATACACCCCCATTGCCAAATCTTAGTGTTTTGATTCATTTTCTTGTCTACTTTTCCACCAACGTTTTGAATTTTTCAAACAATGCAAAACTTGATTACTTCTTTTTAAGAATTAGGTCGCGTATTCCTAGAGAAATCATTTACCAACAATATCACCAAGGATTATCGAGGATTTCCAAGATGGCTTACAAAGATCTATATGAGCGAGATCTAAGAGCCTTGTTGCACGCCAAACACCTTCACTCAACCAAATTGACAATCAACTTAGATCGGCATCGGTAATAGACAAGTGTATTAGAAATATCAGCTATGCGTTTTTGTCTTAGAGTGTGTGAAGGAGTACTAGATGATCTAGAACCTGCATCTTCCAAAAGAACCACAACATTAGATTTAGGTACCTCGGTGATTTCTTGTTGGTTACTGAATAAAGAAGGATTTTGTTTCCTTGAAATCATCTCTATTAACGATTATCTTTTTAAAGGAGATATCAAGTAATCTCTATGCCTTAGATTGGTCACACTAGCTAAATGAAAAAAATTACTCTTGAAATGTAGTTTACTCCTTTTACTATCAAGAACCAAAGTATATGCTAAATAACCAACAATAAATAAATCTTTTAAACCAGATTTGATTGCCCTCAAGCTTTCTCAAGTGCGATATCCTGCAAATCTTTGCAATGACTCCTATTCGGGATATTACCACCATGTTCACCACTTCTTCCCTATATTTTCACCATACACTCTACTACATCATGCATCCAGCCATCCCCGTGATAGTTTTGTTACGCATCTCAACCACCCTATTATCTTGCAGCGTGTATGGTGTTGTCAACTATCGTTGAATACCTTCTTTGTTGCAGCAGTCCTTGAAGCTGCTTGGAAGTGAATTCAACCCCATTATCGGATCTTAGTGTTTTGATCCATCTACTTGTCTCGTTTTCCACAAATGCTTTAAATTTTTCAAACATTGCAAAATGATTAGGCGTCTTTTTAAGTGGGACCTCATATTCTGGAGAAATCATTTACCAAAAATAGAAAAAAATCACACCAAGGATTGTTGGTGATTTCTAAGATGGCTCACAAAGATTGGTATAAATGAAATCTAAGATCCCCATTGCACTCCAGGCATCTTCACTAAAAAAGGGTTTTTGCTTTTGCTTGCTACCAAACACCACTGCACACCTCTTGTTTTTCTTGAATAGCCGTGACAAGGAATCATGTTGGACCTACTAAATTTTGCTAAGTACTAAAAATTGAGAAGTCCAAATCTCTCATGCCACAAAACAATAGTTTTACCATCCCTGACTAATAGGTGTAAGTCGAGTGAGGCGGGGTCAACGGGCCCAATTCCTAGGGTTACTTACCATATCCTATGTCACATCGGATAAAATAAACTTTTTTTCCTCGTGAAATTCACAATAATGTTGGGATTTTGAGTTAGTTTACTATTAGACGAGATTTTAATTGTTGTAGGAAAATACCTAACATTCCTTCTTTATGAATTTTGCAACAATATTCAATACTACTACTATGTGGTAATGATTCTCACCTTTGGCATAAGCTCTTACAAATCTTTCAATCAAGGTAAGCAATTTGAAGCGCGATGGTGAGCTACAATCAAACCAAGTGCCCTAACCCTAGCCAACTGGTGGTGCAGCGTGCGGGAATGATCTTACGGGTGATGGCGGAGAGTATACGAGTTGTAGCAAGGGATTTTGGGCTTGGTGTTGGACAAGCAAGATGGCATTTTAGTGTTTGCCGGCTCTACCCGGGTCTCTGGTTACCAAAAATGCCCCCTCCGTTGATTACTGAAACTGAAATCGGTGTTTTGGATTCGGTTAGGGCTTGGGATGGTGTGATTGTTGGGCTAGAAGTGTCTGCTCGGCTCTGCACGAGTTCTTCACAAGTTCTTGTCCACACTTTGAATGGCTCCACCCTCTACATCCCAATCCCACGCCTTGCTCTTGGTAGGGATCTTAAATTTGTTCTTTCCCATAAATTGAGCTACGGGATTGATTTAATAGACCTAATCTTTGCCGACGAGCTACGAATGACAACAACCTACTCATCTCTTACGAGATTGGAAGAGATTCAACGATTTACATGACTAGTCATTTATTGGGTGGAGCAAAACAAGAAATCATGCACCTTCTAGAGAGGCTCTGTTCAAAAATGCCACTTCCACTTCAGTTGCAACAGCTCCTCCTCCCCCCGCCTACATTGTGGAACAAGCAGCCAAGTCCCCTTCTTTAGAGATCAGCAAAGATGAAGCTCTGGTCTTCAGACGAAACCTGGAAAATAAGGCTCTCATATGTAGATTTAATGGTCTTTGGCCATCGACAAATGCTCTGATCTAGTGGATTCATTCCTCGTGGACAGAAAATTGTGAATACTTCTTTTATGCAAGAGGCTTCTTTATAGTCTACTTCTATGTTGGAGGATTATCAAAGGACAATTGATGAAGGTCCTTGGTTCTGGGGTACGGCGGGGCTGTTCACTACCCCATGGTTTCCGCATTTTGATCTAAACTCCTACTCCATCTCACGTGTTCACTATTTGGGAGAGATTGCCTAACCTTCCTCTCCACTTTTTCCTGTCTATGAAAGATATCGGCAATAGTATAGGGAGGTTCATCAAACAAGATGACAAGAGGTTACAAAGTGGTCTATTTACTTTTTTAGGATTTGTGTAGAAGTGGATCTTAGTAAAGGTCTGCCGGATAAAATGACTCTCAAGATGGGAGATGCGACTCACATCCAAACTCTTGACTATGAAAACACGGCTTTCCGATGTAGGAATTGCAGGACTCCGGGCCACCTTTAGGTTGCCTACCCTCATAAGAAAGTCCAAGCTTCAAAGAAAAAATGATCCATTCCCAAACGATGGAGCCCTCTAGATCTTGAGGACGACTCTAAATCGACTCGGACGTTCGAAGTAAAAGTAAAAGCTCCTTCGACCGCTACTTAGTCCGCTCTTTACTAAATGTAATGAGGCGGGACAGCCCTTGGTTCATCCTCCCTCTTTGGAGAAACCTACTTCAAGAATCAAGAGACCTCACGAATCTGATCATTCTGACTCGGATAAGGATGGTCCCCACTCTCTGGACAAGGAGTTACAAATCTATGCTCCTCTGAATTTATCTAAATCCAATCCTCTTGATTCAGAGGAACATTCACCTAGAAATTGGCAATTAGTGCGATCGAAGAAGGGAAAGAAGGGTAAGCATTGATTTTTGTTTCCCTTTTCTTTCCTTTCCACCTTCATCTTTGCTTGAGGTTGCCTCCTTGGATGCTTCCACCTCTTTGTTGTTTGCAGCATATTTTGAGTTAAATCTCCTCTCTTTAGCATTCCTCCCGGCTACATCGATTGCGGTTGAGTTATGGTTGTTGTTTGTTGTACTGGATCAGCATTTGAACCTCTTTCTTCCTTGTTTGTGGTTCCCCCCTTCTTTCTTTTCATCGTTCGGTTTGGGCCTTCTTGGTCTTTTTTTTTTTTCCTTGGCTTGTGAGCTTTTCCATTGCACTACTTTGTTTTATCCGGGCATTTGGGCCTTTAGTAAAAGGATGTGGGTCATTTCAAATCCCTCAATGTTTACCAATTTCCAAAAAAATATTCAATACTATGTGGATATCTCCTATCCATTCTAATGTGTAATGTCCCCTTTTTTTGGGACATTATTAATATTTATTTTTAATTTGCATTGTAACCCCTTGGCATGCCTAGCGCTACAAGTGGGAGTCTCTTTAGTTAGTTTAATGTGCACATAGGTTAGTTACTTTTATTTATTTAATTAAAAAATAAATAAAGTGCACATAGTCTTAGTATTAAATATTTTAATGAGAGTTTATGTTTTCCCTCCAAAAGGGAAAGGTCAGTCTTTATTGGATATTGCACCCCTTAGTTCTATAAAAGGGAGGTCGCATTTCCTTAGAGGGTATGTTGATTGATCATTTGATTTCCCTCCATGCTTGGAGTATTGGGATGTATGCCCATGGGATGTATGCCCTAGTTCTTGCATTGTGCTCTCTCTCATTTGGATCTATTGTTGAAGACTCTCAAGTGAATTTTAGATCTGCCATTATTGCTCGAGTTATTTCAGTTTTGGCGCCAAGTTTAGAGTGTGAAAAGCATTTGATATTGCTCCTTTAATTTCTTCTATTATTGTTGCAAATATTCTTACCATAGCGACTTGGGTTGGTGATGATTTGATCATGTTTTGATGCCATAAATGCTAGATCTACAATCTGCCATGTGTTGTTGATTATTTCAGAGCAAGGGGCTAATATTTTGGTGTATTTGGAGGCTAGGAAAGAGCTGGAATTATTTTATATAATTTTATCTAACCCTAGCGACTAGAAATCAGTTTTCTGGGGCTGTTTTGGCTAGGTTTTAATGCTCAGAAAATTCAGATCCTTAATGCAATGGAAAGCCCTAAATTTCTAGTTTATTTTGCATCTTGTTTCACGAGAAAAACTCTAAGTATTGAAGGAGTTATGAATTTTAGAAGATTTCAGCTGTCTGCAAGCTTTCTGGTTATAAATTAATATTTATTTCAGATCTGCAGTTTTGGGGTCAGATTAATATTGGTTTTGGTTGTAGAAATTAGGAGAGATAAGGAGAAAGCAATTTCATAATTTTTGGAGTAGATTTGATGCCCTAAATGTGTTGGGCGACCTACTTTTTAGGGCAAAATTAGGGTTTCATGTTGGCTGTACAAAAACTGGTTTTGGGACATTGTTCTTCATATTTTTGTGGCCCAAAATCCAAAGTTTGAAAATTTTTGCTTGGATGGTTAAGCGGGAATTAATTTTTGAAAATTGCAGCAGTTCAGGGTTTGAATATTAATTGTTTTCAGTTGTGTGTGATCAGATTTGTGTTAATTCCTAACTTGTCCTAAAAGGGGACATTACATAATGCATGTGATCTCCCATCACCTAATAAAACTGAATCAAACAAACTTGTGTTTTGATAAATTTTACATATTTGTCCTTACTGACAAGTGAAATTTATGGATGTGCGCGATCAAAGAACCAGCTACCGGTAGCATTATTGTTCAAGCATGATACCAAGGGGGCATATTCTTCCTCAAAATCCCATTCAGCTTTAACTACTACCACATTTGCCTGAACGTGCCGCTTTTTTTGTGAGAAAGAGCATATCATCGCTTCCAGCAATCCTTCTTGACATGCTCGGCCTTATGGCCAGTATAACATTTTACCGGTGTTACGGGAGGACGTGTCCCCCTTTTCTCAACGTTCGAGATATCCTAGGGACTTGGGGACGGGGATGGGACGTTTCCCCGCCGTCCCTAATTTCCAAAAAAAAGGGGAACCTCCGAGGGCGTCCCCCACAAACAAGGAACGCAAAAGGGACATCCCGGTGCAAAGGGCTATTGGGGACTTCGTTGGGGATGTCGGGACTTCGTTGGGGATGTCGGGACATCCGGGGGCGTCATGGCGCCCCTAACGAGAATCTGCCGCATTTCCAACATTAAAACACGTTGATTTTCGGTTTTTTAATACTTTTTTTTAATATTTTTAAACTTTTAATACATTCTAATAAAAACATGCCCTAATCCTAAAAGCAACAAAAAAATCTTATAAAAAGAGCATTTCAAACTCATTCTAATCACACCACTTAAGAGCAAAAAAAAGAAAAGGAAAGAGCAAGGAGCAAGAGCAATGGTATGTACATATACTACAACCATTCTTTATTTTTTTAATTTCCAAATGCAAAGTTGAAAGTGAAGGCATTGCATTTCTTTGTATTTTTTTCCTATTTCCATTACTAAGTGAGTTGAAAGAATGAAGAGCATAAAGGAGGGCATTTTTTTCTTTGTTTTATTTTTAAATTTGCACAAGAATGAGATAGAGCCGAGGGAGGGCATTTTTATTGTTTGGGGCACAAGATAATCTTTGAGAGGGGGTGAATCAGTATTATGATATTCTTTTAAATTTAACACTTAATCTCATATTTGTAATCACAATTAATCAGTTTCACAGTGAATATATCAAAGCAATCAATGAATGCAAAGCAAACCAACACACTGCAAATAGACACAAATTTACGTGGAAACCCTTTCGGGAGAAAACCACGGAGAAAATCTTCTTTATTATATTTCTCAAATGTTTGTAGGCACCAACCTACGGGAGACACCAATCCCCAAGTTACAATTTTGTAGGCACCAACCTACAAGAGCACCAACCCCTTTTTGCTAAGCACCAACTCAGCAAGAGACACCGATCTCTTCAAATATGAAGGCACCAACCTTCCTTATGAAAAACAAACTCTTTCCTATCTTTTATGTTGTTGTTGCTTCAACAGATGATAGAACAAAAATGCTGCTAAGAATATTCTTCTGATTTATTTCAGTCCCTTCACATATATAAATCGCTGCAACTCTTCATTAAAAATAAATCTGCCCTTCACTCCTTTTTATATTTCATATTCTGCTCTTCTTCTTCTCTCCCTTAAACTTGAATGAAGCACTCAAATTGCTTGCCTAAATCAAATGATTCCATCTCCTTATATATCCTTCTCACATCCTTTGAAAAGACACATCATTCCAACCAACACAACCTTTCCATTATTTAATTAACCATCTTAATTTAGTGCATTAATAATGTAAAACACATGTCGGCCATAATATAAGTGCGCCCATAATTTTCCAAAAATGCAAATTAAACAATGCATTTTATATGATTTTAAGCGCATCCCTCCATACAAATTGCTCCTTTAATCATTAATACTAAAACATGGAGCCATCATTAAATCTTCTTTTTCACCATAAAACATGGCATATGAACACCTTAAAATGTTGATATCTCTCTCCTATGTACAGTTGTGTATATCTCGCTTATACCATGATAATCCTTATGCAAAAACGCTTCTTTTCATGTATTTAAACTTTCGTTTTCACCCTTCTATACTGCTGGTTATTTCCGTTACTTTCTACCATTTCCGTCAAAATCCGTCAACATCCGTCAGTAGTTCCGTCAGCTTCCGTTACACGATTCCGTTAACCAAATACATCAATGATTAAGCCTTTGACATCAATGACAATATTTCCAACAATCTCCCCCTTTGTCATTGATGGCAACCTTCCAAAAAAAATTCTTCTTTTCTGCAACTCCCCCTTGTTGTAACTCCCCCTTACTGTCATTCTCCCCCTTTGACATCAATGGCAAAGGGTCAATCTAGGAGCTGAATATTGCAATGTTTAGCTCCCCCTCAACCGATGCTTCTCTTGGTTTTCAATGGGAAGAAGCAAAGGATATTACTCCCAACTTCTGTCGTAGATATTCAAATGTCTCCTTTGGAAGTGGCTTGGTGAAGATATCTGCTATCTATTCAGATGTAGCAACAAATTCCAACTTTACCTTTTTCGCCACCTGCTCTCTTAAGAAGTGGTATCTTATGGGAATATGCTTTGTTCTTGAATGCATAACCGGATTCTTTGAAATACTTATCGCACTGGTATTATCACATAATATGGAGATTGGATGATCATACTCTACTTTGATATCTTTCAAGGTTTGCTTCATCCATAGAATTTGAGTACAACATAACACTGTTGCTATATACTCTACTTCTTTTGTTGATAAGGATACAGAGTTCTGCTTTTTACTTAACCAAGATACCAGGTTGTCTCCAAGGAAGAATGCTCCTCCGCTTGTACTTTTTCTATCATCCACACATCCTGCCCAATTTGAATTTGTATAAGCTACCAATGTGAAGTCTTTACCCCTTGGGTACCATAACCCATAATCCATAGTTCCCTTTAGATATCGAATATCGTTTCTTACTTGACATATGTTTCTTTTTGAAAACGTGTAGACTTGCACATGTGTTTCTTTCGGACCTGCTTGAAAACGTGCAGCCATACCCACTGCTTGCATGATGTCTGGTCTGGATGTTGTCACATATAGTAAACTCCCAATCATTGATCTATAGAGAGTTTGATCAGCATTCGGAGATTCATCATCTTTGCTTAACTTTGTCCCGGTAGCCATAGGTGTGCTAACAGGTGCACACTCCTCCATGCCAAATTTCTTCAACATTTCCTTCACATACTTGGTTTGGGATATAAATATTCCTTTATCAGATTGAGAAATTTGCAATCCAAGGAAAAATGATAACTCTCCCAACATGGACATCTCAAACTCCTTTTGCATGTCTTGGCAAATTTCTTAGACATTTCCTCATTGTCTCCTCCAAAAATTATGTCATCTACATACACAACAACAATCAGCTGGTGCTCACCTTCAATTTTAATGTAAAGATTGCTATCAGCAAGTCCTCTCTTGAACCCTTGGTCTTGTAGATACTTATCAAGCCTAGAGTACCATGCTCTGGGGGCTTGTTTTAATCCATACAAGGCCTTCTTCAACTTACACACATAATCTTCATTTTGATAGGAGGAACCCTTCAGGTTGTTCTATGTATACTTCCTCTTCTAACTTCCCATTTAGAAATGCTGATTTGACATCCATTTGATAGACTTTGAAGTTCTTGAATACCGAAAAAGCAAGAAACATTCTAATTGCTTCTAATCTAGCAACAGGAGCAAAAGTTTCTTCAAAATCAATACCTTCTACTTGAGCATACCCTTTACATACTAACCTTGCCTTGTTTCGAGTGACTTGTCCATCTTCATTCAATTTATTTCGGAATACCCACTTAGTGCCAATCACATTCTGATCCTTTGGCCTAGGTACAAGTTCCCATGTTTCATTCTTCTCAATTTGATCTAACTCTTCCTCCATTGCCTTTATCCAATGTTTATCATGGCTGGCTTCTGCAAAGTTCTTCGGCTCTATTTTGGATAATAAGGAGAAATTTGTTGGTTTTGATGCACTTACAATTCTTCTTCTTGTTTGTACTCCATCATCAAGGTTTCCAATGATCTGACTTTCAGCATGATTCTTCTTAACAAAATGAGATGGTGTTTTGGTGTCCTGCCTTTCAAATTTACTTAATTTTTCAACATCTTCTTCCTCTTCCTTTTCTTCTACTACCTCGGGTATTTCTAAGGGCTCTTCTGCAGGTTCTTTAGCTTTTTGATTCACGATTTCATCCACTCTCACATTTGCACTTTCTACTATAGTTTGTAGTCTTTTGTTATAGCATCTGTAGGCTTTGCTTTTAATAGAGTAGCCAAGAAAAATTCCTTCATCCGCTCTTGAATCGAATTTGCCCAAGTTCTCTTCATTTCTTTTAATAAAGCATCTACTCCCAAACACTTTGAAATATTTTACAGTAGTTGGTCTTCCTTTCCACAATTCATAAGGAGTTTTGTCATGATTAACTCTGATTTGCCCTCTATTCAAGATATGAACAGCCGTATTTACCGCTTCTCTCCAAAATCTATCTGATAGCTTAGATTCATTTAACATGGTTCTAGCCATCTCTTGGACGGTTCGATTCTTTCTTTCTGCCACTCCATTTTGTTGTGGAGTCCTTGCAGCTGAGTATTGTCTTTTGATTCCATGATCTTCACAATATTCAATGAATTCATTTGAGGTGAACTCACCTCCACGATCTGACCTCAGGCACTTTATTTTCAATCCGGTTTCATTTTCTACTAAAGCCTTGAAAGCTTTGAACTTCTCAAATGCTTCTGATTTTCTTTTAGAAAGGCTACCCATGTCATTCTAGTGTAGTCATCAATGAATAACATGAAATAACTCTCACCTTGTATGCTTTCTGTTCTGGTAGGTCCACATAAATCCGTATGAATCAGCTCTAGTGGTTTGGTGGTCGAATACTCCTTCGTTCTAAACCTTGCTCTGGTTTGCTTTCCATGCTGACATTGCTTGCATAGAGTACTTGTAGGTTTCGTTACCTTAGGCATATCCCACACAGCCTGCTTGTTGCTGATTTTCACAAGATTATCAAAATTTATATGCCCCATCCTTCTATGCCATAGCCAACTCTCTTCAACCTGACTTAGACAACATTTCTCTCCTTTTAATTCTCGAGCATGTATAGGTTATTTGTGGTTCTATGTGCATCTGCTACTAACTCTCTCCCATGTCTGCCTTCCTTATCTCACACCCTTCAGCATAAAACTTAAGTGTGTGTCCTTGATCACACATTTGGCTTACACTTAAGAGATTATGCTTTAATCCATCAACATATAAAACATTCTCTGTTTTTGTTTTACCATTATCAAGACTCAGCGTACCTTTTCCAACGATCTTTGCTTTAGCGTTATCACCGAATTTCACCGTACCTTCATTTACTTTCTTCAATGAGATGAACTTACTTTTATCTCCGGTCATATGTCTTGAACATCCGCTATCAATGTACCACAACTGCCCTTCATCCTATGCATGGAATGTTGTTTGAACAAGCATAGATTTCTCTTTATCTTTCCCATCATCCTCTTTCTTCTGTTTCCAAAATTTTGTAGCTTCTTTCTTCTTTATTTCTAGAGCATTTACCTTCTGGTTCGATTTAGATGGTTCTACAAAACCACTTCTACAAAATCTTGCCATATGTCCATAGTTATTGCAGTTATAACAAACAATATCTTCAACATAGTTCGATAAAGGAGCAAAGGAGTTGTAATTTCTATTTGAGAATCCATACACACCTTTGTTCTTTATATTGTTGTCTCTCACCCGTATTCTACAATCTATTGCTTTATGACCAAAATGATTACAATAGAAGCAATAGCCATAGAAAGAATTTTCAAACCTGGACATGTGAGTATATCTTGGAGGATTTGGTCTTCTAAACTTGTTCTCATCTTTGCTTTCCTTGTAAGAAGTGTTGATCTTCATAAAGCTCTTCTCCCTTTTCAACTCTTCATTCTTCATAGGTTCCTTGAGTGTCTCTACATAGGTCTTTGACTTCTCTTCTCTTGTCCCTTTCGACGACTCTATACCTTTTGTGTTAGCGGTGTCTTGTCTTTCCGTATATCCAAGACCAGTTTTGTCGGATGTTGACTTCTGTCGGTTCAGAATTTCATCTAGTATCTCGGTACTTTTCTCGAATTTTAGATTACTTGTAACTTTAGCATTTTCTTTTTCCAAGTCCTTTCTCAAAGCAACGATCTCTGACTCACGCTTTTCGCAATCTTCTTCCTTAGTCCTTAACTGATTTCTTAATTCTTCTTCAACTCATTTTGCTTCTTCAATTTGGGTTTTTAGATCCACGATCATCTTTCCTGATTCTTCAAGAGATTGTGATATCTTAGCTTCAAAGTTACGATCTTCTTCTTCATACTTTAGGAGCTGTAACTTTTGTTTCTGATTTTTCTTTTTAAGAGCTTTCAACTCTCCCAAGGCACATATAAGTTCCTCTTCAAGATTCACTTCACCTTTTTCTTCCATGTCTTCATCTCTTTCTAAGTCATCTTTTATAGCCATGAATAATATTTCTTCATTATCGCTATCTGAGTCACTTATCCCACTTTCTTCGGATGATCTACTACTTCCTTTTGAATATAAGCTTTTCTTTTGCTTTCCAAATCTTTTCTTGCCTTTGCTTTGCTTGAATTCCCTTTTGAATTTAGGTTTGCTTTCCTCATCATCGCTATCTTCTTTCTCTGGACACTTAGCCGCAAAATGACCAATTTTACCACGGTTAAAATGACCAATCAAGCGGGGTGAGTTATGTGCCCCGGGGAGACATGAAGTTGAGAACCACAATCTTGGATAGGAACTATTCCAAGGTTAACTTACTAATGGAGGAGATGAGGTGCACATGGGTCTCTCACAATCGCAACATCATCATGGATGGGTGGACAGAGATATCGAGACACCATCCACTCATAAATATCATCATTTCGTGCAGAGAGGGTCCTTACTTTTTTTGGGAAGTTGATTGTTAAGGAAAGAAGAAGGATGTAGAGTTCAATTCACCATTTTGCGAGATGCCATTGAGGAGGTTGGCCCCGCCAACGTTGTGCAAGTTGTCATAGATGCAACTTATGTGTGCAGGGCAGCAGGTAAACTTGTTGAGGCTCATTACTGACATATATTTTGGACCCCATGTTGCATGCATGCCATGAACAATGCACTAAAAGATATTGGAAAAATTGATTGGGTCAAAAATGTAGTGGTTAATGCTAGAGATGTGCAAATGTTCATCTGCAACCACCATACGTCATTGGCACTCTTCCATAGCTTTTCGAGGAAGGAATTCCTCAAGCCAGTGGACACATGTTTTGCATCATACTTTATTTTGTTGGATAGGATGGTTGAGTTGCAAGAATCATTACAGTGTATGGTCATGACATCAGAGTGGTCTAGGTGGGATGGGTCCAAGACAGAGCAAGGGAAGAAGGTGAAAGCAATTGTGGTGAAAGAAACATTTTGGATAGATGTGAGATATATCACATCCATAGTATCTCCGGTTTTCAGTGTGATAAAATATGGGGATTTTGATAGCCCTAACCTTGGTGAGATATATGAATGTATTGATAGTATGCTTGGCCAGATGAAGGTTGTTGTTCGGGCAAGGACCCCACCTTGGAGTTCTACCATCACCATATTCAACCTATCATTGAGCGGAGATGGGAGAAGTTGAACACTCCTTTACACATGGCTGCATATGCACTAAATCCAAAGTGGTATGCTAAGAGGCCTGGCAGAATTCTCCCGATAAATGATGAGGAGGTGAGGAAGGGTTTCTTGAAAGCCCTAAAAAAATGTATAATGCAGAGGATGCTTCACAAGTCAAAACTGATTGGCTCAAGTTTGCTTATCTTGATGGCTACAAAAAATCATCAAAGATAGACAGGACCACATTGGCACAAGAGAGTCCAGTTAGTTGGTGGCAATGTATGGACTTGCAGGATTGCTACGTACACTTGCCATTCGCCTTCTTTCTCAAGTTTCTAGTTCTCTGCTTCTGAGAGGAATTGGTCAACATATGGGTGAATCCACTCTCTTAAGAGGAACAGACTTACCTCTATGAGAGCAAAGAAACTTATTGTTGTACATAATGCCTTGCGTCTCATGGATCGCAAGACACCTACATACAAGGAGACCCCAGCATTGAGGTGGGATGTGGATCCTGAGGATGCAAGGCAAATTGATGAAGATCAGGAGCAGCGAGGATTGGTTGATATCTCCTTTGCAGATGCAGATGATGCTGATACAGATACTTCTAGTGAGGAGGAGCGGTTCGCAAGTGTTCCTTCAGAGGGCTCTGATAGTGATTTTTGAGTTGTACTTGTCACTTGTCATTTTGGTTATGTAATGTCATTTTGGTTATGAGTCATGACATAATATTTCATAGCATATGTAGGTGTACTCTTCTCATGTTGATTATTGAAGAGTAAGACTTGTTTTTAATTTTCAGCTTTAGTCTTTCATTGTCATGTTGAAGTTTTGAACATTGAATATAATATATATAGCATTTTGGGCCTTGGCTTATGTGATGAATAATTGGATTAATCATTAATGGTTTCAATCTTCAAACTTTCAATTTTAAGTCTTAGTTTATTGAATTATTCATGTTATATTTGTAAAATTAATAAATTATATTTTTTTTTTTATTAGCCGTCCCCGCCGTCCCCAAATTTTTAAACAAATTGTCGTCTCGGAAATCCCGTCCCGACATCCCGTCGTCTTGAAGTCTAAGGTAACTATGCAGTTTACCTAATATTTGAAAGATGATTCACCATGGTTATATTTTCAATTCCCCTTAGATTGAGCAACAAATGCACTCTCTACTTGTCCAGAACTAGACTCAATTGGTTGTGTCTACCTGTCTTCCTTTTGCACCAAATAGGAACTGGACTGATCAAATGTCAAGGTCTTACTCTCTGCATCAAGTGTAAAGCCTCCTCGAAGGATTTCTAGGAGGGGGTTAAATTGTTCATAATAAGAGAAACCAGATTGTCATCATCCACCTTTTTGTTTATATCAGAAAACTGGTCTCAGAAATCATTCATCTGAAGATGTTTTGAAAGGGACCCGCACTATTTCATCTTTGCAGAAAATAACAGATTCTCTGGTACAAAACTCCACTTTTCTCTGAAGTTTGATACTTTTTGAAGACTGGTCCAAAGATCACCCGGCACTGCGGCATTCTGGACCTCAAGATTAAAACATCTAAAACAGATAATTTTAACAGCAGATGAGCCTCCTTATGACATTTGTCATAATCAGCAGGATCCATAGAAAGTCTTGATTCAATTTTGAGAATTCTTTTATTGCAGTCTTGATACTCCGCAATCAAAAGTATTTTGACTCTAAACCTTATGGTTCTAGCCACCCAGTTTCTATGCTTCTAGAAAACCAAATTCTGAATATTGGCCATAAATTTTGGTCTTCAAATCATCTAAAAGTCGCATCTTTTACTTCAGAGTTTGCGTTCACAGAAATAATATTGTAGAAAACTGTGAAAATCACGAATGGTTGTTCGTGCTCACATTCTATCTGCAAAATTGTACGCAGATTCATCCCTTTCTGTCTGCACGCTTGTTCTGGTCTGGTCTACAAATCGTGACTTTTGCCAATCATGAATCATCTTTTTATTCATCTTTCTCCTTCTTCAGCACAACCTCCCTCTACCCTAGTGCAATCTATTTGGTCTGCAGATCATAATTTGTTTCTTACTGCACTTTACACCCTCTAGCATTCTCCTAGTCTTCTCACATCTGCATTGTCGTTCCTTCTTCCCGTTGCCCATGTCTCGACATCACATATCCACAACTGTGAATCACAACCTCATGCATATGTAGATTGTGAAATCACATCCTCTTCTTCCATTTTGCAAATCACGAACCTTCACTTTGCCATCACATCTCCTAGAAATGGTAAATCGCACACCCTTGCTCGAGTCTTTGCCTTTGCTAACACAAATGCCTTCATGCTTTGATTACCTCTTCTGTTCATTGCCATTTGCACTCTCCTCCTAAAGCTTCCCAGAGTACTGACTTTAATACCGATGTTAGTAAGAATGGGAGAGAGAATGAAGAGAATGGAAGGCACATTGACATACTTGTGTGGCTGTGCTTTACTAATCAAAAAGAAGTCACATAATTCAGTTGAGGAGGTTGATAACTGTAACATACTAATTATTAGTTGCTGTGTAACTAATAGGTAACTAATATCTGTAGTCCATGATGATATAAATGCAAAGCAAAGCTTGAGAACAAGAGTTAAATTACCATCGCCAGCTGTTATTGGAGTGATTCCAGTCAGACAGTTGATTGTAGTTGTTTTGCCAGCTCCATTTGGTCCAAGGAGACAAAATAGCTTGTCTTTCTCAAAATTTACCCATAGACCCTAAAATTTGTTCATATAAGAGAGCAGTCAGAAACTCTAATCAGAATAGCCATAAAGCTCAGAAGTTTCCATTTCCAAGTTGAGAATAAGCCACAAAATGCCCAAAATCATTGTTACAGCAATAGATTATCTCATTAGCCTATAGTTTGCACCTTCACAGCATGATATGGAGCCGTTGTTTTGCATTTACAACCAACCATATTTCTGATACCAGGGAATGTCTTAACAAGACCACGGACTTGGACAGCTACACTTGGATCCGGTGTATTCTCACTTGTTTGGTGTTTGACTATTGATTCCTCTTCTGCAACATCTTCATCATCGGGAATACTTTCAGATAATGGTGGGATGGACCCTGTACAACTACAGCAACCTCCACCTGAAGATAATCGAGTATTACACTGGGGGTTGATGCCATTTTCTCTGCAGACTCTAGAATGCATCACTAAAAAGAAGATTGCAGTGCAAAAGACAATTGAAATTCATAATTACCTTCTACTTGATTGCTAGCTTTTCCAGTCCAGTATGATGGCTTTAAAAGGTAAAACCAAGATTTCCGCACACCATTTACATCTGGGAGCACATTGTCAAAGTAAATGGCTAGAATGAACCACACAAAGAATGTAGCTGTGAGCCATTTGAAAATGTCATCCTGAACACAAGATCGGTACCATTATGATCAAGATATTGAACAGGTCCTTCAGGTACCAGAGAGTTTATGAATTGCTATGATTGAAAAGGTTCCTCAGGTCAAGTTTTGCATGTGTACATTGAATCCATGGAAATACACTATACAACATTGAAATGTCATTTTTACCAGCAAAAGAAATGGTAAAGAGGATAATTAAAAATGATCAAGTAAGACAAACCAATGTAATAACACAATCAGAATCTACTGAAGGACACTTCGATCTACTGGACCAACTGATTCCTTCATCTTGTTTTGTGGATGTTGCATCTCCCAGCAAACTGAGGCCTTTGGAAAAAGATTTGGAGGAAATATAGACCAGATAGTGCGGAGATTCTTAGAATATGTATCTGAGTATGGAAATCCAAAAGTTGTAACAAGCTGCAGTAATAAAAACAAGCCCTGTTCGTAAGTATTATATCATGTAAAAATTTAAGAGTTGTGCAAGATATTGATTTTTTTGGGAAGAAGAGCAGGAACATGATGAAAACACAACTACTGTCAGAACAGACCTGAGTTATGAACCCGATAATGTAGACAGAGAATCCAACAGAGGTTGCAGATGACGATTTGCTTATAAAGGTAGATAGCATGAAGGCAAATCCAACCTGTTACATAATTTTCGTTGAGCGAACTATCCAATATTCTTATGTCTGTGTGTATAATCAATCAAATTTTGTGCAACTCTTGTGCAAATTAGATATTCCTCTACTTGTCTAGAAAATCAAAACTTTTACTAGTCTCTAAACAAGAAGGATTTACTCACCATATTGAACTGAAAGAGAAAGAACGTGAGAAACAAAATTTCAAAGCTATTATGCAGGAAAAGTCAAACTGGAAAATCATGCCGAAGAGAATCAAGAGAATTGCAGACAGAAGTGTAAGTAAACCCTCCCATGTCAGCCAAGTCAACCAGTAAACTGAATCATAAAGTCCCATTATAGACATCGCCTGCAGGATACCTGAGGACCGTTAGACAACAGTCTCAGCAGCAACAGCTAACCATATATCCAGTAGACTTTTTAATTACAAGTAAACATTTCCTTGGAAGTAAAGTTTGCATAGAAAAAATGCAACCTTTGTATCAACAATGAGAATGAGATCAATTCTAAATACATTTTGAATAAAATTAATAAAAATGAGTCACACCTGACGAAGTTTAAGCTCCTTTTCAGTAAGAATAGAACCCAATTGGACGACAAAACCAAACATGGCAGCTGCAAGAAAAAATGTAGGCCCAATTGCTCCTACAGTAGAAAAAGATTCAGTAGCTGGATGTGCAAATTCTTTGAGTCCCACTGTCCAGCTGAAGCTTGAATCTGCATCCAATTATGAATGTTGGATAATGAATCATACACAAATCCCATGCATCATTAGTGCATATGTGAAATGTTAACTCAAGCGAAAATAAGATAGTCACGTCTCTTCATACTGGTAGCACTAGCATATATGGTGTCACTGACAGTTTCTAGGAAAGTGAAAAATTAAAACCATATTCTATAACTGGAGCATAACATAAAAGCAAGGAGACTGATGAAAATATTTGATCATTTAAAATTACCCAACATAGCCCAACCACCAAATGTCTAGCCTGCGGAAAAGGACCAACCCCTATAAATTGTTTTCCAAACAGAAATACACAATCTTAAGTGGGTTTCATTACACGCATCCATGATGTGCTTATTTTTAGGCAGTTAAGGGTGAACCTAGTTTATGTTCGACCTGGAACTCGACCCCTAACAATATTCATGGAAGTTCATAGAGATTTGTAGTGTAAAAGATTTGTGAGGATGATATTTGTAGCCCCTAGCTTCCTTGTCAAAACTCAACTTTGTTCGGACCTACAACTATAGATGAGAACATGAACTTAGCATTAGCAAGGCTCTAACTCAAGACCGATGAAGATCCCGAACCGTGAAGCTTGAAGTCAAGGCACCGAGGGCATAGAACCTAAAACGATAAAATCTATAAGGGCCCACAACATTCTTCCTCACAAAGTTTGAACCGACTAACCTAGAAATACCCCCACAATGTGATATTTAAGCTTTGTTCATCTCGAGTACAACACTTGATTCTTGTTATTTCCTCTCGGTTATTAGTTTGTTTTAGCCCAACTGTGTATTATAAAGTGCATCTTAGGTCTAGGGAACACTCCATGCGGGTTTTAAAAGTATTTGGAGTAGAGCCCAATATCGGTTACAACCATAGTTCGCATACTCATACTGCAAAACTCTCGTGCAGACCAAAAAAATTGACTCGGCAATACTTGGCGAATACTGGAATACTCAACAACTTAAAAAATACGCAAATTTCTTAAAAAAACAAAAAATTTAAGCAACACAGCTACAAAATGTATCAAATGAGTCCATAAAATGTTGGAGAAGTGTTTTCTATTAGATTTGAATACAAAAACAATACAAAATCACACCATCATACAAATACAACAGCCGGCTAATAAGTAATATGAATTTATGATGATTGACATTGAAAAATATCATCATAAATTTCATATCTATGCAAGTTACAATATACAATAAGTTACAATTTACATTTTCCTCTTCCCCGTTCTAGAGAAATATTGGGGAGAGGGTCTAGTGCCTCTACTAGGCCCCACACTCGGTTGTGTCTCCTCGCTCCTCCTAGAAGGTGCAGCGACTCGGCTCCAACTCGGGAAGTAGATGGTGGTGGCTCCTCTGTTGCATGTTGAAGATCACCTCCAAAGATGTCATCCAATCCAATATCTCCTCCAGCTACTAGTGCTTCTCCCTCCATAGCTTCCCTCTCAAAAGAAGCAATCTCGTCCTCTGTGACAACATGGATTTCCTCTTCTCGCCCAGTCCACTCATTGTATGGATCTACCTCATCTAAATCAATAAGATCCTCTGATGTGGCCTCCACTTTTCTTGTGCGAAGCCAGAGATTATATTGCACAAAAACCAAGTCGTTGAGCTGTTTTTGACTCAGCTTGTTGCGCTTCTTCGTGTGAATGGCCTCAAACAAACTCTAGTTGCGTTCACCTCAAAAAGCGCTAAAAGGTTGAGATAGAATTCTGAGGGCTAGCTTTTGAAGATAAAGGGTATTCCCTCCCCCAATCCTCAAAAGTAATTAATAATCAAAAGTTTATAAGTAATTAATAAAATCAAATCTGTAACTAATAAGTAACTTGGTAAACATTCTAATTTTTATTACCTGGTGTTTGTGTGGTTCTCCCTCAAATAGTTAACACCAAAAAAAAGAGCCTCCTCGTAGCACATTTGTAATTTTGCAACTCTAAAATGATGAGGTCCCTTGTCTCAACATCTAGTATCATCCTCTCAATACATGTTGAAAGGCCCTCTATAACCTCTCAGTTCACGTCTGTGAAGCCATCGGAGAAGAAATACTTGGGGTTGAGGTAGTACCTCACTACATGAATAGGTTGGTGGAGTTGATTGTTCCACCTTCGATCAATAATCTCCCAAAAGGGACCATATCTGACGATATCCCCCCTATAATAATTTTGGATAAACTTTTGGCCCTATCCATGACATCATAAATATGCCCCATGGGATTTTGCTCCCCATCAACCAAACACAAAACCCGCACCAATGACTCTGACACCTACACACAAATTAAAATGTAAGGTTACAAACTTACAAATAAAGTAAAAAAGTAAAAATAATATATTTATAATTTAACAAATTAAAATAAAGGAATGAAATATAAATCGAAGCTTGAAATTACCTTGATGATCTCTATAGCTCTTTTTGCAAAAATATCATCAAAAACTATCTTTTGCAACCCTCTCTCCATCCGCTTTCTTTGAATATTGTGAGTCTAGCCATGCTTAACTCACAAACATTTGCTTCAAAGATGTCAACAAACTAGAAATACTTTGCAACGTTAAGAAATTAGTTTCAAACCTTGTGACACCTTGGCTTGAACAAGCTCTTTCCCTTTCATGTTCTCTCATCAAGCTCAGAACCCAAGGGTGATTGTATATGTACTTTGTTATGTTTCTTGCATCTTCTACAACCGGCCTCACCCAATCAATTTTGCCTATGTCCTCCAAAAGAAGGTCAAGGCAATGAGTTGCAAAAGGAGTCCAAAAGAGTGATGGATGTCTCACCTACAGTAGTCTCCCAGCCGCCACATATGTTGTTGCATTATCTATGACACCTGCACAACATTTTGTACACCAACCTCTAATACAATTGTCTCTAACATAACACTCAAATTCTTGCATTTTTTACTATGTTAGAGGCATCAATAGACTTCAAAAACACCATCTCACCATTTGAAGCTGCTAAAAAATTAATGAGGGTGTGGTTCCTTCCATCCGTCCACCCATCTGAAAGAATGGTGCATCCGTATTTGTTCCATTGTTTCTTTTGCTCTTTTAGGATTGTAGTGGCATCTCGCAATCGCCCCTATAGCAATTTCCCACTCAAATCTTTTAGAGAGGGTGCTTGCACCCTTTCCTCGCAAATCACAACACTATCACCAAGTACTCCCATTATGGGCTCTTTGCCACATGAATGGCAAGTTGTTGAAGTACCAGAAATTTGCACATGTTTTATCCGCTTCCTCGTGCATATCCTTGTTTCACCTTTGCAGACCTGCAATGAAGGTTCAGCTCTAGGTGTGTTCCTCGACACAAAAATCTTTGTATTCCTTTTCGAACTCAATGAAGATGTGCCTCTTCTGGCTCTTCCGGTTCATATGTGTGGACCACGAGTAGAACCCACAATTGTTGCCGCATCATCCTCTGAATCCTCTGTCATTATAGCCCCATGTCTAATAGCTTCTGCTATGGCTGTCTGCACCCTTTCCCTCTTTAGTTTCTTCTCCTCTAGCTCTCTCAGCTCTTCTCTCACCTCTCGCTTTGCCTCTTCCGTAACATTGGGGCAAACCACAACATCCCAGCAAACAATAGATGCAAGGTGATACTTCAGACGATTGACGCCTCTAGACATTTTTCCGCCACAGAAATTGCAAATAACGTCTCCTACACCTGCTCCACGTACACCATACTTCCAAGCTTTGGTACGGGAAAACCACAACATCCCGCAAGCTTAATTAAATTTAAAAAAAAAAGTGCCTCGAATAACCATATTATCCCTGCAAACAATAGATGCAAGGTGATACTTCAAACGAGTGACGGCTCCGGACATTTTTCGCCACGAAATGCAAATAATGTCTCCTACACCTGCTCCACGTACACCATACTTCCAAGCTTTTATGCGAGCAAATCACAACATCCCGTAAGCTTAATTAATTTTTAAAAAAACATGCCCGAATAACCATATTTCACCGTAATTTAATAAAAATGATATACCTACAGTTGCAAATGAGTATTAAAAATTTAAAATGATTCGCAATCACATTGAACGCATTTAAAATTACAAAACATAATCAATGAATCAATTACAATACGTATACATAAAATTTAAATAGTTTAGAACGAATTTGCGTAAAAAAATAAAAAAATACATACCTTTGGCTGCAAATGACTATAAAAAAATTACAAGCATTCGATTTTACATTACATGTATTTAGAATTACAATATGAATCGATTACAATACACATACATAAAATTTAAATAGTTTAGAATGAATTTGCGTAAAAAAAAATACATACCTCTATTGCCTATGACTATAAAAAAATTACAAGCATTCGATTTTACATTACATGTATTTAGAATTACAATATGAATCTATAAAACATAAATAATATACACAAAATTTGAAAAAACTTGAAAGAATTTTTAAAAAAACTTACCTCCAAATGCAATTCTCCAAATTCTCTCTTTGAATTCGCTCCAAAATCCGCTCAACACAAGCAATGCAAGCTCAAATGGTTGTGTGAGTGAAAATGATGTAGTGTAGGGCCTTAAAAAGAGAAAAAACCGTGTATTTTCAGCGTTTTTGAGTGTCAAAACCATGTTTCCACGTATGAGCAACGTCTGGCAAGTTAAAAACACGAACTCACCGAGTTGTGGCGAGTATTTTCAGCATTTTTTGAGTGTCAAAACCGTGTTTCCGCGTATGAGCAGCGTCTGGCGAGTCATTCTAGCAAGTTATTGTGGCGAGTATTCATTTGAACAAATGAGTGGCGAGTACTTGCCAAGTTTTCCTACTATGGTTACAACATTCTAAAATAAATATTTAGGGCTCCCAATTCAAAATGGATGAACAATGTAATGTCTCGTACGGGACAAATCTAAGAAATTCTGGAATTTCCCTGAAACCCTTATACAAAATATAACAACAATCTGATTTTTATGCAAACCCGTAAGACAGAAAATACAACAATTTGAAATCTTCCTTTATTTATCAAATAATCACAATACAAAAATACCCAAAAGGCCCAAAGCATCTAGAAACCCTCTTGATACAAGTAGATGATGAAAATAATTTTTCCAACCAAAGTCTAAATTTATTTTTATTTATTTTCACACCATCAAACAAGAAAAATACCCACATAAGATTACAGCAATTTTCTCACAAAAGACGCTCCAGATGACAAGAGGAGACCCAAAGGAGATGCTGCAAACTGAAACCAACCAATTTCGTTTCGTTGTTGATGCCCTAAACATTGATCTGAAATCCAAAGGGGTGTAGATAGCCCTAGAAATGGCTGCAAATCATGCCCTAGTTGTGATGATCTGAAATTACACTCAAATGTGACCCCTAAGTGAAGCCACCAAGAAGATATTAAGGGTTTTCATCCTCAAATCTGATCACAATGAGGGTTTTCATCCTCAAGTGATGGATGCTAACAGGGCTTTCATCCTCAATAGCTAAAAGTAGAAGCACAAGTGCCCAACTTCCTAAAATCAACATGATAGATAGATGAAAGATGCCCTAAATGAACACCTTCATCCACCTTTTATAACTTTTATTTCCTTTTTCTTTCAATTTTGGTGACCGACTTACTTTATTTAAAAGTCACTTTTATTTTAATATAATACATAAGTTGCCATATAATATTACATAAAGTTACATTTGGCTGACTTAGTTGAATCATTAATTTTACTTTTAAGTAATTAAAAATAGTTTTTATTTTAATAATTATATTATTATTAAGTTGCCCAAAGATTAGAAATGACAAGGCCTAACTTAAATCTAGAAAAGGGGACATTACAATCTTTCATTCCCAAATTTGTTTGCCCTCAAGCAAATGCCATCATATGTGCAAGTATCATTATGCCAAAGTGATGAGTCATGTTGTAGTGCTCATAGAGCCTGGACCCTGTACCTGTCAAATGGGATAGCTCCTGCCAAAGAACATAGTATGATATATCCCAAATGGATAATGAATGTCATTCTACCTCAAGTTGATCCTCAAAAAATTGTAGATATCTAGAAACATCTACATACTCCCACAAGATTGAAGGTTGCCATATGCCCATGTCATTGTGTTGTTGTTGTCCTACTTGGCTCCTCCTATGCAAAGAAGGTTTTGGGATACCAGATCCTTGGGTCCTAATGGCTTCTCCCATGATTTGGTGAGTTGTTCCTCCCCATATCTCATAAAAATCAGATGGTGGATAGGCTGGAGATGAATTATAACATCCACAAATCACTTGGATTTTCATCCAACTAAGTACCTTGGTGGCTGCCATGAAGATCTTCTTCAGCTGAACCCTTTCTCCAACTTCTTCCACCAAAGACTTTCCCTTATTTTGTGCAAGCTTACAGTTGTCCTTAGATGATAACAGCAGTCTTATACCTATTATTTTTATGACCAGCAACACGAAAAAGGTACAAAAGGTACCAAATTGAAACCGTTTTGCAAAAATCAACAATGTGGGCAATGTAATGACTGAGAACAGCCATGTAAGGATTGAAAATTTGTATTAGCAGTCACAAACTGAAAAGAACTTCTTCCCCTAACTAAATGCACCTGTAAACCCACTTGTATGAGGGCAAATGAGGTAATGTGGTGGCTGATAATGGTAATGACAGTCATACTAAAAATCAGACTCATTGTTGTCCCAAGTGTGTTCCCTCTACCCTTTGATGGTAGGATCCTATCACCACTTGCTTCCTTCATATCCTGTTGACAATCCTTGGTGTAAATATTTGGAGTTGCCCCATTCCAAATGAGCTCATGAATGATAGTATCACTATTGTTTTGACCCTTGGGAAGGCTCGTGATGAAGTCCATGATCACCCCCTTCCAATCTTGATGGGGAATAAACAATGGCTGCCACCAACTATCATTATGCTCCTTCCTGATTTGTTGGCAGATGGCATTTTCTTCTTGACATTTGAGGATATCCTCAATCTTCTACAAGGACAAAGGAGTTGTACTATGGTTGTATGTGACGGATGGCATCAACCCGAATTTAGAAACCCCGGGGCTTAGTTAAAAGAAAAGAGTGTTATAGCTGCAATACTGAAAATACTTTGCAAAAATCAGTAATATTAGCAACATAGGTGCTAGAAACAACCGAACAATGATAGAAAATGTTTCATTGGCAACAAACGCAAAATCATTCAATTTTATGATTGAAAGCACTTGTATGGTTGCAAATGATGCAATGTAGCAGCTGGAAGTAGTGATGATTTTAGCCTTCAAGCTGAAAGTTTGGGGCATGGCTGTCCCCATTATGTTCTCCTTTTCTTTGGGAGGTAGTAGATCATCCACCCTTGCTCTTGATTACTTTCCAAACAGAGCCATAAGGGTGTTGGAATATTTGCACTCACTGATCTCATCAAGTGACCCCTTTCATACATCATGTTAGACCAAGAGAACTTCATCAAACTTGTCAATCTACCTCTGTCCAAGGAAAGTACTATCATTCCAACACATGAAATTAGAAAGAGTATCATACCCTGGCTGTAGCATTGTACTTTCTTACTCAACCTTGGGCTTATGGTGGCTGGAAACCATCTTGTAACAGCTGCAAAAACCTCATCAATGACTATAGGTGGAATATGCATCTTTCTTGTGACAAAATCTTCTTCTATCTCAACAAAATGTATATGGGAGAAACTGGAAATGTGGTGGACAGCAGTCCAAAAATTTGAGACAACTCCCATATCCATACCCACTATGTTAAGTTGATAAAACAACCAAAAGATCTCGTTTTACCCAAGTCTCAGCCTTCTTGAATCTCCAGAGATCACCCGGATCCCAAACGTTCATGAACAAGCAATTTGGAACTTGTATGAAAGTATCTATGTGCCCTTTGCCCCTCAAAGGGTTCTTCACTCTATCACCATTTTCGCTATGTTTTCCATGATGACAACAAATTTGTTGTGATATACCATGAAGCATCAAACTTGACATAATATCATTCTTTTTAGCATGCTGCCCATGATGAAAACATGTCTGAAATGACATAGTAGGAAGCACATTTCGCATACTCGTATTCGGTAAATGCTCAGCAAACCCAAAAAAATGACTCGGCAAAAACTTCTCGGCAAGACTCGACAAATATTCGCGATACTCAAAACTTAAAAATATGCAAACTTATTTTAAAAAACATAATTTTAAGAAAAATATTTTTTCTTCACATTCAACATTAGAAGTGAAGCCCTTCCGCCAAATCTCTCCAAAATCTTGCGAAGACTCACCAAAATCTCGCGAATATTTGCTAAAGACTTCGCAAGTATTAGCCAAAAACTTGGTTGTGCAGGTTTTGGAAAGAATTTTGGGCAAATACTCGGCCAAGGCAAAAAAGCAAGCACTCGCCAAGTATACATACGTGTTAGGAAGCAACAAATCCACAACACTTCCATACCTTTGGTTGTCCTACAAGTATTTACCTTCTATTTCCATATGAGTATTTGTTGGAATGTCATTAGAATGCTCACCTCCCTTGGGCTGAAGTAGGATCCTTTGATAGATTTGCCTTCACACTATTGCTCATGTTACGTATCTTCCCAAAGATGTCCGAAAATCCACCTCAAAGGATAATGACTCAATCTTTGGAGGAGTGATAGGTGCTTCTAGGGCTTACATGAGCTCCTTCTCAATGTCCAACAGCTTTGATTGTTCTTCTTGCTCCAACATTACCATTTGGAAATTCTTTTCCTCTTCCTTCCTCAAGACATGCTGCAAGTCTCCTTGTGTAGCTCGTGGTTTAGGTCTTGGTCCAATTCCAACTCGATCTTTCTCAATCCCATGAAGTTTGTAATTGGTAGTTATTTTCAGATGTCAACCGGAAGGGCTCTATATTCATTGTAGCTAGCAGCAATGTCATCCACTATGGAGGGCTGAGTTTCCCTCACCGGAATGGTTTCTTCTTTTGGAAGGAAAGTAGGTTGGAATGACCTAGATGAAGAATCACTCACGGTTCTTGGTGGCTAGATTTTATTGTTTTCCCTTGAAAAGCTTCCCTCACCATTCTAATGTTGCATGGTATGGATCAGTTGTGCCATCATATTAGCCAATCTTTCTTTCCCTTGGGCAAACCTCTCAAAACTAGCATCATCAAAAATTATGTCCGCCATTTTATCTTCTCCTTCTAAATCACATGTTGGTAAAATCAAGTGCTTTGATACCACTGTAATGTCCTGTACGGGACAGATCTAAGAAATTGGAATTTCCCTGAAACCCTTATACAAAATATAACGGCAATCTAATTTTTATGAAAACTTGTAAGACAAAAAATGCAACAATCTGAAATCTTCATTTATTTATCAAATAATCACAATACAAAAATACCAGAAGGCAAAACGCATCTAGAAACCTTCTTGGTACAATTAGATCTTTGAAAAATAATTTTTCAATCAAGTCTGAAATTATTTTTATTTATTTTCGCACCATCAAACAAGAAAAATACCCGCATAAGATTATGGCAATTTTCCCACAAAAGACACTCCAGATCACAAGAGGAGACCCAAATGAGGCATTGAAACCGAAACCAACCACTTCCGTCCACCTGTTGATGCCCTAAAGCGTTGATCGAAAGCCCACGGGGATGTAAATAGCCCTAGAAATAGCTACAAATCATGTCCAAACAAGTAATGATCCGAAATTACGCTCAAATTGGACCCCGAGTGAAGCCACCAAGAAGAAATTGAGGATTTTCGTCCTCAAATCTGATCACAATGAGGGTTTTCGTCCTCAAGTGATGGATGCTAAGAGGGTTTCCATCCTCAATAGCTAAAAGTAGAAGCACAAGTGCTCAACTTCATAAAATCAAGATGATAGATGCCCCAAATGAACCCCTTCATCCTCCTTTTATAACTTCTCTTTCCTCTTTCTTTCAATTTTGGTGGACCGACTTTATTTAAAAGTCACTTTTATTTTAATAATAAAACATAAGTTGCCTTATAATATAACATAAAGTTACATTTGGCCGACTTAGTTAAATCATTAATTTTAATTTTTAAGTATTTAAAAATATTTTTTATTTTAATAATAATATTATTATTAAATTTCCCAAAGATTAGAAATGACTAGACCCAACTTAAATAATATTATTAAATATTTTAATCTAGAAAAGGGGACATTACAAACAACTTCAATTTATCATGGAGAACACCGAACCAAATAAACAATAGCGACATGCCAAACAACGCAAGTCAAACATGCCCTAATGTCCCTCTTTTCGAATAAATCTGAAATAAAGGATTCCCTAGCAAGCAACGGTTGAACAATGGAAGATCATGGATTATATTTCAGTTTCATCATTCATATTCATGTTCTATTTTTGTATTTCCCCTCTTGATGAGGCCGGATGGGTTTAGTGTCTTTAATGAGGCTTAATAAAAGATTATAATGACTTATTAGGGGTCGGCCTTACCTTTATGAGCTTTGGCGCCAAAAGGAAGTTATAAAAGAAGATTAGAGAGCTCATTTGAGGGATCTAGATTTGGCGCATTTTCTAATTTGGGCATTGTGAGCTTGTTGCTCCATGTTCTTCCACTTGAGGATGAAAACCCTCTTGTGTGGCTTCCTAGAAGGACGAAAACCCTTCTAGTGGTTTTGTTGGAGGACGAAAACCCTTCAACATTGTTTGAGCTTGAAGATTATTGCAGATTTGAAGAAAAGAAATCATATTCAGATTTTTATTGGCATTGGGCAGCCTTCCCTAGGTGGAGCGACCTACCTTGGAGAGTGGTTTGATGCCCTAGAAGGCATATTATTGATATTTCACTTCATAATCTGATTTGTCATATTTTCTGAGTCTGAAATCTCCATTTTGGTGATTTTTGGAGAAGTTTAGCTATTTTTCCTAGCCCTCGGATTTGGCTAGTCTTTGCTACTGATTTGAATAATTAATTCCAGCTGTGTAATTTGATATTCCGTCCATCTTTTGATATATTTGTGATTCATAAATATTGTCGTGGTTAGAGTAATTGTTTTGTGGCATTATTCATTGATTTGTATGGTGAAAAGTGGACTTGAATTCCATAAATAGTTTATCTGCCCTTGAATATTGCTAAATTCAGATTATTTTTAGTTGGCTGGTTTTAAAAATCAGATTTGGAGATCTTTGGTTTTGAGCTAATTTCTTATTTTTTCAGTTTTGTCCCCAAAAGGGATATTACAGTGGTATCAAAGCACGGATTCTCAAAGGCCTAGGGTTTCAGTGAAAGAAGGAAACAAGGGTTTGATACTATCAAAGAAGGAGAACACTATGGACTCTCAAGTAGCTAAAGTTGATAAATTAATTGTCAGCCAAGAGAGACTTGCGGACACCATGGGTTTTCTTGCCCTATCTCTCCAAAGGATCATTGAACCTAGGGTTCAAAGTGGTGAAGGTAGCTCAACTGGAGCTAATAATGCTAAGCGACCTATGGGATCAGCTCAAGGATCGATTTCGAAGCCCATTTTACTTCCTAGAGGGAGACTATTCCAAAGGAAGAAGCAAGGCCTACAAGTGGACGGAACATCGCTGCAAGTTATGAGGAATACATGGCCTTACCAAGGGAGATTCGTGAGGCTATTTCACTCATGGAATTCATAGGAGTGAATCAAGGAAGACCTAGGCCCAAGCCTAGACATCACATGCCACACAAGCAACATGAAGAAAGCACGAAGTTTGTTGAAGAGGGGACCAAAACCCCAAGTTCGCCATGCAAAGGAGAAGAGGGAGGAAGAATTATTGCAGCAGCTGGTTATTAAAAGGGAGCAGCCCTTGGGAGCCTTAGAAGCACCCACCACCATGGCCAAAGGTGAACCCTTCATTGATTTTTCTTGCAGCCCTAAGGAAGCACAAGAAGAGGAAGAGATGGCTAAGCAAGAGCCAAGAGAAAGGGAAGGTAAAGAATTTTTAATTGTCAATAATATTTCCTTGAATTCTAATGGTTGCATGTTGGAAAATACTAAGGGCACTTGGGAGCATGAGCGGAAGAATGAAGGGAATCTTGAGAAACAAGAGGGTGAAATGAATAGCTCAAGCAATTCTCATATGACAATAAAAGATGGAGTCATTAAGGAAGATGAATTGGTGATCAAGAGATCTAAGGCCATGACACTTGCACCCATTCCGAAGAATCAACTTCATAAGGTAAATATTGCTCATTTTGTGGTTAATATTGAAAATGTTTTGACATGTGATGAATCCAGAAATGAAGCAAGGGGTGTTGAGCATGTTGGGGAAGAGGAAGGGCTGGTTGGAAACCCTTCACCAATGAAAAATGATGGCAATAAGCTCGTTGGTCTGTTCAGAACAGCAGACAATAAGAGGCAGATTTATGGTGTCCATGAGCACGGTAAGAGCTACAAAGATGCCCTATGTGAACACCATCAAGATGTGGTTGAAGCCCAAGCGAAAAGGCTTCACTTGTTGAATCTGAGGAGAAGAAGAAGGTTGACTTCAACTCAGAAATTCTGAGTCACAAGATTGGAAAAATGGAGGATGTTTCAATCACTCCTCATCCGGCATGGGAAGGGAGACATGTGGGGAACAACTCAAGGTATGATGACATTTTATCTCCTTTTATATCGCTGCCATACTCATATCATGATGGGAAAATTGTTAAGGATCACATGTCATGTTTGAGTGATGTTGTTGTGACAAAGAGAGATGAACATTTTAAGATCAGCTTAAGGTATGAAAGTCTTTCAAATTCATTGCTTACAACATGTAAAATAAGGTATGTTCATTTTTCCAAGCCTTGGACACGAACCTAATGGAAGCTCCATAACAAGGATTGGAACTGAATTTGTATGTTCAATTTGTGGGTCAACATGAGAGGTATGCTAGAGAAATGGATATGGTTTGTAACATAAGTATGGAGAACATTATTTTCAGATCTCATTTCATCATACTTGCTGATTGGCACAAGAAGGCAGCCATAATGAAAGATAATTTTCAGATTTTCAAGGCATTATGGGTCACCATTGAAGTACTCTCAGCTATGGTCACTTCAATTGGGAGTGATATGCATATTTTCAGGCATAGATTGAGCAATTCAAAGAGGTTAGGTACAGCAGTTGATATGCAGCCTGGAAATCAAGTTTTGGTGTTCCAAACACTCCACTTGGGGCAACCAAAAGGTCTTCTACAACAAGGTAATCTTTTCGATTCATCAATTTTGAGACACTTGTTTGTTGCTTCCTCATTTGTGTGTTAAAGCTGATTATTGTGGGAGAATGGAAAATAGTATGGTGTGCATTTCAGAGTATCATAGGACAACCCATTTGCAAGATATAGAAGTGCCACAAATGCATAATGTTTTGTCACTTGGGGTCAAGGTTTGGGTTCCAAAGACCCAACAAATCATTGGAGAAGTTTGGGAAAATGTTCCACTATGCATTGAAGGTAGAATAAGCATGTTCAGGGCAGCCATTAGAGATGGTAATTTTCAGATTTTCAAAACTCTTCTAATCACTCGTGATGAATGTTCAGTTGTCGTCACTTCATTGGATGATAGGATGCACATTTTCAGTCATGAGTTGGACAAATCGTGGGGGTTATGGACAGCGGTAAGTACGCAGCCCAGAATACTTATTTTGGTGTTCCAAGCATTCACTTTTGGGCAAAAAGATGCTCTCCTACAGCAAGGTAATTGTTTGAGTACACCTAATTTGTGGCACCATTACATGATGAATTTTCAATTGGGCATGATGGCTGATTGTTGTTGTGAAATCAGAATTCAGAGGGGTAATAAGAAAGTTGATTTTCTTAAGATTACGGCCAATATATCTGTTGGTTTCAGTTGTAGACTTGTTGTTCATAAATTTTCAGAGTATGCAAATCAAATTTCAGCCTCCACATTACTCATGGACTTTCCATTTTTCGTGAAATTTCAGTTTGCTAGTTGTTATGCCATGATTATAAGACTGAAATTACAAAAATCAGGTTTGGGGCTGCCATTTTCAGTCATGAACAGCAGTATGTTTTCATTTTTGAGAGCATTCCCTCATGGAATAATGAGGAAGGAAGATTCCAATTGGAAGGAGGAAAGAAATCAGGTTGTGGTGAGTTATTTTCAGATTTGAAGATTCTGATTTTTGAAGGAAAAATGCATGCTCATAGCTATTTTTGGGACAGCCTTGCTAAAGTATTGGGAAGCCATCATCTGAGTGAAAATTATGAAGTGGCATCAAGCAACAAAAGAGAGCTAGCTGTCATGTTTCTAAGGCATGACAAAGGGGATGTAAAAGTGTTGTTAAACACTCTTGTTTTCTTTAATATGTTTGCTTCATGTGCAGGCATGTCAAAGAAGAAGTAGTCAAGATTCATTTGGGATCCGGGTTCTTGCAATTGCTTGAGGACAAGCAATTTCGGGAGGAGGGGAGGGACTGTAATGTCCCTTTTTTCGAATAAATCTGAAATAAAGGATTCCTTAGCAAGCATCGGTTGAACCATGGAAGATCATGGATTATATTTCAGTTTTCATCATTCATATTCATGTTTTATTTTTGTATTTCCCCTCTTAATGAGGTCGGTTGGGTTTAGTGCCTTTAATGAGGCTTAATAAAATATTATAATGACTTATTAGGGGTCGGCCTTACCTTTATGAGCTTTGGCGCCAAAAGGAGGTTATAAAAGAAGATTAGAGAGCTCATTTGAGGGATCTAGTTTTGGCGCATTTTCCAATTTGGGCATTGTGAGCTTGTTGCTCCATGTTCTTCCACTTGAGGATAAAAACCCTCTTGTGTGGCTTCCTAGAAGGACGAAAACCCTTCTAGTGGTTTTGTTGGAGGACGAAAAACCCTTCAACATTGTTTGAGCTTGAAGATTATTGTAGATTTGAAGAAAAAAATCATATTCAGATTTTTATTGGCATTGGGCAGCCTTCCCTAGGTGGAGCGACCTACCTTGGAGAGTGGTTTGATGCCCTAGAAGGCATATTATTGATATTTCACTTCATAATCTGATTTGTCATATTTTATAAGGCCGGAATCTCCATTTTGGTGATTTTTGGAGAAGTTTAGCTATTTTTCCTAGCCCTCAGATTTGGCTAGTCTGCTGCTGATTTGAATAATTAATTCCAGCTGTGTAATTTGATATTTCGTCCATCTTTTGATATATTTGTGATTCATAAATATTGTTGTGGTTAGAGTAATTGTTTTGTGGCATTATTCATTGATTTGTATGGTGAAAAGTGGACCTGAATTCCTTAAATGGTTTACTGCCCTTGAATATTGCTAAATTCAGATTATTTTCAATTGGCTGGTTTTAAAAATCAGATTTGGAGATCTTTGGTTTTGAGCTAATTTCCTACTTTTTCAGTTTTGTCCCCAAAAAAGGATACTACAGCCCAAATGTTGGGCATGGTAACTCATCTTGAGATGTTATCGAGTGTAATCCACAAGACCCCACACATTGATTTATTCCTCATAGCCACCCTATTTCAGTGTTGGACTTTTGGTCATGCATCTCTCCGAAGATGCTAGAATACCCACAAAGTAATACTTTGTCAAATAAAAGTGAAGAGCATGCTTATTTTAATGCAAAGAGTACAAGCAGCTGCCCAAAGATAGATTATAACGACTATACATATCGATATGAAAACCCGACAGCTTAATACAAAAGAGGTACACGAAGGATTGGCTTCAAAATGAGTCAAGGGGGTACATGAAGGGCCAAAAGCCGAACAAATCACGAAAGTATGTCCATGATTCAATTGCACGGACATAGAAGGTGGAAATGATGTATACCTACCGAACATTAGAGTACTTGATGAATATAGCCAAAGCAGTGTGAGGCACAACCCTACATCAATCCTTCTTATCTGGTCAACAAGTTGTATATCAAAAAGTTAAAGAGCCTCAAATAGAGACTGGCCATCATGTAGGCAAGAGAGCACTCAAAGGATCTTATAATAACAAAGATTGTAGAGGCCAACCAAAAACTAATGGAAAACAAAAATTTGATCAAAGAACGAGTAAAACTGCAAGAAACTATGGACATAGAACAAAAAGAATGACATAGAATCCAGTGGAGATGGAAGTCGAAGATTCTCTAGAAGAAATGAAGTTTGAGCATAATCCAATATACATAAAAATCCACATGCAAGGAAATAAACAAATGGAAGAATAGCATGTTTGGGCCAATCAAGAGAAGTCGCCAATTCAAGTAAGCATCCACATGACCTAGAAAATTGAGAAATATTCAAAACAACATTGAGAAAATGCTTTCAAAAAGCAAAATAAAAAAGTGGAATATGTATCACATCTAGCTGCCTTGTTAATAGAACAGATTAATGAATATAATTGTTGAAATATTGAAAACATGTAAAAGATTTAGACCCGCAGAGAGAATAGGTAGCTTTCAACAAATCCAAGGGATCATGAAGACTATAACAAAATAAGAGAAATTTGAAATAACTAGGTATGGAGGAGAAAAAAAGACTCATATAAAGTGTATGAGAAGAAGACAAAAAAGATGATATTCTTGGGGAACATAATCCTAGATGTATTGGCAAGGAGCTACAAAAAGAAAAAATCAAACATTAAATAGCATCACGAGAACCCAATGGATTAGAACATTTAAACAATTGTAGAATGCAAACAAGATAACAACACTCCTCCACAATCATCACAAAACCAAATCTAAATAGAGGAATTTGAATAAGGTATTAGGAGGCTAGTAGATAGTATGAATCAAGACATAGATGGATTGCAAGTAAATTATCTGAAATGGGGGCTAAAACTTTTAGCACTGAATGCATTAGAGGCATATTCAATGAAGTCATTCAAGAGAGTTTCATAACATTATAAAGAACTAACCTAGTCATACCCTTGTTAATAAAAGGAGATGTCAATAACCCCTTAAAATACCAAACTATAGCGGTCAATGCCCTCTTGACGAAAACCATTTATGATTATGGTAGAATATAGGATCAACTATAGTTGAAGAACAAGGAAAGAATGTGACGAGGCAAATGGTTCAGACCAAAGCACTCAACAATAGATCATTGCATCGCTCCAAAACACCTGATTGCAAATGTATAGAATAAAAAAGAAGTCGTGTTGCTTCATTGACTTTAAGAAAGCCCTTGACACGAAAGTGCCTAGAAGTAACTTTGGAGCAAGATTGAGGAACTTGGTGAATTATCTTATTTCAAAGCAGTATTCAATGGCCTTCAGAAGTGACAATGCCGTCAAGCAAGATTGCCCATTGTCCCCACGTTTTTGGCCTATCAATTAGCAAGTTTGAAGAATGGATAAACAAGTTGGGAGTTAGAGGTGTCGTCAGCCATGGCTAGCTATTTGGTAAACACATATTTATATGTTAATGATCTCATTTTGATTGTAAAGGCAACCCACAGCTTTTGTAAATTAGTAGGTACACATCAGCAAAACTATAATCTTAATTTTCTCCATTTGGAGAGAAAAGAAGCAATTAAATTCCCTTTTCGAAGGCAACCCCTAGAGGGAGTGGTAGAATTCGAATATCTTGGTTTTGATTTTACAATATATTTGTTTGGGATTTATTAAAGACTTAAGAAGAGTAGAGGGATGGGAAGAAATCTACTCATTACATAAAAATGCAAGGATCCATTATTTGTGGGACTAAAATACCCTCGAGGGCTTGTTTGGTTATTTGGCATTCCAATGGTTCTATATGGGTGTGAGGTTTGGATCAACAATATATAAACGTTGAAATGGAGACAAATAAAGAGAATAAAAAGTGCTTAATCATAATCAATTTCAAAACCAAGACTTTAGTTCCTCGGGAGACACTATTGGTAGAAACAAGTAACTTTCCTTTAGAGGCAACTATAATTCAATAACTAACTATTTGAAGAAAGTATGAGGCATGAAGACTAGTAGGTAGCCTAGAATGGTATTAAGAAAAGAGTTGAACAAAAGAAGGGAACTTGAATGAAAACCATTGTTGTCCATGCATTTTCCACGCATTGGGGACATTTTGGGGTCGGGGACAAAACATCCACTTGCCATTCCCCCAAAACATCAAAAAAATGGCGGTGCCCCCAAGCTTTTGGGCACCCCTATATGTTTCAAAATGTCTCGGACATCCTCGAATAGTCATGCCTATTTTTCAATTAAAAACTATTTTTTTGAAATTTACTTTTCAAAAATTATTTCATACATATTTTTGGTCAGCATTCCCAAAAACCAGGAAGTTTTTGTTGTCGACAGAAATGCATTCTCTCATTCAGAAAATTTGGGTAACACTAATGAAAACAAAACAAACAAATGGTTAGGTGGGCCATTAGTGTATAGCACAAATGCCCAAACATTAATTAAAAAAGTATGCCATGTGGGCAAAGAAACTTGGAAGAAAGCAACAATACTACCTCAACGAATTCAAGGCTGCTGATGAACACCACCAAAAAGCTACATAGCGGTGGAAACCAAATGGAAGAGAATGGTGCTTATAGCCAAAATGAGGACTAGTTCAGACCATCTCAAGTGTGAGATTCATAGATGGGCAACCTGAAAAAGTGGGAAGAGCTAGAGAGAGTGAGGAGAGAGAACATGCCTAGTTTGTACCTTAAGGGTAGTGGACACAAAGTGTCCCTTCATCATGGACTGCTAGCTTATAATAACATCAATGACAGAAACACCAACGCACTGAGGATTGACTCTATGTTTGCCCTCTTTGAAGAGGGAAGACCAGTGAAGGCAGCGGAATTTCTAACCAGAATCAACAATAGAAGATCCACCCTCCACAGGGAAACAAAAATGTCCCAAACTTAATCGTGCTGCCCTTGTATCTTTCTTTGTGTACACCCCCAACTTCTATAAATATTGGCATAATAGTGCAAATGTTTCTGTGATTGTCTCCTCTATCTATAGATTTAAAATAGATAACAATTAAATTTCAATTTAGATGGCTCTGTTGTAAATGAAAGAGGAACTAGACAATAATATTTTATCTATTTAAGAATTTTCTTGTCATAAAAGTGCAAATTAATTTAACAAACATAAAAGAACCGAACTTAAGTAGAACTCAATAATAATAATTTCAAGGCAAAGAAATGAACCAGGACATACCTCCTGTTAAATGCCGAGCAATCTCTCGTTCAGCAGCCACTTGCAAAGGAATCTGAAATTTTAATGTTGGGTCCTCATAATACCCACGTTTCCGCTTAGCAGTAGAATTAGTTTGAATTCCATAACTTATCACGGTTGAATTCTTTTGCTGGAAATGAAGGGCTCCTGGACAGTACATTGGATTGGATTCCAACCATTGGTCTACTTCTGCTGGACTTACAAATCCTTTGACCTGCAATACCATCTATTACTTTTATAATTTGTTTATTGTTTAGACTGCTTCTGTAAAAATACATGTACTGAATATGCAAATAATTGAAATAAAAATGCTAATAAAGGTATCAAATAAGAAGCCTATTGGAATCAAAATGCTAATACATATGTATCAAATACGAAAAAAATTGACAGTGGAATGCTAATATGCGTACCAAATATACAAATAATTCAAATCGGAATTTTAATACGTGTATTTCATATGAAAATAATCAGTTAGAAATCCTACCATATATAGATGAAAATAATTAAAATATTAACACATGAACGATATATGAAAATAATTTGATTCAAAAAACGCTAATACATGTATGAAATATGAAAAATAGTTGAAATCAGAATGTATTTAACATTCAAATTATTGAAATATGAACGTTAATAAATATATTTGTTAATTTCTGCACATATCAAATATAAAAATCATCCGGGATTTTGTAGTAGAAACCCATATTCAAATCCTCAGGAGACATGTTACATGCTAATATGCACAAATGTCTCAGATACGGAAAAGACACCCCTCGAACATGGCATCTTGGCCAAAAGACACTAAGGAATTTACCAATAACAAGAAATGCAAATAATTGCAAGTAGAAGGCTAATAGATTGATCAAATACATGTATTAAATACCCCAAATAATTGAAACAATGTAAATCCAAACTCGCAACCATTTCCAACATAATCCTTGTGTTTGGCATAATAGTAGCTATGGAACGGGGTATGGAGATCAATCAAAGAATATTTGAAAGCATATTTTTAGTTGTAACTGCTCTGATAGACATGTATGCAAAATGTTAAAAGAAAAGGATGACACTTAAAAGTGTTTGACAAAATAACTCAATGACAAGGCAAGTGATTGGACTGCAATCATTGATGGATGTGTGTACAAAATGGACTAGCTGAAAAACTAAACAGAAGAAATTGGTAGGAGTAAAGTCTAATGCAATAACTTTTTCTAGCATTCTACCAGCTTGTGCTGATCATGGTGTTTTGGAATAGGGAAGGGCAATTCATCAAATGCCCTGATTGACATGAACACAGAAGGACGAGGCATACAAATTGCTTGTCAAAATGCAGAGTAAAAGCTGTCCTTATGATTAGAAATTCTGTTTTATATCTCAAGCTGTCCATTTGTCTGATAGTTCTTGGAATTTTGTATATATCTGAACTTGCTAACGGGTTTTTTTTTGTATAAACCTGGACTTCCTAGTAGCAATATGTAAGCTTGAGATAATTTCTGGGTTGGCCATGGTAGCCAATGTGCTGGTAATTGCACCTGGTCTTGATGTTGTTGTTCTCTTCCAATTTTCAGTTTCCATTTACAACCCCTCTTTTCAGATTCCATTGACAACACCATCGATTCAGGAAAAATAATATCAAAATGCTAGTACGTGCACATAATTGGAGTCAGAATGTTAAAATATGTATTAAATAAGAAAATAATTGGAGGCAAAATGTTGTATCGAATACACATAGAATTTGAAATTGAATGTCAATACATATATCAAATATGCAAACAATTGAAATGAGAAATGTTCATAAGTGTATGAAATGCAAATAATCTGAACCATATTTAAAATCAGATAATTGAAATGGAAATTCCTATACTATAGTACGTGTGCAAATAATTGGAATCAGTGCAATTACAATGCATTAAATATGCACATAATTGAAACTAGAATGTTGACACGTGCATCAAACGCACAAAAATTGAAATCAGAATGCTAATACATGTATGCCATATGTAAATAATAAATTCTAAGATCGAAAATAGAATCATTAATATGAAACTAATTAAATTCAGAAATATGAAAAATGAAAATCGTTTAACTCTGAGATGCTAATATATGGATAAATAAAATATTTATATAGTTTAATTCTGATCGGCATTAGGCCTTGGTTTTTTTGTCTCAGGCTTTTAACCTCTTCGTTGGCGTTGCTTGCTTTCGTGTCACCGGCCTTTTTTTATCAGGAATGTGCATGTGCATATGTTTTTAATTTTTCTAATATATTTTCATGATTTCAATAAAAAAATATGCAAATTACTGAAATCTGTATGCTGATACTTATATCAAATAACCAAATAATTGAATGCAGAGAGATGTGTCAAATATGCAAATAACTGAAATCAGAATGCGAATACATTTATGAAAAGGGTCGGAATGTGAATGCATCTATTAAATAAGCAAATTATTAGAATCCGAATGCGAAATCTTGGAATAGATATGTGAATATTTAAAATTCAGAGTGCTCAGACATATTCAAGTTTAAAAATGCACACATATGTGATATTTGGAAATTATCCAGAGAGTTCTGAATGTGCGAATAATCTAAACAAGAATGTCAATGCCAATAAAGGTATCTACGTAAAACATATATTGATTGAAATTAGAATCATTTGAATAAAGCGAAAAGGGTTAAAAGCAATTTCATTACCTTGGACGAAGGAATGGCCCTTCCAGGGTTGTTGGCCATGATATTGGCAACTATTCCATTGATAACAGGGCTATCACTTCCGCTCCAAAGAAAATCATAGCAAGGAGTTTTGATGAAATATCCATCCTCGCACTTGGGAATTCCCTCCACCGCCTGATTCTTAGGTTCAAAAATATTATCGAAAGAAGTTGTGTCGCTAAAGCGAGAGTTAATAGCTTGTTGGGCGAGGAATATCAGAAATACGAAAAAGAAGGATGAGAAGAGCTGCAGAAACATAGCGGGCTTATTCCGCCATGACAGAAGCGCATTTTTCTTCATCAATTCAACGAATTGTTGGCGGAAAAGCCCAAACCCTTTTTCAGCTTAATATTACTCTGCTCCATTATATGTTCGCCACTCATCTTAATAATAATAGCTACTACAGTCTAAACACTGCATCAGAACATATCAGCGTGGAAAGTTAACACTAGATCTAACAATTTTTCTACATTTATTGAAATTTCAGAGAGATTTTGAAAGGGGGAAGCAAAATGTAGGTAGGAGTAAATTCAATTTTTCTACATTTATTGAAATTTTAGATAGATTTTGAAAGGGGGGATGCAAAATCTAGGTGGGAGTAAATTCGGGAGGTCGCAGGTTCGAGTTTGGTGCTGCCAATTACTTGCGGCGCCAGTGCATTTATTTATACGCGTTTGTAAACTTCGAGGAATTAAGCCGCTTGCTTCTGTGACAAAATATACGTTGGCCGTCACGTCTTGAATTAAATTATTCCGTTGGTCTTTGACCACAAGTACCAATGTTTTGGAGCTTCAAAAGTATTGCTTACTTTAAAACTCCAGGAAGCCTGCCAGGAAGTTTTGACTATTCCAGAGTCTAGAGTCCAGGGCCTTAAAACTCTCTTTTTTTTATGCCGTATTGCTAAATTGTATGCAATTAATGTGATGTAATCTTTTATGTGGGTACACATATTTTTAAAATTCCGTGTTCTCCTTTCCAAAGACAAGTGGTGGCATATTATTCCTTACTTTGATTTAAAACACCTGTCCGCTTTATTTTGTCATTTTAGAGTTTGTGCGTTCAAATTAGATATTTTGGCATACTTTGCGGCTCAATTTCTTTCTCTTTTATTTTTAATATTTATACTACTTAATAATTGAAGGAGAACGGTCCAATGGAGACCTTGATAGGTATGTTTTGAATAACTTAAACATAAAGAAGTGAAATATTATGGGGGTTGGGAATGTGAAGAAGGGGATTAAGGGAGGTAAAGTCTAAGGTGGGGAAATTTTGGGGAGAACATTAAACAACTCAACAATGTTTGGGGAAGTTGCTTGTGCGCGACATGGGATACTTTAGAGATAGGGACATGTGGAGGGGACTCCACATCCCATCTCAAGTTAATGTAGTAGCTAAATTTGATAACCACCAAACATCACAAGTCTTGTGGATCTATGGCATAGACCATTATCTTAGTCATCATCCAAATTTGTCTAAGAAACCATAGATATTAGTTGATAGAGTTTTCCTCGAGGATTTGTATTTTACATCGACTCCTCAACATTTCGGACACTTAACACATTAAATTTGAAGCATGACTATGGCATAGACATTATCTTGGGTCATCATCCACGTTTGTTCAAGAAACAATGATATCACAATAAAGAGTTTTCCTTGTGGATTTGTATTTGACATTGTCTCCTCAAAATTTCAAATTCTTAACACATTAAATTTGAAGCATTGTCATGTGCATAAGCTTATGCAAGAATTTTTATTTTTGTCTAGGGGTTTTGTAGTATGAGGGAGTGGTGAAAGAAGATGAGAGAGGACCAAGTGTATGGGTATTCTCATAAATATTGTAAGGAATTTTACGAAGGTAAATACAATAACAATTTATTCATTCAATGTTATTTTATAATATTATATACTTATTTTCTATATCTTAAGTAGATTTTCACAATTGTCGTGCTTGTGTGAACTTCCCCACTACTAGCAATATTATCATCAAGATTTGAACATGTGACCTAGCATTGCTCTTATTATTTTCTTATTTCTCAATCAAAGACGTGGCTTTGTTTGCCCTCATCATGTATGATTAATGTATATGTGAATGTAAACCATCATTGGATGGTGGTTTGTTGTGTGAGATGTTAAAATAAGAGGATTTAGAAGAAAGATTTATAGGATTCTTTGATTTCATGTTTCTTTTCTTTCTCACATTTATGGTCTTTGTCCAAAATGAGGGGTTGTTAACTCCAAATAATGGCAAATGCAAATGGAAAATATGTAGGGTACTTATACAATGAAGGACATCCTAGAATTTTAATAGTACAAGTGTTTCATCGAGTTCTTTGGCTACACGAGAATACAATAGTCCCCTAGGAATCACCTTTAACCTCGCATAATTTTGTCGAACATGGAGAAGAAATGCACACATATGTGATATTTGGAAATATTCAAAGAGTTTTTTTAATTAAAGATGTTTTTATTAATAATAAAGAAGTACAAAAGTCAAAATATTAAACAGTCAACAAGAAGGGTCACAACATAAACCACGTTATGAACAAAAAACAAAATACAAATAAACTAAGAACCAATGCATCTGATTAGGTTGGAACATTGTTCAAGAGCATTGTTTCACATAAGACTTTGAAGGTGGTCTTGTATCTTCACAAGTGCAACATGCTCCTCTTGATTCTTAAGGTTGAATTGATACAACTGTAACCATAGAGAAGAAAAAATTTGAGTTTGTTGAATAACTAAAGCGGAGCCATTCCCAATGTACAGTTGTTAGCAACGATTTTCCATATATGGAAGAGGATAGTCAACCGAAAAGTGTTCCAGATGGTAGTGAGGATAGAGGGGGAAGAAATGCCAAGTAAGGCAGTCTTTTTATTGAAATTGTTGGGAAAGAGTTCAAGAAGAGAGGAGTGGAGGGAAGCCCAAAGTTGAGCAACATAGATGGGCAGTGCCAGAAGAGGTGGGGAATACTTTCAAGAGTTGAACAAAATGTGCAATCTCTTGCAGCAAGACCCAACTTGGCTAAAGTGAGGCCAACTGGAAGCTTCATATGTAGAATATGCCATCCCAAAAGTTGACATTTAGCCTCAGCAGGGGACTGCCAAATGATGTAAGCCATTCTCTGCCACTGAGAGTCAAAGAAGGACATAGACCACTTATTATTAAGAGAGTCACCAAGTGTCGGTGGTTGTTGAATTAGCGATGTAAAATCCTCGGTGTGGATGTGTTAATGGCAAGTACAACTTGGCCAATGCTAATCCTTCTAGTGTCCCTAAGATTTCACCTCGAAATGCAGGACTACCCCTTTTAAATTTTTCATTCTTTCTAAGTAGCGGGTCGTTTTTGTGTTTTGTCTTGTTTTGCGTTGCTCAAAGGTATCCCTAGGAGTTCTTAAGCCAAATTCGACAAATACCCACATGTCAGAGCTCACTCAATCCCTTCATCAGGCTTTGTCTGAAAGTGTTTTATTTATTTTTCTATTAAATAAATAAAACTCTTTTAAAAATAGGTTGAGCTAAAACTAAGAAATTTGGGTTATATAAAGCACTTCATCCCATCATTATTACCGAAAACATTCAACCTAGGGGGAGAATTTTTGTAGACTAACTAATTGGAGAAAAAAAATGAGCAATTATCCGCGGCTTCTTATGGGTTTTGTTTTTATTTATTTGTCTTTGTTTTGGTTTTTCTTTGTTTTTCATTCGGCAATCCCCATAACCTATTTATTCTTCCTGCCAGACCTTTTCTTGGAGGTGACCAAAGCTCAGGATTCCTTCAAGAGATTGCAAGAGGTTGTTTGGTCTAAAAAGGTGCAATAATGGATTTGATAAAAATAAGAAAAATACGACACTAATGCATAGAGCTCGAGAAAATATGCACTTTCAAAAGAAAAAAATGGCACATAAAACGGAGCAAGGAGGGAAAGTTATGACACTTGCAAGTTTTTATTACTACATCTTCTCGGACCATCTACAAAAATGAAATAAAAAAATTGTACTTTTCATCACCAAAAATCCAAAAATGGGAAAAAAATGCTTCTTAAGGTGCAAGTTGTGGAAATTAGAGTTGCCCGCACATTGAATTTTAATGTTGCCTCTCCTTCATGTTTTCCACGCAAATATTAGCCAATTCACTTATGTAAGTCACACTTTTTGGAGCTTCCTTCCGTGTTGGAATTTAACGCCATAACTTAAGTGAAAAGTGTGGAAATTAGAGTTACTCTGGCGAGGTTGAGATTTAATGCCATAACTTAAGTGAAAAGTGTGGAAATTAGAGTTTTCCTGGCAAGTTGAGATTTAATGTCATGACTTAAGTGAAAAGTGTGGAAATTAGAGCTACCTGGCAGGTTTTAATTTAATGCCATGACTCAAAGGTGAAAAGTGTAAAAATAGGAGCTTCCTAATAGGTTGAAATTTAATACAACAACTTAAGTGAAAAGTGTGAAACTCGAAGTTGCCTAGCATGTTAAGTTTTAACACAATGACTTAAGTGGAAAGTGTGAAATTTGGAGCTGCATGGTAGGTTGAAATTTAACACTTCCTTACCCTCGTGTTTTTCACACAAAAGTCAGCTAATTTACTTAAGCAAGTCACACTTTTTGGAGCCGCATGGCGGGTTGAGTTTTAACACAATGACTTAAGTGAAAAGTGTGGAAACTGGAGCTTTCTAACAGTTGAAATTTAACATTGCCTTACCCTCATGTTTTTCACACAAATTCTAGCCAAAAAGTGCGACCCACTTTGGCATAATTACATGCTTAAGAAGTGATTTCTTTTAATTATTTTTAGCATGTGTTGGCGTTAAAGATAGGGAGGAATTCATTGCATGCAAAATCCCTTTTAGAAGCTTGTGCATGTGCTCCCAATCTTCCAGTTGAAGCCTTCATTGAATTTACTTATATTTGCCTTCACCCAGAGTGCTTTCCAGAATTCAAAATTGCTCATATGCAATTAAAAATAAAATGATGAGTTTTGTTTGAATTGTTTATGACAAACATTTCTTGGTGCACGTCTTGGAGAAGAGCGTGAAAGATTCAAGGATAAAAGGAGAAGAGCAGGTAGAGGCAACACCAACAAGCAAATCACGATCGATTGCTTCCAGATCCAGTTTGGTGAGAATCAAAGGCAAAGAGTCGACCGCGTGTAGGAGAAAAAGCATCTCGATTCAAGGTGAGATATCATCCAAATCATTCATGAGGCGGAAGTGCAATACAAGTTGGATCATCATGCAGAGTATGGAAGAAGAACAAGACTGAGAGTGTTACAACTTTCTTCTAATTTCTTCTCCTCTTTCTTCTTCTTTCTCTTATTTTCTTCGACAGAGTAATTGAGTAATCAATTGAATTGTAAAATTAAGGCGATTGGTGTAAAAGCCATAACTTCAAGTTACTGGAAAAAGTCAATTAATTGGAAATTGGTATGAAAAACATGCAAAATAAAGGTTCTATTTTTAGTTGTAAAACATGTATGTCATGCAAAAAGAAAGTTTAGGGAAAATACATCGATAATTGCTTCCTTTTCTATAGATTATGCATGCGGGAATTAATTAAAAGCTTCTATTTGTAATTGCCCTCTATGCACTATAAATAGAGGAAGAGCCTACGGGTAAAGGGATCACAATTTGTTTTAGCAGAACTTGTTTAGCAAGAGCTTTTGTAATTTGAGCATTCTCGAGTCTTCAAACTTTGTGTTGGAACCCTTGGTGTGATTGCTGTGAAGGCTTGGGATTGAATAAAAGGTGGATTTTCGAAGAACTTTGTGTCTATGGTGCTTTGTTGATCACTTCTATTTAAGGTTTTAGATAAACTTTGTGTTATCTCAGATCTAGGTTAGAAGTCATTTCTTTCCCATTCTGTTGAATGTTATGATATATCTGTTTATTTAATTTGTGTGGATGAGACCAACAATTTTAACTATTAGTTGATTCAACACATCTTCCTTTTTCTTTTCCTAAATTCTATTATTTCCCATTCTCGCAAATATTCCAATCACAAATGTTTATTTGCTTGCAAAATCACCAACTATGGTTCACGAGATGTGGGAGTTAAATTAAAACCCCTCATAATAGTTATTAGGATTCACCCCTGAAAAATAAGTAAACATCTTACACGGGATCCTCACCATTAAATGAGGGAGATTTATCTCATATTCGCCTAGGTTTTACGTTGTGCATAAAATCTAGCCAATAGTTTTTAGGCGTCTCATCGGGAACGGCAGTACAAATTAGCAAACTAGAGTTTTTTCTTGCCAGTTCCCTTCTATATTAAAACCTCAACCTTGGTTAAACGTACATTCACTCACTAGTTCAGCAAGGCTCGAGGAAGGATTGATCATTTTTACAGTATGCGGGAGTAATTTAATTTCAGTCATCGTCCTCAAACAAGGACACGCAGATCCAGTCTTTAACTAAGGTAGAGTAGAAGAGTGTAGCCTCCTCCTAATCATTTCCAGATAATGCAACAACCTGGAATTATTCACCAAGTCTATTTTTGATAAGACATGCTCCTTTCATGATGCAGAATCAACCACTTGCCCCTGCAACACCTGTTCCATGGGGTGCAGCCTTTGGACCTCTGAATTTGACTCCTCCTATGCATGATCTACCTAAAGGGACGAGAAAGAATTTTCTAAAATTCTTTGGAGATGGCAAGCGAGGATACAAATGACCTCTTGGTATTGCATTTTTATATCTTTTGGAGTGCTTTGCGAGTCGAACATGAATATGTATCTATCAGAATCTTCATAGAGACCCTTCATGACTTGGCTGGAGAATGGTTCTACCGGTTAGCTCCTAGTACCATAACCAACAAGCTACTTATGTGAGATGCATTCTGAAAATATTCAAGCTAGTAAAAGATTTCAATACATTGATAACTAAATGACTCACTCGGTCAAAGAAGGAGCCACATGAGCACATGCGGGATTTTATTGCAAGATTCCAAATATTACATTACAAAATTTTGGTTTTGCTTCTCTCGAATGATGTGAATCGGAAGGTATTCTTAAATCAATGCTTTACTTCTGAATTAAGCTATCAATTGTGAAGAGCACATCATGTTGACTTGTTAGAACCTCAAAACATGGCGGTTGAAAATTGAAGATGACCTCATCATGGCTGGAAAGATAAAGAAGCGACACTTATAGAGTTGAAAGTTCATCCTCTACTACTACTTTTGATTCACTATTGCAAAAGTTAGCAAATGAGATGTTGCAGATGAAGAAACAAATGGCTCAAATGGCTCAGGGCAACAACATTGCCCTTGCTCAAAATTTCAACAACAACAACAACCAAAACCACATTGTTGGTTCTCAAAGATTAGCAATTGAAGTTGCTCCCAGAAACAACGTGGAGATGAATGAAGAAGATCATGAAGTTATTCTTGATCACTCGAGAATGATAATTTTGTAGGTCCTCTTGCTAGTGACTCCAACATTAATTACCTGAACTACAAATCTGAACATGACTATGAAGAGCTTCTTAAAGATGATCATGGTCATACATATGCAGTATTTACAAGATCACAAACTCGCCAAGTTGAGGCATTAGCTGATGAACAAAGAAGGGGCAGCCCTTTACCTTCTTCCTTAGCTCCCATAGATAAGAATGTGAGTTCTTTGTCTCAACTGCAGAAAACAGCTGAGGTATCTAAATATATTCCTTCCTTTGACATTATTGACCATGTCAAGAAAACTAGAATTCAAATGTCAGAAGATGAATACATGAGAGCCTTTCCTGAGCAGCTAAATAGGCTAGTTAAGTATGTGCAGTCACCGGGGCAATCCAATGCGTCAAAAGGTCTTTTGCCTAAACCCAAAGATACTCCTTCCGAAAACAATGTGTTGCAGAATTGTTAACACCCAAACATCTTTGAAAGAGTAGAATCATTCTATGTTTCCTATTTCTTTATGGTTTCAAGTTAAGCAATTGCATTTTAGATTCAGTGCTTCGAGAATTTCATGACAACTAAATTTGCGAGATGCTCTTGGGCTTACCTTGATGAAGCCAATAGGAAGTTGTTACTCCATGGAAAGACAAGTCCCTTTAATCAGACAAGTCAAAGATGCACAAACTGTTCTGACAACTTTTCTGACAAAATATTAAAGATGACAATCTCAGTTGCAAATATTCATGTCTCCTACGGGATGTTGCTAAGAAGATAATTTTGCAAAGAGATGGGAGGAGAAGTAAAGATGGATTGGCCATGTGCCCATATTCCTATCAACGTAATAAGCCACAAGCTCCAACTAGAAAATAAGTCTAAGTACATTGTTATAAAATCTAAAGATCCTAGATCTCATATTCTTTTTCAGGGGTCTGACCATGGTGTATACTTCTTGGAAATGGATAAAGACATTCTAGAGCCAAAACTTCAACCAGATCCAGAGCCAACAGAAGAAGAGGAAAAGGTTTGGATGTTGTATTTTAAAGGTAATTGTTGATCTTTTGGATCGGGAGCGCAGTGTTCTACTAATAACTCCGGATCATGAGATATTCCCATACTCCAACAAGTTGATGTTCGAGAACACCAACAATACATCAAGTATGAAGCCTGCTTTGTTAGGAATGGAGCAAGCTAGAAAGAAAGGAGTAAAAATCCTCAAAGCCCAAGGAGATGCTAAACTTCTAGTAAAGCAAGTTCGAGGGAAAAATCAAGTCAAAAGAGATAAGCTAAAGCATTACAGAGATAGAGTGTTTTCTGCCACACTCGATTTTGCAGCCTTCTCTATCGACTTCATTCCAACAAATCAAAATTCCAAGGTAGACTCTTTGACGATCACAATTGCACTATTAAGTCCGGATAAACCACCGTCTATATTCAGATGGGAAACTATAAAGTGGAGATGTTCTACCGCCCTAAAGTCCCTGATAATGTTGAATAGTGGTAGACTTTCAATGACAATAAATAAACATATGCATGTCTATAACAAGACAACTTTGACAAGTTGTATGTTGTAGGGAGTAAATCACCACCACAATGTGACAAATAGTCACAGGAGAAACTGATCCATATTATGATGACAATAGTGGAGTAATCCAACTGAAAGGTAACAAAATCCCCAAGGGTTTAGTTTCCTTAGAGGATACTTTCGACAAGCATGATTAATACCTAAAGAAGAATAAAGAATATGGTGATAGTTCTTCCTTAGGAATGAAAGTAGTCAATCTAGGTATGGAGGAATTTGACGAAGACTTGGTGAGAGAGAAGAAAGAATGAACCACCACAAGATGAAGTTGATGAGGACTTGCCCAAGGTATTTGACAAGAAGGCCAGAGAAAAGAAGTTTGATATTAGAGATTGGGTACTCTTGTGGGATAAGAGGCAAGAACCAAAGGGCATGCATGGTAAATTAGATTCACTCTAGAAAGGGCCCTTCATGATCAAGAGCATTGTCCGAATGGATACTTTCACCCTTGCCTACCATGATGGAATTGAGTTACTATTGCCTTTCAAATTGTAAAATCTGAAGTTGTTCAGAAGCGAGATATAGGGTAAAACTTGTGTGTACATAAATAAAATTTCCTTTATTTTTGTTTTTGTTTGTTTTCTTACGAACCCGAACCCAATGGATAAGACATGAAACCAAAGATGTTAGACTCTTATCTTCACTTCTTTCATTTTGTGTAAGTAGAGATCTCCGCAGATGTAGCCAATTGGTGTCCCCAAGATTTCACCATGAAATCTAGGACTATCCATTTTTAAATTTTTCGTTCTTTCTAAGTAGTGGGTCATTTTTATGTTTAGTCTTGCCTGTGGTTTCTCGTGTTGCTCAAAGGTATCCCGAGGAGTTATTAAGCCAAATTCAACAAATACCCACATGTCGATCTCACTCAATCCCTTCACCAAGCTTTATCGAAAGCATTTTATTTATTTTTATATTAAATAAATACAATTCTTTTTAAAATAGGTTGAGCTACAACAAATAAATTTGGGTTATATAAAGCACTTCATCCCATCATTATTATGCAGAACATTCACCCTGGGGAAGAATTTTTTATGCACCAAATTAATTGGAGAAAAATTTGACTAATTTGAGCAATTGACTTCTTTTAGGTTTTGTTTTTATTTCTTTTTTTTTGTGTTTTGGTTTTTCTCCATTTTTCATTTGGCAATCCCCTTAGCCTATTCATTCTTCTTACTGGACCTTTTCCTAGGGTGACCATAGCTCAAGATTCCTTCAGGAGATTGCAAGAGGTTGTTTGGTCCAAAAAGGTGCAATAATGGATTTGATGAAAATAAGAAAAATACTACCACCAATGCATAGAGCTCGAGAAAATATGCACTTTTAGAAAAAAACACATAAAACGGAGCCACAGAGTGAAAGTTATGGCACTTGCAAGTTTTTGTTGCTACATCTTCCCGGACCCTTTCCAAAAATGGAAAAAAATATTTTGTACTTTTCTTCACCAAAAATCCAAAAATGGAAAAAAATGCTTCTTAGAGTGCAAGTCGTGGAAATTAGAGCTGCCCTGCAGGTTGAATTTTAACGTTGTCTCTCCTTCATGTTTTCCACACAAATATTAGCCAATTCACTTATGCAAGTCAAACTTTTTGGAGGTTCCTTCCAAGTTGGAATTTAACACCACAACTTAAGTGAAAAGTGTGGGAATTAGAGTTGCCTAGCAAGTTGAGATTAACGCCAAAACTTAAGTGAAAAGTGTGAAAATTAGAGTTTGTCCTGCCATGTTGAGATTTTGACGCCATGACTTAAGTGAAAAGTGTGGAAATTAGAGCTGCACTGGTAAGTTGAAATTTAACGCCATGAATTAAGTGAAAGTGTGAAAATAGGAGTTTCTGATGATTGAAATTTAACACAATGACTTAAGTGAAAAGTGTGAAACTTGGAGTTGTCGGCAAGTTGAGTTTTAACACAATGACTCTCTTGAAAAGTGTGAAATTTGGAGTGCCTACTGGCAGGTTGAAATCTAACACTGCTTTTGCCCTCATGTTGTTCACACAAAATTTAGCTAATTCACTTACGCAAGTCACACTTTTGGAGCTGCCGACAAGTTGAGTTTTAACACAACGAATTAAGTGAAAAGTGTGAAATTTGGAGCTTCCTGGTAGGTTCAAATTTAACACAACCTTGCCCTCATGTTTTTCACACAAATTCTAGCCAAAAAGTGCGACCCACTTTGTCACAATTACATGCTTAAGAAGTGATTTCTTTTAATTTTTTTAGCAAGTATTAGCGTGCCAAAGATAGGGTGGAAGTCATTGCATGCAAAATCCCTTTTATAATCTTATGCATGTGCTCCTAATCTTCCATTTGAAGCCTTCATTGAATTTACTTATATTTTCCTTCACCTGGAGTGCTTTCCAAAATTCAAAATTGCTCGTATGCAATTAAAAATAAAAGGTGATGAGTTTTGTCTGAAATATTTACTACAAGCATTTTCTTGGTGCACGACTTGGAGAAAAATTATAAAATATTCAAGGATAAAAGGAGAAGACAAAGAGAGACAACACCAACAAGCAAATCACGATCTTTCTTCGAGTCTAGTTTGGTGAGAATCGAAAAGGCAAAGATTCGACCGCATGCGCAGAGAGAAAAAAACATCTCGAGATTCATTTAAAGAGATATCATCCAAATCATTCATGAGGCGAAGTGCAATACAAGTTGGGTCAACATGCAAAGTATCAAAGAATAACAAGACCGGGAGTGTTGCATCTTTCTTCTAATTTCTTCTACTCTTTCTTCTTCTTTCTCATATTTTCTTCGACAAAGTAATTGAGTAATCAATTGAATTGCAAAACTTAAGTGATTGGTGTAAAATTCATTACTTCAAGTTCTTGGAAGAAGTCAATTACTTGCAAACAAGTGGTAAACATGCGAGAATAGAAGGGTAAGTGCACCAAGTTGGGGGCCAAAAGGGGGTCTTAAGTGGACGTATTTTACGAAAAAAAAAAAACTTCAACTTGTATGAGTTTTTGAAATAGTTACACTCAAAATTGGAAGATGTTGTAGAAATATGAATCGTAGCATTTTGAGTCTAGTTTCTAAGCTACTAAATTTTATTGAAAACGGATAAGTTTAAGTGGGTCAAACAACTAAAATACCAACAGATGCTCTTGTTTTTGTTAAAAAAACATAATAGAGTGACTTTCATGCCCCCACCATTTTTTTAGCACCATTTAGTATTTTTGAAAACCATTTGGTAGAAATATAGCTAAGAGCATCTAGTTTGGGCTCCATTTTTTTTAGATTTTTTTAGCAAATATTTTTTTATTTATGATTTTTCTAGTACATAAATTTTATGTTTTGAAAAATAACAAAGCTCGACCGTGCCCCCCCTAACTACCTCAAAAAATATCGAAAATAAGTTTTTTTAATATGTATAGAATTATGCCTAGTTTGGGCTAGTATATTTTTATAAAAAAATTTGATCACAAAAAAAAGATACACCATGAAAGATAAACATATTTACACTTCAAAAAATAGCTATAAAAAGGCATAGTTAGAAAATAAATAATATGGATACCTTATATTAGTCAGAAAATTTAGAAAATTATATTTTAAGAAAGAAGAGACTCTGCTCTACGTCGTGGTATAATTTTTTTAAAATGGATCGATTGTTTTATTTTGATTTCTCATAGAGGAAGTGTCATTTTTACATTTTCTTGTAAAAACTCATTGTTTGTTGTGTTTGTGTAGGTCCATGCCTCAGGCTTGGGGATCCAAACCGGATCCCAAGCCTTGAGGCATGGCTTGGGAAAAGAGAAAACAAAAATGCGTACACATTATGTAGGCATTATGCAACGTGCGTTTTGCTTTTTTTTTATCTTATGGCCCCCAACGTCCCTTTCATCTCTTTCACGAATTTTGCAAAACATTATGTTTATGTTTCTGTAATATTCTCTACATTCTTGTAACGTGTACACGTTACATAATCGCGCTTTTTTTTTTTTTAATCTTGTGGCCCCCAACGTCCCTTTCATCTCTTTCACGGGAATTCTACAAACATTTTGTTTTGTCTGCAATATTCTCTACATTCTTGCACGATTTTTTAGTATTTCATTTTGTCCCCTACCCCACTAGTTTATTTTTTCTAATCATGGGTGATAAACGTTGAGCTAAGGACAAGAGGAAAGTCAAGAATAAGACACTGGAGCAATTGGAAGAGAAGAGAATAAAGAAATTGAAGAGAATGCAAAAACTTTGAGCAAGGGCGTGTACATCCGCTATATCAAATGTAGTTAATGGATTAGAAAATTGGGATGAAATACATAATGAAAATGTAGAGAATAATGATTTTGCAATGAATAATGATATTGAATTGAATGATAATGTTGGTATGGATGAAGAAATTGATATGAATCTAATTGTTGAACCCTTACTTAAGAATCTAAATGTTAACCTGAAATTTGTAGGAAAACACTTGAATGAAGAAAGTAACCTTGTAAATGAATCTTCACCTCTAAGAACACCTCATTCCATTTCGCGAAGAAAACCAATTCACTTAATTGAAATTGATGAAAACATTATAAAACCAATGCCTAACAAAATGTCTGAAAGAAATGCGAGAAGAAAAACTAGTGGAATTTGGGATAATTACTTTGAGAATTTAAATGACGCACAAAGATGTCAATTATTTGTTTCATTGATGAAGTTAATTAAGATGAGACCTATAATGAAGACCTTGGGGTTAAGAACATCTAATGTTGTTGATCAAAATGTGTCAATTGTTGAAAACATATATAAAGCATACCAAGTTGTAGGTGGCAAAAGACGCACCAAAGATAGTAATGATACGACGTGCACTAACTAATTGTTTAGTAAGTGATAAAACAATTAATAAATGTTTGATTAGAAAAAAAGATAGTGCTTTGAAGCTAAACAGAAAAAAACTAATGAAAGCAATAAAGAGACGTAAACATCTTGAGTCAGTCAATAACACTGATTATTGGGCTTTCTCTAGCAGACTTCCATGAAAAGAAAAGAATACATATGATATTCTAAAAGAATTAATTGTAAAATTTTGGAATGAGAACATAAGGGTGTCACCGAATAGAAGAGATACAGTAAAAAGAAGAATAGGTTCTCGTAATCGTGAATTGTGTGCAAAACATTTCTTAGCTATGACTCAAACAGAAATGTTCTCTAAGTTTAAAAATGAAAATCCATAAATTAACATTAGCCAAAGATTCTTTGAAATGAACAAACCCTTTTATGTGAAAATTAATCACTCGCATACCACTTGTTGTTGCAGGCATCATGTTGAATTTTCAATGCATTATGATGTTTTTTATCAAATACACGGTGTTTTGCATATCGACATCATGTTGTGGGAGTGTGGAATAAATGTCCCACAAAAATCTTCAGGGAATTTATTTCGACAATATTTTGTGAAAAATCAACAAGACAATTTTTATAACAAAGCATGTTTGGATAAAGTAATGTATGGGGTGGCTTCAAATCTAAAAACGAGGAGAGTACATATTCAATAGGAAAAGAATTGGTTGATTTCATGAAATATAAATCGGTGGCATATCAATTAAAAGATGGAAAAGAATCTAAGAGGTGTGAGCTTGTTACAAAATAATTACTGTATTTCGTAATATATGGTCAAATTCAAAGAGGAAATTTGTTATGAGTATGCAAGGCACACATAGAGCTCGATGGTTGGATGAAGAATTCAAGTTAAGCAAGGATACATTCCCACTTGGTACTATTGTTTCAAAAGTTGACTTCGCAAAGAATTACACATTGCAGCCACAAATGGAGGTTCAGTCTCAATATTATAACTCGGTGCAAGTTTCTATTTTCATGCATATAACATTCATGCACTCTCCTAAAAGCACCGAGTAAAATCAAAAATATTGAGAGAGTATCATTTCTACATCGGTGATAATCGACACATTCTATAGAATATGTATAAGAGTGTTTCAGTGTTTTATGTGAACTTAAATGAGAGGAACATTAGTTTTGATCAACATTACATTTGGTCGGACAACTGCACATCACAATTCAAGAATGCATAGATGTTTTATTGGCTAAGCAGGATGCACAAAAAAAAAATGTACAACATATCTAAAGTTTTACCGAGGTAGGGCATGGAAAAGGAGAGTAGGATGGTGCGGGAGCATGTGTGAAAAGAGCACTTGTAAGAGAAGAGTTAAATTTCAAGGATGGTGCTAAATTTGAGATGTAAAAGTATTGTTGATTGGTGTGTTAAGAATATGGGCCATGAATCTCAAGAGAGATCAACGGTTCCTAGATATTTTTGGTTGATAGAGCAACAACATCTAACAACCTTTGAAGATTGTATGACAGTTGTAGGATCAAGTGATATGCACTCATTTTGTAGTTCAGATGCAAATGCTTGGACTATTTATACTATGTGCATGACATGTTTTTGTATATCATGCATTGATTTTGTGTGGAATGAATGTGAGTCATAGCAGTGGGTGGATGAGTGGACTTGTAGACCTCTAATTCCACTCAACACACATCAAGTTCCATGAGCATTACAACTTGTAGGGTCTTCAGATCAAATGACAACATCACCTAACTTTGACCAAGTCTCTGATTTAGTGCAACAAGGTACATACATATATGTACATGCCATGTTTTAGATTTATAAATTATTAAATGGTCAACTCTTAATGTATTTATAAATTGATTGAATAGTTTTACTTTGTGATACATAGGGCACTTTTTACAGTTATTGTGATGGAATTTAACGAAGAGGGAACATACTACTTCTTATCTCATTGTGTAGGGGAAAAAAATTGACTTCCACAGTCATTGATGGTGAAGACCTTGAGTATCCCACTGGATCAGTGGTAGTCACTAGAACTTGGCTTCGACGATATCCTATCAAAAAATCAAACATTTGGTTGTTTGAAGACTATGAAGTACATTGAAAGATACTTCACTATTCACATTTGGTCCTTGCAACAAATATTAAATTGATCAAATATCGAGGTCGACCATCAAATAAAAATCTATGGAAGGTTCGTGAATCAGATCATGAAGCAATTCTTCATCTGTCGAGAATAGAGTTGATACGGTTCATTGGAAAGAATTTGCAAAGGTATGTTCTTCATGAATTTAATTTGAATATTTACTTAAATGATTTTGTTTAAATTTTGTATGATTTAAAATTCTATTTAATTGTTTACTAACATGTTTATGTAGGTTAGTGGTGCCAAAAAAGCTTCCACCTTCACGTGGTTGGCACTGTCAATAGAGAATTTATTATTCTCGAAGCCAAGTGAAGCTAAGAAAAATTAAATATGAGAAAGGAACAACAAACAAAATTTCTCATTGCACCACCTATATTGTATAAACCACATATATTATTCAGGTGATTGGCAATGGACAACCTTACACTGACTGACTCATTCTGAATGGAGACGGAGAAAACCACGAGAGGCTTTCGTAGCCGAGGATGGGGTAGCCAAAAATAATAGGAGAATAGGGAACCAAAAAATCCTCCAATAGTGTTCACTAGGCCACCCCGACGACGTGTTGGCGTAGTTGGTTCGGTCCCATGAGCTTCCGTTTGCAAACTACAGCCTCTAGCGGCCCTACACCGACTCAGACTGCACTATTTCTCACGTTTGCAAATAATAGGACAACAAGAGAACCGGACGGAGACGGAGAAAACCATGAGATTCTTTCATAGAGGGCCCCGATGTGGAGGTCTCGGATCTGATGAGACATATCTAGGTGCCACAGAGTCAGAAATCACCCGTCGAAGATATGGCGTGTTTGGGCCTCAGGGTTCTTAGGTGACTAAGCCCGGATGGGGTAGCCCAAAAGCACGGGGAGCATAGGGAACCAAAATGAAGCCTCCACTAGCATTCACCAAGCCACCCCGATGTGTTGGCGTAGTTGGTTCGGTCCCACGAGCTTCCGTTTACAAACTACAGCCTCTGGCAGCCCTACATTGACTCAGACTGCACTATTTCTCACGTTTGCAAACAATAGGTCAGTGAGATAACCAGATGGATATGAGAGAAAACTACGAGAGGCTTTTGTAGAGGTCCCGACCTAGAGCTCTTGGATCGACTAGACATCTCTAGGTGCCACGAGTCCAGAAATCACCGTCGAAGATATGGCATGTTTGGGCCTTAGGGCTCTTAAGCGACTACGCCCAGACGGGGTAGCCGAAAGCATGGGGAGCGTAGGGAACCAAAAAGAAGCCTCCACTAGTGTTCACGAGCCACCCCAACAATTTTGGCGTAGTTGGTTTGGTCCCACGAGATTGTTTACAAACTACGGTCTTTGGCAACCCTAAACGTTGGACTCAAAGCGTATTATTTCTCACATTTGCAAACAATAGGACAACGAGAGAACCAGATGGAGACGAGAGAAAACCATGAGAGAATTTTGTAGAGGTCCCGACATGGAGGTCTCGGATTTGACAAGACGTCTCTAAGCTTCTACGAGTCCGAGAAATCACCGTTAAAGATATGGCATGTTTGGGCCTCAGGGCTCTTAAGCAACTAAGCCGGACGGGGGTAGCCCAAAAGCACGGGGAGCGTAGGGAACCAAAAAAAATCCTCCACTAGTGTTCACCAGGCCACCTTGACGTGTTGGCGTAGTTGGTTTGGTCCTAGGAGCTTCCGTTTGCAAATTAAAGTCTCAGCGACCCTACACTGACTCAGACTGCACTATTTCTCGCATTTACAAACAATAGGAAATCAAGAGAACCGGATGGAGACGGAGAAAACCATGAGAGGATTTTGTAGAGGGCCCCAACATGGAGGTCTCGAATATGATGAGACATCTCTAGGTGCCACGGAGTCCAGAAATCACATGTCGAAGATATGGCGTGTTTGGGTCTCAGGGCTCTTAAGCTAAGCCCGGACAGGGTAGCCCGAAAGCACGGGGAGTGTAGGGAACCAAAACAAAGCCTCCACTAGTGGTCACCAAGCCACTCTGACGTGTTGGCATAGTTGGTTCGGTCCCACGAGCTTCCGTTTGCAAACTACGAGACTCTAGCCCCTGGCACTCGACTCGAGACTTCACTATTTCTCATGTTTGCAAACAATAAGACAACGAGAGAACTGGATGGAGACGGAGAAAATTGTGAGATTATTTCATAGAGGGTGCAATGTGGAGGTCTCGAATCTAACGAGACATCTCTAGGTGCCATGGAGTCTGAGAAATCACCCATAGAAGATCACATGTTTAAGAGCCATGAGTCCCAAACACGTCATATCTTCGACGTGTGATTTCTCGGACTCCGTGGCACCTAGAGACGTCTCGTCAAATCCAAGAGCTCTATCTCAAGGCCCTCTATGAAATAATCTCATATTTTTCTCTGTGTCCATCTTGTTCTCTCGTTGTCCTATTGTTTGCAAACTCGAAAAATAGTGGAGTTTCGAGTAAATGTAGATCGCAGGAGAGGTGTATTTTTAAAATGGAATCTCATGGGACTAAACCAATTACACCAAAATGTCAAGGTGGCCTGGTGAATGATAGTGGAGGATTTTTTTGGTTCCCTACGCTCCCATGCTTTTGGGCTACCCCGTCCGGGCGTAGTCGCTTAAGAGCACTGAGGCCCAAACACGTTATATCTTCGACGGGTGATTTCTCAGACTCCGTGGCACCTAAAGACATCTTGACAGATCTGAGAGCTCCATGTTATGGCCCTCTACAAAAGCCTCTCGCGGTTTTCTCCATCTCCATCTAATTCTCTCGCTGTCCTATTGTTTGCAAACGTGAGAAATAGTGCGTCTAAGTCGGCCAGTAGAGGGCTACCAGAGAGGTGTATTTTGCAAACGAAAGCTCGTGGGACCGAACTAAATACGCCAACACGTCGGGTGGCCTGGTGAACGCTATTAGAGGCTTTGTTTTGGTCTTGTTAGCATATGGATTTGCACACATTCAAATGACATGCAACAATGTGGGAGCGAAGTCCCTCCTCGATGAAGGTGAGGGTGCCATTATTGAAAACCAAAGCGCATTTACATATGTAGATTCAAAATTGTATGTGGGGGTGTTTTGGAAAATCAATGGAAATAAAAGATGAATGAAGGAGATGGAATGGAATGAAGGAAAGGAGTGAAATGGAAGGAAGAAAGAACATGCAAGAGTTAGGTAAAAACAGAGCCTAATATTGCATGAAGATGAAAGATGAATAACTAACGCAAATAAAATGGAGTTTGAGTTAGCCAAACAAGAACGTGTAAAGGGAACACATATGAGCAAGTAGATAATTAGAGCTTGATCACTGTGAACTACAACAATAAATTAATAATGTTGACAATGAGATCAAAGATAATATTTGCATGCAAGATTCAAAACACCTAACATCTAATGAACATAAGAACATCAAATGTTACAAGAGACAATGAATGAGACACAAAGTTCGTATTTCATTAACTCCAAAATGTTTTTCACAAAAGAACACAAAGTTTCTTCCTGAAACAAAGCTTACACAAAAGTATTTTCTTCTCCTCTCTCAAAGTCACCCTTACAAATGAGCCCCTCACTTCCTTTTATAACCCAAAAGTTGGTTACAAAGTAGTTAGGGTTTTACATGATCATTAAATAAGGCACCTAAGTGACCTTTGACTTTTTCTAACCAACTTTATTAAAAAGTGACTAAAAATAGAAACCACTTAAGTTAAAAAGTCATTTAAGGAAAAATACATAAATAAAAGAAATGGGTACATGTGGACCCACTTAAATGACTTGGACGCACACATAGACATCCTAGTCAGAATTCGCCACTTAGATCAACACACCTCGGATTAGTGCCTTGTCCATTGGGCCAAGAGTCTACCTATCTCGATAAATACAGGAATGAACTCATTGATCGTGCTCTGTAATCCTCCAAATGACAAGAGAGCCGATCTTGAAACTTGAGCAATTCATCCTGTTGGTCAGAAAAGCTGTCGACTGGACGGATCTATGGATAGAGCAGGCCAGCGGTGTGCGGGGCATAGCCCCTCTTTGAGTCAGCAAAGTGAAACTGGTTTATTGCTATTCTACCAGCAGGAATCTATGCAAGTCTCACAGATTCTGCCTTCGGGGGTTTGGGATCTCATCCCAGTGGGGTGTTTCCGACTGTGAAAAGAAAGGAAAGGAAGAGGGGATGAGGAAAGAGCAGGTCCGAAGGAAGAAAAGAAATGAATTCCAAAGCAGAAAGGTCAGAAGATTTATGTTTTGGGATTGGTAGTAAACAGAGCCAAACCTACTTGCATAAATAAACAAAGCAATACTGATGATGAATAAATGACAATGAAACAGAAGCAGATTTAACAGAATAAGCACATAGATCAGACATAAGAAAGATCTAATGGCGATAACACAGGTATTCAGCACAAAGTCTAAATATTTGTATTAATTACTCTTCTGTTACAAAAAGCTCAAAGTCTCTTTTCCTTACTCCTATTTCTTATCTGAAAGATATTCACTCATGCATCCATAATACTACAAGTGTTGGAGTATTTATAGAAGAAGAAGGGAAAAGAAGGCAAAAAGGAGCCAACAACTATTTACAAAGATATTTACAAAATATCTAAAAGTCATGTTGACTTTTGACAACTTGATGGATGACATCATCCCATGACGCAACATGGATGATGTCATCATTTGTGCCAACATACTTTAGACATTCCAACAAGAAAGTCGGAGAAGAGAGAGAAGAAGAAGAAGAAGAAGAAGAAGAAGAAGAAGAAGGAGCAATTACTGTCGTCATCATCCCTACGGCCGAAAGGGGGTAGCTCGCTGATGTCAATCTTTCTCGGGTGATGAGATATGGAACTGAGCGCAGTATTCCAAAAACTTGTTAATCATTGGCCCAAATTGATCCTGGGAAGGATCCTTGTGCCTATATCATCGCCTCACAAGTCTCCCGCTCATCTATGAGCTTCTGCGGGAGTTTGGAAAAGTCCTTTTCTACCTCAATGAGGAAACCAACGAAGTCCCTACAGCAAGAGGTTGTTGATGGATTCAAAGTGTCAAATGTGACCTCGGCCCCTTCTCGAGAAGCGATCTCCTTGAAGATCCAGATGGTTTCATCAATTGATTAAGGTAAAGGAAGGAGTGAGCAACCCTGGAGACATGTTGAGAACAATTCGCTCCATTTGATGCATTGTATCCAGGGCCTCTTCCTTTACCTTGTCGATTTTTTCCAGAACAAATTCAAGCTGATCCACCCGGTAGTCCAGAGTGGACATGATTTTGTTGAGGGCCCTTGGATGGCCGAAGACGCCGAACTTGACCAGATCTTCGACTGAACAGTCGAACATTTGTTGAAAGGTCTCGTGTCGCAGTCTAGCATGTTCCAGCTCTTCTGATATGGGCCCCGCTAATGCTTGGAAATGGTCTTTCGCTTATAATTTCCCAAAGAAAAGTGCTTGATCGTGCAAATTCTTGTTCATTGTTTCCAAGTAGCGCAAACATCCATTTATGGAAGTAATGGGCGTCGAGAAAGCCCGAAGACCCCTTTCGCAGAAGGTAATGGTATCGCTGAGCTCTTCTGAGAAGTCACTGCGGTGGATGATTTGGGGCCACCGGGTTACCACCTTCTTATTTTTCAGATATACTTCGTTCATTAGCTACATACATTGGTCTTCATTGTCTTCCCAGGCCTTGATGCACTCTGCTTGGCTAACGGCCACAAAGTGCCGGTGGTGAGGGATGCCGAGTATGATCTCAAAATGACGGGCAGTGAGGTTAATGACTACCTCGCCCTTGCTGTTTTCGACACACCTTGTGTCTTTATTATAAGACTGGGCAACCACCATCATAAATTCATTGTTGACGGCGCTGACGGGGATTCCTCCGGTGAAGTGCAGGGCACTGCCTATTAGTTTGTCCATCCATGGACTCCTTGTAACTTTCTGAGTTCTGGCCCAGAATTCCTCCATGTCGATATGCCCCAATTCTGAGTCTCTGACGTCCATGCTGCATTCGGCCTGTGACTCGGGCATTCTGACCCTCTGATATTTGTATTTCATTTCTTCCTCCGTAGGCTTAGCCTTTCCTTTCAATTTGATAGGTCTTTTGCTGGATGTTGACATATGTTCTTCTAAGTTTATCTGCTGATCTGCATGAAGAAGAAGTGAAACCCAACGTAGAAAGGTTGTATCAGTCATTTGATTTCCCATTGAAGTGCTAACAGAAGAAAGAGTTAGTTATTTTCAGGCTCAGGGCGCAGGGCGCATGAAAATTGCAGCTTACAGGGCTAAATAGGTAAGGCGCACAGGAAGAGGGTGTTGCAAGGATAAAACTAGCGCCGAAGGCGCATGGCGCATGCATACTGCAGATTGCATTTTATAAAGGGCGCATGAAAAGTGCGTGTTACATAGTGACAGGATGCGCCCTTTGGCGCATGGAATTTTCATGTTGCATTGGGATTTGGTGCGCCCTTTGGCGCATGGATGGTTCGTGTAACAAGAACTTTTCGTGCGCCAAAGGGAGCATGGCGCGGCGCACGAAAGGTTTACACAACATGATGTTATTGTAATCGGGGATGCGCCTGCGCCTTCAAAGATTTGTACTTAGCGCAGATAAAGCTTGTGTTGCATGGATGCTGGGTGCGCCATTGGCGCATGGAAATGTGATGCAGCAAGGAAGGATTGTGCGCCAAAGGGGCGCAAGTTTAGCACTTGCAGCATGTGAAAGAGGCGCGCCTTGAGGGCGCAGGAGTTCATGATGCAACAAGTATGAAAGGTGCGCCATTGGCGGGTTTTGTTCATGTAACAGGGGTGACAGATGCGCCGAAGGCAAGAGAGAAACAGTGAACTAAATCACTCTCAAAGGGGTCTTTACATGGTTTAGATTTCTTCTTCTCCTCTTTTCCTTTTTGACAGGTCATTTGGGTAAATGAAATGGTTAAAACCAGGAGGGTTACAAACCATTGTTTCTAGGATGACATCCTCCTCCAGCAGATCTGGAAAGAGGAAGATAAGGAAAGACAACATGCGGGGGGGAAAAAGCTCAACACATGCATATCAAAAACCAAACCAGCAAGCAAGAAGCACTATCTAGCAAAACTCACGAAAGAGACAAGAGCACTTACCCGGATAAATAGCAAAAATCTGGAAAACGGGTCCACAACGCGTTGAAAACGACGAGGCAGGGGCTGACAGGCTCAGAGAAAGGAAATCACGTGCTCTGCGAATAGTGAAAATGACATTTGGGCGCGCAAACACATATATATATATATAGTGAGCTGGTCATCAATGCGCCACCCACTTTTTAAAGGGCGCATGAGAGTTGCTGTCGACAGGGAAAAGCGTGCGCCCTTTGGCGCATGAAAACGTTTTGCCAGCAGGAAATTAAGCGCGCCTTTGGCGCACCAAAAGCTATGTCGACATGAAGTTATGTGCGCCCTTTGGCGCACCAAAACATGGCGCAACAAAAGTTGTGCCAACACAAAGGCGCATGCGCCTTGGCGCACGCAGGGAAGGCTCAACATACTTTGGCGCACCAAAAGGTGTGTTGACACTGAAAATCATGCGCCAAAGGTTTTAAAGGGGGTGCACCAAAAGTTGGTGTTACATAGCAATTTCATGCGCCCAGCCAAAAAAGGCTCAAAAGACTAAGTTCGAAAAACCAGATTTCCCGGGAAGGGATTTTACAACGTTTGACGCAAGGATCCTAACGAGGATCGGAACAAAATTTCAGTATGGTTATCGGTAAAATTGCCCTTGTCAATTTTACGGGATAACACATCCACATGCTCCGAGTACCTTTCCATGGTGAATTATTGATTTTTCGCAAGACCGTAGTCGTTACGCCACCTTGGTTTGTCAGAATCCAGCTTCTGGTCTTTCGCCATTGAGAAGATCTCCAAGAGCCAAAATTGCAATTCACCTCCAATGGTATTACAAAACATGGCTTTAACAAACACCCCATGAATAAATATAACCAGTTATTTGCACTATACATCTGATTTGATGAAGTCGAAAGCATTGTCTAGCTTTGCAAACACTTTCTACAAATTGAATAACCTGACTCTTCCATCTCACTGCACAGCCTATCTTTTATTGGTTCACTTAACATCACCAATAATCACCAAAAATAACATTTTCCTTGTTTGAAATGATGGAAGCAGTTCTCATATTTCACAACAATCTCAGAAACAAACTCGGTTGCAGTGTGTCAGCATGCACACAATTGAAGGTTCTTGTCGAGTCAAATAGTTATTCCAAGGGACATTTTTATCAATCAATATGGCATTGCAAACTTCTCATCTAGGTGACAAAGGAATGATTATTTTACTCGTGAACATCATTCAAGAATCTTGAATCGAAAAATACCCGTTGCCTCCATCTCCTGGGTAATTGTTAGTGTGATCTACACGCACCAAGCAAACACATCCATACAACCATTGCAGGTTTAATTGGCAATTTGGTGATAAAGTTTAGAGCTTCTTCGAGATAGCTAGCATGGCCAAGAAGGTCAGCTATACACACATAATGATCCTTTGCAAGCATAATGCAATAAGAGACACCCATGCCAACGAAGTATCTACAGCCCTCATCCACTAAACCTGCATGGAAAATTCTCGTTGCGTCATATTTAGTTTTCCAATTGGCCTCATATACCTTTTTCTCCCTTCTTTGGACTGCGTGGTCTTTTAATTTTGCAGTGCGTGAAACTTATTTTCTTTTGGCAATTGCGTGAACAACGCTCTTAAAAATGCGTGGTGTTTTCCTTTCATTTTTTCTTGACAACTGTGATTATCTTTGCTTTGCGTGGATGTTTGCTTTTGACCAATGTGTGTTCTATGCATTTGTGGTATAATTTTTGGGAATGCATTTAGAAGTGTAGAGACTATACATGTCTATTTCGTTATATTGAGCATACATTTCATCCACTGCACCTGAGCAGTTCTTGTTGCTCCATGTATTGCTAGACTTAAAATCGCAATTAGTTTTGATGATGCCATATGTTTCATCTAAAACAATAGCATGACTCCATACATAATCCACTATACCATCCCAATCATGGGCAGGATCTGTCAATGGGTTGCCGACCATGAAACCTTTCAAGTTTATATAAAGACTCTTGGAGGAGACCTTGTTCCTATTGGTTATAAGTTCTGCTAGCTCAGGCACATATAAACCTACATAGCTTTCCCCTGTAATATAAAACTCAAGACTTTTTATCGGGGAATATTGTAAGCTTGATTATGTTGTAGTCAGATGAAGTATTTGTGTAGGAAAATCACACTCTGAAAGGAGACTCCAAAAATAATAAGTTGATGCTCTATTCCATGAGTGTAGATTTGATGAAAGTCCAGTTTCACCTCCATTTAATAGGAAAGGGCCAATCTCTGTGTTGCTCCGTAACCCACGGATGAGCATCTTGGACCCCATTAAGCCATAGGACCAAAGGTCTTCTCTCTTTCACAGTAGCAGCCAAAAAAACCAATAGAAAAGAGCTCTTCCATGTTCTTCGTTAACAGCCACATAACCAGAATAATGATTGAACCCAACGATAGGCTGGCCTGGCAATCCTGTCACCAAATTTTCACTAACTCCATCTTTCTCATTATTTCTCAATGTATTTCCAGTTTGTATAGATTGTGCGGCAATAATCATATAAAAACAGAGCACCACCCACAAGCACAACTGATTAACCATTGTTTTCTGCTTTGAGATGTCGCCTGGGATTCCTCTTTCACAATGGTGTTCACAATATCGTGGAATGTGATAAAATATTACTTCCTTTAGAAGAAATAAGAAGCAAAGCTTCGCATGACTTTTTCCAACGGGTTTGATGGAGGAAGTTACGAGGATTAATTCAACTTCCTTACTTCGAGTAGTGGGCTTAAGTGCCAGGGGGAAATGGGGAAAGCAACGGACAATTGCCAACGGGAATGGCAAAGTGGGTTGGCAATCCCCGTCCAATTTCCCCATGTGGGAAATTGGGGAATTTCTTGCCCGTTAGCCAATCCATGATTTGGCAATTGGCAGAGAAAATCCCATGTGCGGGAAAATTGAAGAGGATTGCCAGGAAAGGGGAAATCCGGGTTCGGGAAGCCAAATTGGCTTCTGGCAGTTGGAAGCGAAAGCTTACTTCCCCGACATTAAAATTTGTCAAATGATTTTAATTTATATTTATTTAATTAAATACTCCTCAAGTGATTTAAAAATTAATTTAATCAAACAAGGAGCAATTAATTAATTAAATATTAATTAATTAATTTTAATGTATTTTAAAGCTTGGTGGGAAGAGTTCTCACCCGAAAGGATGAAACGAAGACCGAAACGATCACAAAAATGAGACGATCGCGATGAGTCCAATGAACCACGCAAAGTAACACTTTTCAAAATTTTCAAAATTTTCATTTTTTATTATTTTTAACAATTTTGTGAAGTTAAAATTGGTTGATAACGAGTTCCCTACGCTCCCGTGCTTTCGAGCTACCCCATCCGGGAGTAATCGCTTAAGACCCCTTAGGCCTAAACACGCCATATCTTTGTGGGTGATTTCCCGGACTGTGACACCTAGAGATGTCTCGTCATATCGAGATCTCCACGTAGGGCCCTCATGAAATCCTCTCGTGGTTTTCTCTATCTCCATCTCTGGTTCTCTCCGTCCTATTGTTTGCAAACGTGAGAAATAGTGTAGTCTCGAGTCGGTGTAGATCGCGAGGCTGTATTTTGCAAATAGAAGCTCATGGGACCGAACCAACTACACCAACACGTCAAGGTGGCTTGGTGAATGCTAGTGGAGGCTTCATTTTGGTTCCCTATGCTCCCCGTGCTTTGAGCTACCCGTCGGGCGTAATCGCTTAAGAGCCCTGAGGCCCAAACACGCCATATCTTCGACGGGTGATTTCTCAGACTCCATGGCACCTAGAGACATCTTGTCAGATCTAAGAGCTCCATTTCGGGGCCCTCTACGAAATCCTCTTGTGGTTTTATCTATCTCCATCTGGTTCTCTCATTGTCCTATTGTTTGCAAACGCAAGAAATAGTGTAGTCTAAGTTAGTGTAGGGTTGTCAGATGTTGTAGTTTGCAAACGGAAGCTCGTGGGACCAAACCAACTACGCCAACACATCGGGGTGGCCTAGTGAACACTAGTGGAGGCTTTGTTTTGTTCCCTACACTCCCCGTGCTTTTGGGCTACCCCATCCGGGCTTAGTCGCTTAAGAGCCCTAAGGCCCAAACATGTCATATCTTCGATGGGTGATTTCTCGAACACCGTGGCACCTAGAGATTTCTCGTCAAATTCAAGAGCTCCAAGTTGGGGCTCTATATGAAAGCCTCTCGTGGTTTTCTCTGTCTCCATCTGGTTCTCTCGTTGTCCTATTGTTTGCAAACACGAGAAATAGTGCAGTCTAAGTCAGTGTAGGGCTGCCAGAGGCTGTAGTTTGCAAAGAAGCTCATGGGACCGAACCAACTACACCAACACATCAAGGTGGCTTGGTGAATGCTAGTGGAGGCTTCATTTTGGTTCCCTATGCTCCCGTGCTTTCAGGCTACCCCGTCCGGGCGTAGTCGCTTAAGAGCCCTGAGGCCCAAACACGCCATATCTTGAAGACTTCGTGGCACCTAGAGATGTCTCGTCAGATCCGAGAGCTCCATGTCGGGGCCCTCTATGAAATCCTCTTGCATTTTTCTCCATCTCCATTCGGTTCTCTCGTTATCCTATTGTTTTTAAATGCGAGAAATAGTGCAGTCTTAGTCAGTGTAGGGCCGCTAGAGGTTGTAGTTTGCAAATGAAAGCTCGTGGGACCGAACCAACTACGCCAACACATCGAGGTGGCCTAGTGAACACTAGTGGAGGCCTTGTTTTGGTTCTCTACGCTCCCGTGTTTTCGGGCTACCCCGTCGGGCTTAGTCGCTTAAGAGCCTTGAGGCCCAAACACGCCATATCTTCGACGGGTGATTTCTTGGACTACATGGCACCTAGAGATGTCTCGTCAGATCCGATAGCTCCATGTCAAGGCCCTTTATGAAATCCTCTCGTTTTCTGTCTCTATCTGGTTCTCTCGTTGTCCTATTGTTTGCAAACGTGAGAAATAATATAGTCTGAGTCAGTGTAGGGCTACCTCGTCCGGCGTAGTCGATTAAGAGCCACTGAATGACTATATTGGATTAATAATGAATTTGACAAGGGTATGTCTAAGAACACATGGGAGTTATCAATCACCTAGTAAATATTTCTTTTTAGTTCTTGATGGGAGTCGCTGGCCTACGACTTAGTGACCTTCCATTCATTGATAATTTATGTTATGATAAACCCATCGATGCTTTTAAAAGCGCCTTAAAAAGGATATGGGTAGTCATCAAGCCTAGTGAAGGGTGTGATGTGATTTCTAAATAACTTGAAATGCCTACAGATTTAAAGGTAGTAACATAAATTAGACAGGATTAGACAATCAAGAATCATTGAGTGTCTGAATCAGAATGTCATTGCATCTGGAGACATTCTCAAGCATTGGAGTAATGTATATGGAGAGACATTCTCAATGAATTTGACAGGGTATGTCTAAGAACACACAGGAGTTATCAATCGCCTAGTAAATCTTTCTTGTTTAGTTCTTTATGGGAGTCAGCTGGCCTACGGCTTAGTGACCTTCCATTCATTGATAATTTATGTTATGATAAACCCATGGATGCTTTCAAAAGCACCTTAAAAAGGATATGGGTAGTCATCAAGCCTAGTGAAGGGTGTGATGTGATTTCCAAATAACTTGAAATGCCTACATATTTAAAGGTAGTAACACAAATTGGATAGGATTAGACAATCAAGAATCATTGAGTATCCGAATCGAATGTCATTGCATCTGGAGAGTTCTCAAGCATTGGAGTAATGTATATGGAGAGACATTCTCAAAATATCAACAGATGAAAAGCATCAAATTGTGATGAATGTCGGGTGTTTTAACAGGGGAGAAGACTATGAAGCATAGAAGAATGTAGTAAGTGCATGATAAGATAGGAACCAATACAAAGAGACCATGAGCAAGAAGAAGCGCAAGTAAGGTAAATACACATAGACACATTGATAAATTGAATGAATAATTACTCATATTAGGTAACTATTTATATACATACATTATATAAATATTAATTTCCAAAGTTTGATGCATATTATACATTGAAAATGCTAGTACATGTACATCACTAATAAATGAAAAAATAATCCATAATGTCTTAAATATTGTCAAGTACACATCATATTAGATTCATGCGAAAATAATCTCAGAAATGTAAGGTCTCATACAAAATTATCAAGTTCCAAATAGTATTTTAATGTGCATAATAAATACAAAAATGCCCAAATAGGTCATATACCATCAAGTTCAAATGCGATATAGGCTTACATATAATTCCATGCACATAGGCATACAAAAACAATGTCATGTAAGACATATATATTTCCTACTCATCAAAATATATCCTTCTCTTGGCCTTGCTCGAAGAAGGCCCTCCCTTAGGTGAAGATGGAGATCCATGAGATGACTTTGGATCATCGAGCCCTTGCTTGAGTCCCCTTCCGCCATTTGAATACTCACTGTAGATTAGCTTTGTAAATGTAAACAATGTTTTTGTCAAAACTTAATTTATATATGTTTTCAACATGTATTTAAGACCATGCTAATGAAAGTATTTAAATAAATACACAAACTTACCACAAGTTTTCGATCACGCCGAATTTGTATCTCACACTCAGATGAGTCATCAGGAGCTCCCCCAGTACGAACGGGGGACGAAGATGACGAGAAGGAGGAGTTGTGCCCTCAAAGTCAAAATGGAGGGGGTTGAAGTTCCCTACATACACATAAGATCAAAAAATCTAACATCAGAATTAGCGAAAATAGAGCTAACTACATGTATATACATAATGACAATATTTTAACTAATTTTATCAATATGAAACTATTGTATTTACTCGCCACGCTTTGTGAATCAAATGAGCAGGCTGTGCCTGTCACATGTAACTCCTACATACACATAATGCAAGACATTATTAACATAATTTAATAACTCTACAATGAAAGACATTACTAACATGTAATTTAACATAATATGAATTACATGAGAAATTTAACAAAATTTACGTGTTGTTTGAATACCTCAGTGAGTTGTTGTGCAGATGAAATCACAGCAACAACACCTTTATCTACTTGTCGCAGAGATGGTGGGGTGTCTAGTGAAGTCAACATCTTTATCAAACATGTATATCACGTGAGTTAGATGGACATACAAGAACATACATATATTTGAATTCAAAACTAATACACACACACACACACATGTATGTGAAAATTTTACATAATTAACATTCCAAATTACCTCTGTGAATGTTCGTGTATGCATGGTGCTCGCCGCCTGTGGTCGGGATGAAGATGTGCGTCTCATGTATTTGTAATATCAATGCATTTACATGTACAAATATAATTATTTCAAAAATTTGACATATATAAGTAACTCAAGTACTCCAAAAATTTTGTAACACACATAACAAAACATAACAAATTTACTGCGAAGGTGACTCAGATGAATGTAATCCAAATGTCTCACTCAAAAGGACATTCGACATAGTGACATTACGCATGAAAGTACCAAAACGCATGAAAGTATCATCCTCCTTGGGCCCCAAACATATGCTACCACATGACAAGCAAAAATGTGTCATCATGCTAGTACTCCCTAAGGGAATACTCTGTGTACCCTCTGTGAGCATACGGATCAAAATTCTCCCTGTATGTTGAACAAGGGTCGCAGATAGCCCCTGAAGCACGTGGAGTGTATCAATCTCTATTGTCTCCTTCACTGCTTGAGGGACAATCTCGGGCGAGGGGATTATGTGAGGAATCTACCTTGCTGAATAGGTGCACGTTGTGCACCTGGTCGATCTTGTGCAGATCCTTTTCCTCGGCCCTAGAAATCTCAAAAATCAAAATAATTTGGGATCTTGTTGAGGATAAACTCGCAATAGAGTTTCCTTAGAAAGTATAGTGGCACCTCATTTTTATTACAAGGTGGAAAATCAAACACCATCCACCATCGGTCCCAAAAATTATTTCTAATCAAATTATTATTACACCAATGGATGGGAAATCGTTTACATGTCAACGGAACAGTAAGATTAGTGTGGGGGTCCGTGAATAAGGCGCATATGAGTTCTTTTGAAATTTCTTTTTCTTTACATCCACATATGACAATTTGTTGGAATAATAAACCCTATAACCCTCTCTGTAAGTTGTCCAACAATCAATTTTCTCCGTTGATGCATCAATTTGAACAAGTAATGCCTCCAATGTGTTTGCAAGAGAGGCGCGGTGGGGGTTTGTAGATTGTGCATCCCTCATTGTTTTAATTAAATCCTCAATTTCAATTTTGTTTTCAACTATTTGGGCTGCTAAATCTTCTTGACTACCCGAGGGATGTTGAGAAATTGTGGGAGTGTCGAGAGGGATGTAGGGAATAACAAGGTTTTGTTATGGTTGATTCCTCGACATATAATCAGAATAATAAAAATATGTACTCAATTAAAATTTTAATCTATAAGTATCATATTTCAATGCAATTTTGAGGAAAGAAATGTGCTTACCTCTTCTCCGTGGTGCCATCGTCAATTAAAATCTTCCGATGATTGTAAACGATCCTTTGAGCTTGAGATCAATTGAATGGAAAACGTGAGGGCACGAGCAAACACCGAAACTCACGTTTGAGGGAGGAAAAATGATAGAGGCTCGAGCCTCTTTTTTTTGTTTATAGTCAACATAACGGATACATGTTTTGTTTTGGTGATTCCCAAGCCAAACAAACTAAAACGCGAGCAATTTTTCACAAAACACGTACGCTTGCGTTTGGCTTTTTTCACATTCTTGGCCGCTTTTTGGCCCCCCAATTTTGTGCACTTACCGGAAGGTTCTATTTTCAGTTGTAAAACATGCATGTCATGCAAAGAGAAAGTCTAGGGGAAAATACTGTCAGATTATTCCTTTTCTGTAGCTTCCACATACAGGAAGTAATTAAAATATTCCTATTTGTAATTGTCATCTATGCACTATAAATAGAGGAAGAGCCTACGGGTTAAAGGATCACAATTTGTTTTAGCAAAAATTGTTTAGTAAGAGTTTTTGTAATTTGAGCATTCTCGAGTCTTCAAACTTTGTGCTGGAACCCTTGGTGTGATTGCTATGAAGGTTTGGGATTGAGTAAAAGGTGGATTTTTTGGAGAACTTTGTGTCTACGTTGCTTTGCTGATCACTTCTATTTAAGGTTTTAGATAAACTTTGTGTTATCTCAGATCTAGGTTAGAAGTTATTTCTTTCCGTTCTCTTGAATGTTATATTTGTTTATTTAATTTGTGTGGATGAGACGAACTCTATTAACTATTGGCTCCATAATTTCAAAAAAGGACAATATTCTTGAGAGATTATTGGTAATGCTATATGAAGCAATACATAGACAAGGAAATGGTCTTTACAATTAATCTACTTCTTAGCTTATATATTTTTGGCTTTCACCATTGTCATCACAACATTAAAAAAACATATTTATTACATGCATTACACAACACCTATCATGTTAAAACACATTTCCAAAGTTGTTTTACATTTGCATCCCATACAACGTACTTTTTCCGAATGCTCAAAGTAAAAAAAAAAAGATCCTTGGGTTTATTTTCTCTCTCATGTTTCTTTTATCATGGAATCTCATAATTGCAAACAACATAAGTCATGGGCATTTTCACTTAGCATTCTCACAATTTCACCAAATGCAACCAAGTGTTGTCCAACTTGATCCGTTCACCTTTAGTGTGTGCTAAAATACTATCTTTGAAACAATAGGTGGGCATTGGAGAGGGTTTCGTACGTCGGAAAAGCAACAAAGCGAGCGTGAGAATCAACAAGTGACTCTTCCACGTGCACTCCGACCTCCAGGGTCGTGCCGAGACAGCCGGTGGGGTAGAATATGCGCAGACAAACTAGTTGGGGAGTCTAATGTCTTCGACACGCACTAATGGTATTTGCGAATCTAAGGCAAAGAAGGCCCTTCTAATTTGGTGGTGTGATAGATCGATCGCGAGGATGAGCTGCTCGAAGGCTCCAATCAATATCGAGCTGCGGCGTGATTCGATCTATGGGTTGTGGGATGCGTGGAAATGACCAGGATGGTTTCGTGTATTTCTCCGATAGGGTCATATGGCGAATATAGTCAACTCTATGGACGATTCTCTCGCCTAGTCCAAAATTCTCTAGCTTCGTTAGTATTTTGTCTACAGTAGGGATAAGCTGTTGAATGATGATAGGTGGAATCGGAGTAGACGAAATACTAACTTACATAGGCGGTTGTCTATGTCTAATTCTCTTATGGATTCGTTGGGTGTGGGATTTGTGGATCACAACCGTAGACTCTCTTAGTTGTTGCGGTCTGTTATGGTCATACGCGAGATCAAGTTCTAATCCCTAGTATCCGATGTCAATCGTATGCTTTCTCGGCCCTACGTTTAGAACCCGGCCAATTGTGCAATTGTGCGATTTTCTCGGGAATACCTTACGGGTGTTCTAAAGCAACTTGAATTCTTAAGTCGGGTATCTATATCATGAGGGTATCTCGGTAATGGTCTGGGTTGTGGAACTAAAGGATCGCACCCGAATATTTGTTCTCTTTCAAATCCTTCTACTGATCATGCGGATGTTTTCTAGGATAACCTATAGTTTGGCTGATTTGACCAAAATGTGTGTGCTTGGTCGTCTTCGATGTTTAACCCTCTCAATTTGTGACTGATCTCGTTGGAAGTCTCGTTGTTGTTTGGAAGACTTGTATCCTAAGGTTTTGGTCAATCGTTAAGTTATTGCCACTACGGTATTGGTGGGGCACAATTGGCTCGAAAATGTATTCCCTGGGCTCCCTAGGTCCCGTAATTGTCATCATGCAAAAGCGATAATGAAACAAACTATAATAAAGTAAAATCTAAGTACACTTCTACAGCATATATAATTCCTTTTTTTGTATTTTCTGGCAATTTATAAGAAAGCAGCTATTTAAAATATTTAGAATTGACAACTAAACTAATAACGTAAAACAAACAAAATAGCGAGTGTAGCTATTTTATTTCGTGCAATTTTGTATATCTATTCTAAACAATGAAATAACTAATCTATTTGCAAGATTCTCGATCCTACCTCAGAAGTGAGGAATGAATCATAGTTTCTCAGAAACTATCAATCCCCACAACCTCCCTGGCAATATCAAGAATGGAAATAACTGAAATAAAGCGATTAACTACTTTATTTGATAAGTTCTAACTAAAACTTTGAAAGATGGAACCTGGATTTCGCAGAACAGTGGCGAATCCGACGGTGTGTATGTTCTTGTCCCCTCAGTATGATCTCTTCGTTCTTTGTGCTCACGTGAATCCAGAAAAGCGTGGAATGCTTGCATCAACAGGAATAGATATTTGGATCAATGGACAACCTTCAGAATGCAGACAGAATAGAATGCGGATAGGAGAGGGATAGCGCAAGAGTACAGAGCTTGGCCTATGCAATTCCTAGCGGGGTCTACTGCGAATCATGCAACAAAAGCATCCAGAACCTGAAACTAGTCTGTATGAAGAGCAAAACCTGCAACTTTAATGGCTGCCTAAACTATTCTACTCCAAAAACAATGATACTGTTTGCACAAGTTGGATCTGTGGCTTACCAACAGCTGAGTAATGCAACCAAGCATGTAAAGGATTTAAACTATCAAACTTAAGCAAACTAGAAGACTGAACTACTGAAAATGGTGAGTTTGAAACAAGAATGAGGGGCCCAAATAATGTTTGCACTTGCACAAGTTGGATATGTGGCTTACCAGCTGCAACACAATACTAACCAAAGCACTCAATGAGAAAACTAAGAATTCTAAGCAAAGGAAAACTAAATCAGATGTAAGAAATTCAAAAGCAAACTTTGGAGCAAAAACTCGGAGGCCAAAGTAATGTTTGCACTTGCACAAGTTGGATATGTGGCTTACCAGCTGCAACACAAAACTGAAACAAACCTGCAACAAACTATGCTACCAATCCTAAGCAAACTAAAAAGACCACAGCACTGAAAAATAAGAAAGTTGGAATGAAAAATGGTGGCCATTTGCTTGAGCACAAGCCATGCATTTATAGGAATTCCAATACTCAAAACCAAAATCAAATTGAACTCCTAAATAATAAACAAAGGAAAAAAACACATTCAGGGGACCAAGAACATTAATGCATGCCCAAGTCGGCAAGAAAAAGTGGTGAGTCGTGATATTTCACGCGTGGTCGCGTCAAAAGAGCGTTCGGAAAATGCCACAGGACCGCCATTGCCGAAAGCGCAGGTGGCGGTTGCGGGACCGCCGCTCAAGGGCGGCAGTTTTGGCCACCGAAGGCAAGAAGCCAAAGAAAGAGGAAAGAAAGGGAAAACAAAGCACGGGGCTAAGCGAGGCATGTGGGATGTTAACGCATATCCGAAGAGCTCTTTACGGATCCCGAACACCTTTCGAGGAGACTGTATCATCATTGGGGCACTTGTTACATTCAGCGATCTGATGCCTTCTGATTTTGGGTACGTACATTACCCTTCCTTCACTCAATATGCACCTCGGTCATGATGCATTGACCAGCGTTGACTGAGGTGCATATTGAGTGAAGCTTAACCACTAGTGTGGGCATTTTCCAAAGGATTACGGAGAAGGACGTTTGTTAGATGTTTACGCGAAATGTGTTCTTTACTACGGGAAATCCCATGGGGTGTCGGCAGGGTAGGCAAAGAAGTACATCAACGTCCACTAAGTATGCAACCACCATCGATGTAAAACAATGAAATTGAACAAAACGGTGAATGAAGAACACCTTCCCACCTATACTTTGGCAATATACTAACGAGGATCTGGTATTTCGCCATGAATTTCCCACACGACAGGACTCTAGTTTCACTATACGCTTCTAATTTGCCTTGCCTATGCCATTTTCATCCCTAACAATGAAGCAATATTTTTAACATGATGTATGATATAGTAACTGCCTTCTATGCGTAATTCATCCTTCATTTGGTGTTTCTTGAGTAGGCCATACTCATATAGTAACATCTCATGGGGTCTTCTTCATTCGGGTGAGGGAAAATATTTCATTATTTATTCACATAGTGTATGTGTTACACGACACACGATTAAAATTGTGATGATGGTTGCTTACCCCTAACCTATTGCTTGGATTAGGATATGAGTAGGTGACTTGTGGCTTACCATATCATTTTATTATATCATTTATACTTTCTCATGCTTTAATAGTCGAGCCTTCGTATTGGCCATAGCATATGAATAGTATATATAGGGGATTGAAGGTACTATTTCATTATCATTTGAGCATTTGAGTCTTATTATATGGTTTGGAGGTTGCCCCCTTGAAGTGGCGAAGCTATTCTAATTGCATATTGGGATCATTATTCTAAAATATTGTGTTATTTGGTGTTGTATTATTTCTCATAATCTGAATTATACTATTAATTTCATTACAAGTGGTATCAGAGCTGCAATCTTGGCCAAAATTAGGGCAAAAACCCTAATTTTTTGTTTATGCCATATATTGTGAACCATAGAGAATTGGTGGGAGATATTTTTACTAGAGTTGCAAAAAATTTCAAGTAAGGTTCCTTAAAAATTTTAGACTTTTTGATTGATTTTTCACAAGTTATGCAAATTTAGGTTTTTCATAAAATCACTCCTTAGGGTGTAAATTGTGGAATATTTTCAAGTTATTTACATTTTCAAAAAGATCTCAAAAAATAGTAATAGTATTTTCTCGTGTTTTTTCCTGTTCGGCCGAATTTGTATCGAAACCCTAAACCCTAAAGTTTGACATCATGGCGGGGCCTTCCACAACAACAAAAAAGAATTCGGTTACTCAGGGTAAAACCCCAAATAAAGATAGGGTAGTGATTGAATATATGGAGTCGAAGGGGTAAATCTGATTCCAAGCACTAGGTTTACCTCCGTTGATCATAAGGTGAGCGAACTTGAGTATGAGCTATGAAATGTACAATCCGAGATGGCCTCTAAAGGAGACATAGAACAAATCAATCATCGGTTGAATCATATCATGCAACATGTAAAGAGTAAACAATATGGCCCGAATCCAGTCCATCTCAACCAAGGAGGATCTTGATTAAAAATCATGGAAAAAATAACCATGTTGGATCACTTTTCCCAAAGTCGAGAATCCAACTTATTTGCAACCACGAAACATGATTTTGAAAGTGGATATGCACAAATTTGATAGTAAGGATCCCTTAAATTGGATAAATCAAATGGAGAACTTCTTTGAGTTACATCAAACACCATCAGGACAAAAGGTGATATTGGCATCCCTGTATCTTGAACCAGACCAATTTGTTTGGTATCGATGGTTATGTGCTCAGAGGCATAAGAATGGTCTCGATGTCACTTGGACAGTTTTTACCGAGGAGTTACAATTGCACTATAGTTCCAGTGTTTCAGAGAACTACTTTAGTCAATTAGCAAAGTTACGAAAAACAAGATTAGTCAAAGATTATGTGCATCAATTCTAGAACTTATCCTTAATGGTGGAGAATATTCCAAAAGAGAATCAATGACTTGTTTCTTGGGGTCTTAAGGACCACATCGAGCATGAGGTACGTATGTTTAATCCACTCAAGCTTTTCGATTCTATTATCATGGCACGTCGAGCGAGAGGTAAAAATTTCTTTTCAGTAGTAAGAGGCCGCCTTTCATTAACACCGAGAGACCATAGTAGTATCTCCTCCCCTTCATTTTCTAGGCCATTTAGACTAACTCCTCAACAAATGGAAGAAAAGAGAGCAAAAGGATTATGTTTTAACCGTGATAGAAAATATGGACCAAGACACAAATGTGCTGAGAATAAGTTGTTCTATATTTATAGAGGTAATGAAGATGATGAGGACGCTAAAATTATAGGAGAGGTGAGGAACCAGTAGAAGATGAAGTAGAGGATCACCATCTTATAATTTCTTGCCATGCATTGTCAAGTATTAGTACTCAAACACTCAAGGTTATTGGCTATCTCAAAAATAGAAGGTGACGGTCATGATTGACTCGAGGAGTACTCATAACTTCATAAATAGTAAGTTAGTCGTCGCCTCTATTGTTTTATTTACCCAAACTTCCGAAATGCAAGTTATGATTGGATGGTGAGATAGTCAAGTGCACAGGAAAGTGCCATAGTATCAAGCTTTCATGGGAGACTACACGTTAGACTCACCTATGTTTGTTATTTCTATGGGAGGGGCAAGATATTATTTTGGGTGTCCAATGGCTCACATCTTTAGGTACTATAGAAATGAATTTCCAAGAATTGTTCATGAAATTTCATTCAGATGGAAGGACAATACAATTGAATGGGATGGTAGCTAAGTCTCCACAGATTATTAGTTCTCATCAAATGCAGAAGGTTCTCAGAAAAGGAGTAGATGGATTTATAGCAAAGTTATTTTCCATAGAAGTACAAAATATAGAGTCTTCAATGCCACCCGATCTTTAGAAGATTGTTGATGCTCACTCATATGTTTCTAATGCTATTCCAAAGGGACTACCACCAGTTAGGGATCATGATCATGTCATTCAGTTGATTCCAGGGAGCCAAACACCTAACATCAGACCATATAGATACCCATATTCCCAGAAAAGTGAGATCGAGAAAATGGTTCAAGAAATGTTGAAGGTAGGTATCATCAGGCCTAGCCAAAGTGCATATTATTCACCAGTGGTCATGGTACATAAAAGGATGAAAGATGGAGGATGTGTCCAGATTACCGAGAACTCAACAAGTACACCATCAAAGATAAGTTTCGTATTCCAGTAATTGATGATTTATTTGATGAATTGCATGGTGCTATTTATTTCACAAAATTAGATCTTCGTTCGGGGTACCATCAAATTAAAATAAAAGAGGAAGATGTTCATAAAACGACTTTCAGGACTCATGAGGGCCATTATGAGTTTTTGGTAATGCCTTTTGGTCTTACAAATACGCCTTCAACCTTTCAAAGCTTAATGAACAATGTTTTTAGGACATTTTAAAGGAAATTTGTATTAGTTTTCTTTGATGACATATTGATTTACAATAAGACATGGGAAGAACACTTACAACATGTAAATAAAGTGTTGGAAGTTTTGGAGAAACATAATCTCTATGAAAATCCATCCAAATGTTCTTTTGGTGTACAAGAGGTAGAGTACTTGGGTCAAATTGTATCCCATGAAGGCGTCAAAGTTGATCCTCATAAGATCAAAGCTATGGTAGAATGGCCAAGGCCCAAAACTCTCAAAAATCTTCGTGGGTTACTAGGATTAACAGGGTACTACAGAAGATTTGTGTGGAGATATGGTAGAATAGCAACCCCACTCACTACATTGCTAAAGAAGGATGCCTTCCATTGGACAGACGCAACCACTCAATCCTTTGAGTAGGTGAAGGAAGCCTTGTGCAACACCCTAGTTTTGGCTACTCCCAACTTCTCAAAAACCTTTAGTGTTGAATGTGATGCTTTAGGATCAGGATTGGGAGCAGTTCTAATGTAGGAAGGAATACCAATTGCATTTGAGAGTCACCAATTCAAAGGAAAAGATCTGCTCAAACCTATCTATGAGAAAGAAATGATGGTTGTTCTTCATGCGATCAAGCAATGGAGGCCCTATCTCATGGGTAGACACTTCAAGGTAAAAACTGATCATGATAGTCTCAAATACTTTTTGAAGCAAAGGTTATCATCTGAGGAATAGCAAAAGTGGGTAAAAAAATGTTGGGTTATGATTTTGAAATCATATATAAAAAGGGTAAAGAAAATGTAGTAGCTGATACGTTGTCCGGAAGGGATACATCCATAGATTCCTTACTATGTGGAATGTCCATGTTGACGGTTGATTGGGTGGATGAAGCAAGATTGGAATGGGATCAAGACAAGGATACACAATCTCTAATATAGAATATCAAGCAAGGATCTATGACATCTAACAAATTTGAGTGGAAAGGTAATGCCCTATGGTACAAGGACAAGTTATACTTGAGTAAAGATTCCTAGTTTAAGCATAAGATTCTTGCAAAGCTACATGCCTCACTTGTTGGAGGACACTTTGGGTTTTGAAGACATATCATAGAATAAAAAGAGAATTCTTTTGGGAAGGACTCAAGGGGGATGTACAAAATTTTGTATCAGAGTGTTTAGTGTGCCAATAGAACAAAGGGGAAATAATTAAGACACCAGGTCTATTGCAACCCTTACCAATTCCTAGCCAGAGATGGGAGGAGGTCTCCATGGATTTCATCACCGGATTGCCTTGTTTAGAGGGTAAGAATGTTATTTTCGTGATTATGGATAGGCTCACAAAATATGCCCATTTTTGTGCCCTATCACATCCATTTGCAGCCGATCAGTCTGCAACTATTTTTTTGGAGACAGTTCAAAGGCTACATGGAACCCTAAAGATAATTGTAAGTGATCGTGATCCTATTTTCACAAGTAATTTTTGGATGGAATTATTTTCATGTTTGGGTACTCAGCTAGCTCACAGTTCATCTTATCATCCTCAAACTGATGGGCAAATGGAAGTGGTCAACAAATGCTTAGAGGGGTATCTACGTTGTTTTGTATCAGATAAACAGGAAAGGTGGATTAAATGGCTACCACTTGTAGAATGGTGGTATAACACATCTTTTCATACCTCTTCTCAAATGACCCCATTTTTAGCATTATATGGTTACCATCCACCTTCTATCACTTCCTCTTTGAGGGTGCAAACTAAGGTCAGAGATGTTGAGGAACACATTCAACATCAACAACCAGTTTTGGCTAGTTTGAAGGAGAATTTGGCATTAGCACAAAAAAAGATGAAACAACAAGCAGATCAACACCGTAGTGAAAGACATTTTGAAATTGGTGACTGGGTTTTTGTACTTTTCCAGCCTTACAAATAGATGTCCTTAAAGCAAAAAAAAAGGACAACAAACTTGCTCCTAAATATTATGGCCCTTATTAGGTTCTACAGAAAATTGGAAGTGTTGTTTATAAACTAGAGTTGCCTCCATCTTCACACATACACCCAATATTCCATGTTTCATGCCTGAAGAAGGTTATTAGGTAGAAATTTGAAACCCAAACAGAGTTACAAAACTTGACGAGGAAGGAAGAATCATTTTGGAGCTAGTGAATATTCTGCAAACACGTACATTTAAGAGGTTGAGAACTAGAGACATTAAGGAATATCCGATTAAGTGAAAGAATCTAAGTATAGAAGATGCAACCCGGGAGGATGAAGGTTTTACGTAGTAACATTCGAGATTATTCAACGTTGACGACAACGTTGGTTTTAAGGGAAGGGCATGCTATGCCCTTAACCTATTGCTTGTATTAGGATATGAGTAGTCGACTTGTGGCTTACCATATCATTTATACTTTCTCATGCTTAATAGGTTGGCCTTGGTGATGGCCATAGCATATGAATAGTATATATAGGGGATTGAAGGTAGTATTTCATTATCATTTGAGCATTTGAGTCTTATTATATGGTTTGGAGGTTGCCCCCTCGAAGTGGTGAAGCTATTCTAATTGCATATTGAGATCATTATTCTGAAATATTGTGTTATTTGATGTTTTATTGTTTCTCATAATATGAATTATACTAGTAATTTCATTACAACGGTGAATGGAGATATTATTGAATGTGGCATTGTCCGCTTCACCCAGCAAATGGTGGTGAATATTTCCATGTGGATTTAATTCAGGGCCTCTTCTCCTCAGCACGACATTCTATAGATCCCTTCGAACCTCTTTCCTAAATTATTTACTAAAACATAACGGAATATATATACAAAAATATGTTAACAGTGTGCCCCGAGGAACTACCATTCAAAATTCAAACCCAGATTGTTTGTTTGTTGTAAGAGGATGTGTTCAATTATTGTTGGTTGCTTTCACTACATCAATGATATGCATCCACAATAGCGAAAGTTTTGCTAGATAGAATTTATAGCATGGTACCATGTTGGGGGCTACATCTAAAACCTAACAAATTTCCTAAAATGTCTCAAAAGCAACTATACTTTGGGTAGAGAATTTCCAGGTCCCATAAAGCAGTTGGGGGAACAAAAATAGATTCAAAAATTTTAGGGATTTTTTTGACATTTGTCATTTAGTTTAAGCTTCCTCTCAATTTTTCATCCAAAAGTTTATTTCGGATTTATGGGACCCTACTTTTGCTAGTGCTAAAGCTTCCTATTTTATATGTCTTGCGCTTAGGAGAATTGTTTAATTTTTAGCACCTTCTTCATAGTCAATGTCCCTTCTTCATTTACATAGTAAGAAGAGCATGGTTCCATGTAAGGGGAAAGCTAAAAAAATTGAGCAAGTGTGAGAGAGAAAAAATAAGATATTTTAGCATTAATAGGGACCCATGATTTTTTTTTGTCACAACGAAAATAGAATGTACTTAAAATCTTCAATTTTCAAATCATATAAAATAATGTAACAAACATAATTAACTATATCTAAAATATGTGTCTCGATTGAATTTGTCCTTTCTCAACCACTGTGTCGTCCATGAATTCGTGGTTGCCACAAAAGAAAAGTTAGAAATAAAATAAAATAGAAAATAAACTATTATTAAACCTTGTCTTTTTAAAAGTAATTATTAGCATGTATAGTAAGCCACCAATGTTGGATTTTAACGTTCAATGTTGCATGTCATAGTAAAATTACTTGACGGTCAAAACAAATATATGGATGTCATTTGGTGTTCAAAATTTAATATGTATGTCAAATTTGATTTTATAATAATTATTACAAAATATATAAATTGATTTAAATTTTACGTCCACAAGATTGAAAATAAATTTAAATGTCAAAAATTCTTCCCATCTGTATTCTATTTGGATTTTTATTGGTATAGCTAAGTACGAGTTAGTTAAGTTTTGGGTTGTTTAGTATTATCTATGTTAACTTTTGTTACATACATCAAACAAATTTATTTTTGTTTCATTTCATCACAACACTTACTCTATTCCATGTTGCTTCTAATATGAGGAAGTATGTATTTTTTCCATGTTGCCTCTCTATGAAATTTATTTTTTCCCAATTTTTTTCAGAGGAATTCTATTAAGTTTTTATATCATTATTTGCATATAACTAAAACAATATTATTGTTTTGGAGGGGAAAATGGTTAACCTTAGACACAAGAAAAATTTGATTATTTTTTCAAAATTTTAAGCACAATAATGTCTAGTGACGGATAAAAAAATCTTTAGATTATTAATAGATTCAAAATGGATCTCATTTGTGAGATAACACATTGAAATAGGAGCAAATGTTTTGATTAGCAATGGAGATTATTGTGTTTTACTTTATAAAATCAAGCTTTACAATTTTAAAAAATGAAGAAAATGATAGAAATGACTCACTTAGAATCACTGGTGCAAATTTGCAATTCGGAGAAAATGAGTTATTTTATTCCATAAAAATACACAATACATTGTTGGATTTGGAAGCAAAGTATACAATTCAAACACCAATGGTGCATTTGAAAGTTTTCAATGATCTACACATGTTCTTATGTTCTCTTGCATGTTTCAACCATGTACATAATTCAAAGTGTAAATTTTTGAATCAGTCTTATAGTTTCCATCAAATCTCCAATATGTTGGGGTTTTGAGAGTAATTTCTTCTTTGACTTCGTGCGACAAGAATCTTGCATCATCGATCAAAATTATATTGTTTTCACCATAGAAATTACCATAAATGTCTAATATCTGCTGATTGGTATTTGTTTTGAACTTACATTGGTGGCATCCCCAAATGAACTTGAAGTGGGTATCTCGCAGCCAACTAAATTTTTGATGAACATGTACTTCACCATTCTTGAATCCATAAATGAAGACCATAAGGCAAAGTGTCAAAATATTTTGATGCAAGTACTTATCAATTCAACACTAAATTCTCATTTAAAGTATTCATTATTCCCAGATCTAAAATTTGGAACCATATTATGAGGTATTTTGTCGCCAATACCATAAATTCCAAATAACAAACCTTCAACTCCCAAAACTAGTAATTTATGAGGCTTCCCAATTGGATCTATAAAAATAACTCAAAATTAATGTAAGCTTTCAAAAGTGATTTAAAACAGGTAAACATATTATTGTGATAATATTTTATTTGGGTAATTCACACAAACAACTTATAAAACTATAATATCAACTCAATCATAGTGAAGATATAAATACGCCAACTTTTAAATTTGTAATCTCAACATATAAAATAAAGAGTGACCATATGATTGTATGAATGAATATCATTGTAAAAACTTTTTAAAATAATTAATAGTTATATATTTTTTGTTTGCTGCAATTTTTGGATGCCCTCTACAACACTCAAACCTTGAGACAGTATTTGTGATATGTTTGTGTACAAATTGGTCATCAACCACTTATCTTTGAAACAATTTTCTTCATTGGATTTCCTCCCCACCATAAAATTTTCTAGAGGGTTTCCTTTGGGCCCATTGTAATACACAATGTGTCTCTAGGGCCAAAAACAATATCATCTCTACTCCAAATATTTTGGAGATCTTTTACTGCAATTTCATCTTCTACACAACAATGTTCTTTACCCAAAAAAATAACTGGTTTGAATTCAACCGCTATTTTTTTAAAGCCTTAATCAACTTTTCAACTTTGGCAGAAGAGAGATAGCTAGACCAAAATCCCACTTCACATTTTGTTGCTAGTATCTTTAAAAATTCCTTGAGCCCACCTTGGAAGTTGATAGAATCCTTACCGAACTTGATTGCCAACTCCTTAAGGGATTGGTTTTTCTCATAGAGCAAACCCTCCAAATATAAAATAATTAAATAATCCTTTTGGCCAACTGCACGAAGTAATTTTTTCTCAATTACCGCAATTTGATATTAACCAATTCAAATAATCAAAATTTAATAATGTTAACACTTACTAATTGAGACTCGGTTGGATTCCCTCGCACTCCCCTTCAGGTTCTTGTGATGCACGTTCTATTTAAAAAATAGTAATCAATTCAAAATAAATTTTAAGTTGATGTAAAAAATACGTGATACAACTTATGCTATACAATATTGCATAGATGATGCAATTATATATTAACAAATAACTAGGCGTAAGCCATTAATGCCTGGACTATGTTTGGGTTGATAGTCTTTGATAGGCGTAATGACCATAAATTATTATCGGACTATGTTTGGGTTGACATTCTTTGATAGGCTAGCCCATTATTGCCTGGACTATGGTTGGTATGACATTCTTTTATTAGCTTAGCGGCCACAAATTGCCAACTATACAAAAGTAATTTTTTTCAATTGTCCATAATTTAATATTAACAATAAACCAAAAATTTACTCATTTCAAAATAAATCTAATTAAAATATGTATGTTGGCAACCGCTAGGGTAATACATATAACAAATAAAATACTTCACTATAGGTTCCTACAAATATGAGGGGCTTATAAATGGTTTTTTTATAATTGTACATGACTACCATACCATTTTCTCGTTTTCTGCAAGTTTGTGCATGACATGCCAATAGCCTCCCCATTTTTCATTAAATATGGAAAAATTGAAGTTTTATTAAAAACATGTAAACATTGACAATTGAAAACTTCTTGTAGTGATACATTTATAATATGATTATTTCCCACTCACCTTTTATAGATTCATTGGATAGATGGTCAGAGACATCTGGGAAATAAGTTGAATTATTTGCGACTTCATCTCCTTTTTTATATATGGAGAGGAAGAGACGGTGTCTTTTCTACTCGGCTAGTTCCTTGCATAAATATTATATGTATCAATTCAAATCCATTAAAAATATAATTGTTTTAGGTTATCTTAATCAATGTTTTAGGTTATATGTATCAATTCAAATCCATTAAAAAATTATACATAATGTTCTCTATTCTAAATAATCATAATTTAGAACACACATTCCATGCCAATCAATCTCATAATAGATAACCATATGCAATTGTAAATGACTCGGTGAACTACCAATCTCTCATTTCATGACTCGGTTTCTAACCGATCTCTCATGTTAACTTAAAGTATTGAATACTACGTGTATACTAAGTATACTTGGTTCTCTTACCTTGTTTTGGGTATTGAGTGTTTTGTTTAAGAAACCTATCTAAATGTTTGTTACCAATATTCATCTGAAATCCCATTTCTTAAACTAGGTGACATAGGACAACACAACCAGCACTTGTAATACTTTGGCCAAAGATTTCCAACATACTGTTCATGTTACTATTCCTAGATGACATACTCATCTAACAGAATATGTCCTTCACCCCACTCATTTGTTATCTAGAATGGTCTTCGTTGATTCCTAGTCTACACTTGTTCAAGGTTTGGCCCTAACCTAGGTTAGTGATATAATTTGGTATAGGAAACCACTCGTGATGACCTAGGGTATATAGACATACTCAATCGACCTAAGTCAATTGGATGTGCCTAGTTACCCTAAGTCATTATGAGTCACTTACTCGCAAAATCATATCCCTAATCGACCTAGAGAGAAACTAAATCCAAGTCTATATTTGTGTAGATCTAAATGAACCAATGTTGAGGGGTGTTGCAACATGTCAACTGCAACATTGTATCCTCGTGAAGACCCTAACCTTCACAAAGGTACAGTCATGTAGTTGGTGTGTGTCAACATCCAACAGAACTACCCATCTTGATGTACACACCTCGAGAAGAGGTCATTTACACCCATTTATTTCTTAATTAAGATTCAAATTACAACAACCCTGCTTAACCCTAATTCCAACAACCCTTAAGTTTGTCATCCTTAATTGAGTTGTTAATGTAATACGGAACTCATAAACTTATGATTACTTTTATGTTCATTAACTTTTGCTTAACATATAGTTAATTGAAAATAGAAACAACATCCATCATAAGATTTACTTAATATAACTCAACCATTCATACATTCAAGATCCAAAATAGGTTCCACTAAAGTAGACTTCATAGAGATGAAGTCTAATTGATTACGATCTCATGAACCAAACATTTGTTTTGAAACCTATCAAGGTATTACTCTTGAGGGAGCGAACCTTCCTTTTTCTAGTTAAGTGATAGGGTTCATTATAACCTTTCCCATTACGCGAGTCGTGGTAGTTAAGTTACACTTCTATTATCATCTTTTCAATGAACCATGCATGATTATATAAAAGAACATCGATGAATGCCAAATTAATAAATTGCATTCAAATAAGGGATATTGTAACTAATTCCCATACATCCAACCGATTTAGCTACCTCAGAAAATAAGGATCCCTACTGAGATAAGAATGATAACAATGTAAATAAGATTACCAATTTCCTTCATATAATTCACCAGGAAATGACATATCAAGTATGAGTAACTCTCAATCTTCTTCAATTCATCATGGTAAAATACATATTTTATAGGACCATACATTTAGACATATTCCATGTCAATCAATATCAAGATCATTAAAGAATACAACATTTCTTCTTTCAATACATTTCAATAATGAATCAGATTTCTCTATAAAAGATCCAGACTTTAAGCAACCAATACATCATATAAGTTATGGCCTTCCTTTATCACTTACGGAGTATATCTACAAAAATTTCTACTACACGGTCGCCTTCATTGAACTAAGCATGATAAGCACTAAGCATTAAAATGATGTGCTTTCAACTAACTATTTCATAAAACCAACTCTACTTTTATGAAACAATAAAGCCAAGCAAACAAATAAATCATAAGTAATAACAACCATAAAAGAAGAACAATTGATCAACCTAAAATAACATTAAGAAAAGATCATGGTATAATCAACACTTTACAACATTATATTAGATAAGTAATATTTCAACCAAATTACTTATCTACATCAAATAAAAGTACTTACTACTTATTTCTTACATAATTCAATCTGAATTAGTAATACAGAAACTAACTCCACTATTTTCCAAACATAGAGTTACTTTAAGAAGCAGGAACAACAAACTCAACATTACAAAATTCCATAAAAAGACATCTACAACCAAGAAAATTCCAACTTCTTGAAAGGTTTTAGGATGAATCATCTACAACATAAAAATAAGAGATTCCCATTTTAGATGTTATACCCAAATTCATAGTCCACGATATAACCTAAGCTCTCAAGTTAGGTCACACATTAGAATTAGGAAAGTATTCACTCATTAAAAGGCATATAACATTAATTTCCCATTACAAATGTTAATTCCTTCAATACAAATTAAGTGAATAAGAAAGAAGTATCAACAACTACTCGATGCATTCTAAAGAGTAATGCAATAGACCGATCCAATTATATATACTAGATTACACAAAAGAGGGAAGGACGAATTGAGATAAACAAATTAGAACTTCCCTTCTAATTCGGTTAATCGAATATCATTTCACAACTCAGAAAAGAGAATACAACACATAATCCCTTATAGTTTCCAAAGGAGGCAACGATGAAACTTTACCTCAGAGAATAAAAGAGAAAGGATTCAATCGACATGATTAGAGGAGAATTCCAACATTCCTTCAAAAGCAAAGAAGGTCATAAAGGATTGGCATGCACTCCAATCATAACATCCCTTAAATCTTTTAAATGTAGAAATCATGCACCAAAAGTTGTTAAACTGAATCATGCAACCGTAAAATGCAAGTTGGGTTTCTAAATAAGGTTCACCCAACACGAAGCAAAAGTAGTAATGTATTACTATCCTCATCAAGAAAGAGATGTAATAACAAGAATTGCTAAACAACTTACAAGGAATTAACAACCTTCAACAGTCATTCTAAATCATCAAAGTTTCAGTCAAAGGAACCATAGTCTTTCCATTCCTTCAAGACGATAGTGCAACAATCAGTGAGAAAGACTCACATTTGAATCCTCACAGAGGTGAGGGAAAAACATCTTATGAATGGATAGAGAAAGATCCATCACGATTCGATTTCAAAGAAGGTGCAACACAAGATCGACATGGCTTAGCTATAGGTGCACAAGCTATCAATAGAGATGATAAAAATTCTTTTCATTACATTTCTATGGACAGGTTCAACTGCACACCTCTACTAAGTCGAAAAGGTATTTTATTCCTTCCAACTTACTCAGAGATCAAAGAAATTGAAGAGTCTAGAAAACCCTTTATTCTGAACCGATTTGGTTAGTTCCAGATCACGAAACGTCAACCAAAAATATGAATATACATTCCTTAAAGCTTCACGATACCACAACAAGAAGGATTTAACAAGTTTACTCTAGCAAGTTACTTAAGAGGTTAACCCAGATCAGGAACAGGTATGTTTAATCAACAACATATAACTCAAAAGTGCAAAGAGACAAAGAAGGTCGACATCTGAAGAAGCTCAACAGAGCTACCTGAATAAACCCAATTATCAACTTAGACAAAACCAACTTTCAAAATATCCACAAAAAATAAGGGCTTCATATATCCAACCTTTAGTTCAGTTTTCCTAATATTTAAAGAAAAACCCAACAATATTTAAAGTTCAGAAGGAGGAGACTTCACACACAGATATCCTCAACAAGATAACTTCAAAATCTAAGTGTCCAAGAAACAATTATCACATAGTTTCCATAAAAGAACTTAATTCAAGAAACTCAATTTTAACTGAAAAGGATAAGAGGATTAATAAAACATTCATTCTTGTTTCCATACAAGTTGAATCCTCAAATATAGAAAATCCAAACACCCATTATCAACCCAACTTCCATCGAATACCAGGATTCGAAGAAATGAGAGTTTATATAATAAGTTCAAGAAGAAGTCACTCATTTATTGATTTTCTATACAAATTGAGTTCACACAACTATGAATCAAAGTATCCATATTAATACAGTTCCAACATGAGTAACAAAACTTCAACAAATCAAAGATGCAACAGAGAAGGATATTTCTCTTGTCTCTTTTTTTAACCATCACAGACAAACCCAACTCAAAACTTAAAGCAATATTACATTTCCTTAACCATTTTTGAGAAGACAAGCAGGTTTCAAATATATTTGACGTTATTCAAGACCCAACCCAAAACAAAGGTACGATTCACCATTAACTTTATCAGGAAAACAACCCATTTCCTATTTTATCAAGCAGAGATTCTTCAACAGAAATTAAAAGAATTTTCAAGTAAAAATGCATGGTAACCATAACAAAAATAAAAACCCATTTATTTCATGAGAGCAGAGTTGTTTTAATGAAGATGATTAGAGAAAAGCATAACAACTTAATGGGTAGAGCATTTCATGCCGTGTAATGTCCCCTTTCTATGATGCCCCTTCTTCCTAAGCCAAATGGCCCAAGGGTCATGTCGACCCCAAAACATGGTTAGACCCAAGGAGGATGTCAGAGCTGGAATCTTGCGGAAGGGGCCCCGTGGTTTTAATGACTCAATTTGGCATTTGGGGGTCACTTTTGGACTCGGTGATTCAAAAAGGGGAGAAAGTAATTATATATACTTTTACATTAGTGGCCCCTCCATGGAATGAAATGCGCTAGGGTTGTGGGGGCTCGTTTACCAAGGACAGGTATATATGGAGACGGGAAAGGAGGAAAAGGCACTTTTTGTCATATACATTTTTAGCCTCCTTCACATGCAGCTTGTTGATGTTGTGTTTCTATAGCTTTGGAGTCAAATCCCACAGGGACCCTAGCTTCGGTGGTGAGAGACCCATCCCTAGCTAGTAGGGCATTCTTTGGTAGTGAGAGATCTACCCTAGTTTGTCATTTTGGAGCCATTTTTCTGGGCCGTGCTACAAAGATATTTCCAGAGGGTCAGAGGAAGGGTTTCGAGGATTCTTGGGGGCTTTCGGGGAAGACAATCAGAGGGGCTCTAGATCTGACTCACAGTAGCCATCTAGGCTAGGCATGATAGCACGTGGAAGGCGCCTCCCTCATTTCCGACTCCATTCCAAATGTGGCTACTGCAGCCTCTATTTAGGGGTTCTTCCAGTCAGTCGTGTCGATTCGCAGTGGTTGTGTTATTCCCTATACCCGCCTTTTTTATTTCAAAGACCCTTATTTTGTCTTTGTATCAAGAGGGTCACAGACCTCTAAAGTGGACTAGCCACCTAGGGATTTTGTACCTTGTCGGGCAACAATATATTATTCCATAAAATGTCTGCATAGTGTCTATTATTATTATTGTAAGCTTCCCTTGTAATTTCATGCATTGTGGACAAATATTTTGTGTAATATCAATTTAATACCATTCGTTGTCCTAGCTGGACATTTTCATTAAGAATCAGTATTTTACCTTGCTACAAGTTCTATATTTTGTGCATTTTTAAGTAATATCCCACAAGGGATATTTCAGTGGTATCAGAGCAAGTTGTTTCTCTAGCCTGTTGGGATTGAAAGATGGGGGACAAAGACAGTGAGGATATAGGGGTGGAGCTGATGAAATAATTGTTCACCAACATGGTAAAGCAATAGGAGACCACCAATCTCTATTTGAGCTAGCTCACTGGGAGATTAGCACAGGACATGGTCTGATACTCATGTGGAAAGAGGAGAAAATAACAACATGGGACAATATGGTCAAAGAGGTGAGGGTGGACATTCAGGATAGCGGTCCCCCCATTCTTCCACTAGGCCTCTGGGGTCTCACGAACCTTCTTTCTTGAAGGATCCGGAAGTTTCACAGGTACGACAACCAGGGGATGTTGTAGATGAGGAATCTTGTTGGGAAAGATACTAGACTTTAAGTGATGGCTTTTGTGACAACATGTCATTCCAGGAATATTGAAAAATGAAGATTGCAACATGCCTAAGAGATATTACCAGGCACAAGTACCATAGATGCAAAGGAGGTTGGGACAAATTTTTGTTCCACATTTCGATGGTTCTAAGAAGTGTACGGCATAGTCTTGGGTGTAGAAGTTGAAGACATACTTCGACCTGAATCCAATGCGGGAGGAAGATGTAATTAATTTTGTAATCCTACATCTAGAGGGAGACACTCATGATTGGTGGCATCATGGGTTGATTACACAAGGACATATATACATCATGACTTATGCAGAGTTCACAAAGAGGCTAGTGAGTAGATTTGATAAGAGGGACCCCGATGGGTATTTTAGAGAGCTGACTCATCTGAGACAGACTGTTCCGTGGATCATTATATCACCAATTTTTAGAGACTATCGGTCATGGTACCTGATATTACTAGAGATGAGGCTGATTTCCCTATTCATAGCAGGTTTGACAGACACTCTCATTGGATTTGTGAGGGCATTTGAGCCTTCTTCGTTGCATGAGGCTATTAGGAGAGCTCGTGACCTAGAGCTATCCACTCCTAAGTCGAGGTTTCCACCTCGAGTGCAAAGCTTAAGGGTTTCCCTTTAAGAACCGAGGGTTCACAGCCGAAGGTACCTCCACCTAGGAAGGAAACAACTTGGAGATCATTGAGCTAGTGATGACGGGGAAGAATTGAGGTGAAAGAAACTATGTTTTGATTTCCGTGCACCTTGGGTCCCAGACATGATTACAAGGGCCGAGGAGGGCCCAATACATAGAGGTCTTCGAGGAGAGTGATGGTGATGAAGATTTGAACACACAACCTTTAGAGGATGATGATGATGAGGCATCAGATGGTGCGGGTGTGGAGCAAGATAGTGAGACCTTCCCCCAGGAGACTATCACCACATTGTCCAGTACCCAAGGTACAAGGCATTCAGAGTTAGGGGAGTTTTGCAGGGACAACGAGTGGTGGTGCTCAGTGATAGTGGGGCAACCCATAACTTTATTGATGCCTCTTTGGTTGAGAGGCGGGGTTATAGATAGAGGAATTTGAGGGCTTCAACATGGTTGTAGCCAATGGAGAGTCTATGAGATGCACATGATGGGTTCCCCAATTGAGCATCACGATGGGTAACTATACAATTACCAATGATTTCTATATTGTTGGAATTGGAGAGACCAACATAGTGCTTGGGGTACAAAGTGGCTCCATTCCCTTGGTGAATTTCGAACTAACTTCTAGATAATGGAGCTGAAGTTTAAGTCCGAAGGGAGGAATGTGATCTTGAGGGGCTTATCTTCAGGGGCACCCCAAGTTGTTACGGCCAAGAGGATCGAGAGGATCTATAGGCATGATGAGGTGGATTGGGCAATACACTGTTTGGTTTCGAACAAGAAATCAGAAGAGGGCCAACAACAGTACCATGTGGATATACAGGGCCTATTGGACAAACACAATGTCATGTTTGGTGACATACCTCTAGGCATACCTCCTAGATAGGGGATTTGAGCATGTAATTGAGCTCGAGGATGCTAAACCGGTGGTCACTTCTCCTTACCATCACCCCAAATGGTTTAAGGATGAGATCGAGAAGACTATACAGGAGCTCATGGATATGGGGCATATTAGACCGAGTTCCAGCCCTTTTGCTTCTTTGGTGGTTTTGGTGAAGAAGAAGGATGGGACCCTGCGGATGTGTATGGACTACCGGGCCTTAAATAAGAAGACAATAAAGAACAAGTATCCTGTACCACGCATTGATGAGTTGTTGGATGAGCTACATGGTGCAATCTATTTTTCAAAAATAGATTTGCGTTCTGGATATCATCAGATCAAAGTCAGGGAGCAGGATGTGCATAAGACAACGTTCAGATGCCATTACGGTCACTTTGAATTCTTGGTGATGCCTTTCGGATTGTCTAATGCTCCAGCTACATTCCAGTCTTGCATGAATCATGTGTTCAACCGCCACTTGCGGAAGTTTGTATTGGTTTTCTTTGATGATATTTTAGTCTACAAGGACATGGGAGGACCATATCAGGCACCTGGGTGAGATATTGGGGATATTAGAAGCTAATTCATTATATGCGAAAGCCTCTAGGTGAGATTTTGGCATGATCGAGCTTCTTTACTTGGGATACATAATTTTGGGGGTATAGTGAAGGTGGATAGAGGGAAGATATGGGCAATCTGGATTGGTCACCACCTAGGACATTAACACAATTGAGAGGATTCGTGAATGTGCACATACTATTGGAGGTTCGTGAAGAATTTCTCTCGGTTGGCTACTCCATTGACCGATTTGACCAAGAAGGGGGCTTTTCTTGGACAGTCGCAACACAACAGGTTTTTGATCACCTCAAAGAGGTGATGAGTTCATGTCCCATCCTCACATTACCAAACTTCTCCCACCCATTCATTCTAGAGTGTGATGCATCAGGAGAGGGTGTTGGGGCAATTCTCATGCAAGACAGGCATCCCATCACCTATGAGAGTCGGAAGTTGAAACCCATGGAGAGAGGGTATTCTATTTACGAAAAGGAGATGTTGTCCATCATGCATGCCTTGGCCAAGTTCTAGACAATACCTTATGGGCAAGTAAATTTGTGGTTCGTATAGATCACAACAGTTTGAGGTTCTTCCTAGGACATAAAGAGCTCAACGATTGCCAATGAGAGATGGGTGAATAAGGTGTAAACCTATGACTTTGACATAGAGTACACTAGAGGTAAGAATAATATATTGTTGCTGACACCTTATCTAGGAGGCCTTACCTCATTTGTTATGCTTAGTTCTATATACGAGATTTCAAAGGATTAGAAGGATCATATGCTTGTTGAGTACTCAAAAAACTAATTTACCTATGAGATCATGGATGGTAGTATACAGGACGACCGATACAAAGTAGTAGATGATCTCATTTTCTACAAGGATAGAATTTTCCTTGTACTAGGATCCAAAATGAAGGAGAAGATCCTTTGTGTAGTACATGATACACCCCTAGATGGACATCCTGGGTCTTTCAAAACATACAGGTTCATCAGGGAAAGAAGTGTATGGAAGGGAATGAAGGACGATGTCCTTAATCATGTTAGGGAGTGTATGGTTTGCCCGAAACAAAATCCGAGCATTCTTTCCTAGTAGGATTACTTCACCTCTCCCATTCCCAAGAAATGGGAAATCATATCCATGGACTTTATCACTGGGCTTCCCTTAGTGCATGGGCATAGTTGCATTTATGTTGTAGTCGATTGGTTAACCAAGTATGCTCTTTTCTTTTCCCTGCCCAAGGGGCACGAGGTAATGGATGTGGCCGGATCTTATACACTAGTATTTTTAGGTTACATGGGTTTCCTAAGAACATTGTCAGTGACAGAGACAAGATCTTCATGAGCACCTTTTGGCAAGGGACCTTCGACTAGTAGGTACATAATTGACCCCTAGCACTAGCTACCATCCATGATGATGGGCGATGGGTGAGAGATAGTCAATAAGTGGATAGAAAGCTATTTGTGGAGTTATCTAACAAGACACCAACGTGCATGGATTAAATGGTTACACATGGGGAGTATTACTACAATACCACCTAGCGAGATAAGCATACGTATGACCCCTTTCGAGCTCTCGTATGGAGTACGACACTAGGACATTTGTAGATTTGGTATTACCAGATAGTCGAGCTCCCAAAGCTCGAGATTGGTTACAGGAGAACCAGGACATTCTGAAGGCTCTCAAAGAGAATCTCCAGAAGGCACAAAATCAATAGAAGGTATACGCAGATCGGCACATGACAAAGAGGTCTTTTGAGGCCGGGGATCTAGTGTTCCTATGTTTATAGCCGTATAGGCAGTCCTCGCTGAAGCAGAAGGGTGTAGAGAAATTGAAACCACGATTTTATGGTTCGTACTGAGTAGTTCGTCGAGTCGGGACGGTGGCATATAAGCTAGAGCTACCAGAGCACAGTAGGATACATGATGTCTTTCATGTTTCATGCCTTAAGAAGGTTACTCAACCCGTATATTGTACCCTCTACAGAGCTACCGCCGCTAGATGAGGAAGGGAAGTTGGTGTTGGAACCGAAGCCATTATCGAAATGAGACGGAGGGGGCTCAGGAGTAGAGCAATCACCGAGTATTTGGTGTGATGGAAGGGACTACCACTTGAGGATGCTACTTGGGAGGGGGAGCAGATTTTGCAGCATCCTAATTTGTGTTTGCTTGAGGACAAGAAAATTTTGGGAAGGAGGATTGTAATGTCCCCTTTCTGTGATGCCCCTTCTTCCTAAGCCAAATGGCCCAAGGGCCAAGTCGGACCCAAAACGTGGTCAGACCCAAGGGGGCTGTGGATGCTGGAAGCTTGCGGAAGGGGCCCCGTGGTTTTAATGTCTCAGTTTGGCGTTTGGGGGTCACTTTTGGACTCGGCGACTCAAAAAGGGGAGAAATTAATTATAGATACTTTTACATTAGTGGCCCCTCCATGGAATGAAATGCGCTAGGTTTTGGGGCTCGTTTACTAAGAGATGTATATATGGAGACGGGAAAGGAGAAAAAGGCACTTTTGTCATATACATTTTTAGCCTCCTTCATGTGCAGCTGCTGCTATTACATTTCTATAGCTTGTGGAGTCAAATCCCACAGGGACCCTAGCTTCAGTGGTGAGAGACCCATCCCTAGCTAGTAGGGCATTCTTTGGTAGTGAGAGATCTACCCTAGTCTGTCATTTTGGAGCTATTTTTCTGGGCCATGCTACAGAGATATTTCCAGAGGGTCAGAGGAAGGGTTTTGAGGATTCTTGGGGGCTTTCGGGAAGACAATCAGAGGGGCTCTAGATCGACTCACGGTAGCCATCTAGGTTGGGCGTGACAGCACGTGGAAGGTGCCTCCCTCATTTCCCGACTCCATTCCAAACGTGGCGACTGTAGCCTCTATTTGGGGGTTCTTCCAGTCAGTCGTGTTAGATCCACAAGTGGTCATGTTATTCCCTATACCTGCCTTGTTGTTTTCAAAGACCCTTATTTTGCCTTTGTATCAAGAGGGTCACGGACCTCTGAAGTGGACTAGCCACCTAGGACTTTTGTACCTTGTTGGGAAACAATATATTATTCCATAAAATGTCTGCATAGCATTTATTATTATTATTGTAAGCTTCCCTTGTAATTTCATGCATTGTGGACAAATATTTTGTGTAATATCAATTTAATACCATTTGTTGTCCTAGCTGGAAATTTTCATTAAGAATCAATATTTTACCTTGCTACAAGTTCTATATTTTGTGTATTTTTAAGTAATATCCCACAAGAGATATTTCAACATGATAGTGCTTCGCTTATTCGAAGAAGATTTCCAACCGAGCCTCCACAATTCCTTCTTCTCCAAACGAAGTCAACAACCGAAAACTTCTTTCTCAAATGCCTCTTATACCTCCATTGGATCAAAAATATTCCAAAGGATCTAAAAATATAAACAGATTGCAAACATAATTGCTGGTTCAAAGAACTAGATATCTCAATGCAGAGCAAAATTGAAATGCATGAAAGACCAAACAACCTCCCAAAAATCCACTTGCATGGTTTCCAAGCCGGTTTGATCACCAAAACCGATGATCATTAATGCCATTGAGTTCCACTTTCCCGTCTATATCTCCACACCACCGCCATCTAAAGTTGGCGAGTGCAATTTCAACAATACCATGCATCACTTAACTCTAGTGATGGTGTCAACTAGGATTCCCTCTAATTTCCATTCCCTGCAAAACTAGCAAAGTACCATCCTATAAATTCAAAAAAATCAAATCACATAAATGACTTAGAAACCATCGCCATTGCCTTACACTTGCCATGCGATGCCGATCGACACTAAAATTTTCCTCCGTAATTTCTATTTCATTAATAGGATGTTGTTAAGTATAATTAGTAGTAGCATTTTATAGAAGATAACGGGCGCCGCCACAAGACGGTGCTCTTGATAATGTGGAGTACGAAGTAGTGAAAGTACAATAGGAATGTTGTAAAAAGTAAATATTTGTCGTAAGTGGTCCGGTAATGTTAAAATGTCAAAGTTTGGGTAATTAGAGAAGTAGGGTCTACATGATTAGGAATTAGAAATATTATATTGGTAATAAGGACAAGGAGCGAGGTCATAAATATTTTGTGTATTTTATTTGTAAAAGTCTAAAAATGTGGAACCCATGTAAAATGATAAGGTTTATCTTATCTTAAAAGATAAGCTTACATGTATGAGATAAGAGTTAAGGTATGGAATATGATTCGTCAGAGTGGATTTCTTATCCTATCTTAGAGATAAGATGGATAAGCTTGGAAGTTCTATAAATAGAGAGGCCACCCCCCTCATTTAGCATAGAAAGAAGTAGTGAGAAATATTGTATGAAGTGTGTAAAGGAAGCCATCAGTTTAAAGGTGTGTTGAAGAAGCCATTAAGAGGTGTAATTGTAAAGTTTCTTCCATAGTATTGGTGGAAGGCAAGTGAAGTCAATAACACTTGAAGTACCTCATGGGTGAGATTGTAACAATTTCATGTTAATATTATAATTTACTTTGATATTTTAGATTTGTCATCATTCCGTCTTATCATAGTCGATGGTATTCTTGTGTTATGTTTGTTGTTTTGTTTCCAGATTACATCCACCAAACTAAAGGCTGTGCATTAGTAAATAATCATATAGACGAGGAGTTCCCGTGAAGAATTATCATAGTGCCGATCATTGGTGATGACATTTTGGTTCCGTTGCCGGGACCATTCCTCGTGGTGGATTTTCTGGAGAGATATTCCCACTTAGTCAAAAATCAATTGGAGGGTAACCTTGTTTTTACTGTGCATAGTAGTTACCATGGTAAAGTCATTTTTGCCGTGAATAGTAGTTACTATGGTAAAGTCATTTTTTTTGCTATGAATAGTATTTACCACAAGAAAGTCACTTTTTACCATGAATAGTATTTACCGCAAGAACTTCACTTTTATCGTGAATAGTGTTTACCACAAGAAAGTAGTTTTTACCATAGTAAGTCAAGTTTTACCATAGTTTACCGTGGTCATTTCTATTTTTAAAGTCACTTTATTATAGTGATTCCAATTATTGTGCACATAAGTCTTCTTGATTGATAGATTTTTGGGTTGGTATTTCACTGTGGTTACTTTTGAAAATGGGAAAGATTCCTGTTTTTTCAGCTCAATCTAATGAAGATGCTTCTTCTTTCATTCAAGAGTTTAAACGATCTTGTATTTGTAATGGCCTTATAAGAAGGGAACAATGGACTGAATTTTTTCCTACCTTTTTGGATGGTTCAACACTTAGGTGGTTCAAACACTAGGTGATAATGTGAAAAATTCATGGGATTTATTAATCAAAGTTTTCAAGAATTTGGTGAACAACAGAAATATGCAGATCTCATGATCGAGATCACAAAGCTATCCCAAGGAGAGAAGGAGAAGATAAGGGATTATCATGCTCGTGTTCTAGAGCTAAGGAGGAAGCTCGATGCCCAGATCCGGAAGGAAGGATTAGCGGATGGGTTGATGAATGGCGTGGATAATCTCCTCTGTAAGCACTTCATTCTTGGGATGAAGCCAGAGATCAGACAACGAGTGAAGTATGACCACCCAGCCTACCATGAACAAGCAAAGGAGATTGCAAGAAGGCAAGAAGAAAGCATGGAAGAGGAGCCCAAAGAAATTGTTGCTAAAGTAGAGCCTACACCAAACACCTTTGGTCCGTAATCCACAACCACCCGGTGAGCACAAATATTTCTCCTAGTACATCTACTGAGTATGAAGATCTGCTCAAAAAGATGGGTCAGTTAACTATTAATCTTCTTCAAGGAAAAGAATTTAGTTCTCAGGAGGAGATAGAGGTCCAAAAAGAAATATTTCTGAAGTTGTATGTTATGGTTGTTATAAAAAGGGTCATTATAAGTATAATTGTCCAGATAGAGCTTCTACATCTGGTAAAGGAGATAATGATAAAGGAAAAGCACCTGTGAATTCTTTTGATGTAGTAGATAAGAGCAGAAATAATGAAGTAGATGTGTTTGTAACAAAAAGAAAGAAAGAAAAAGATAATCAAGATGGAAATGATCCTAAGAAGATGAAAGGAGAAACTAGTAAGAAACATAGGAGAAGAAAGTTGGGTGTGCAGGATTTTCTGATTTCACAGGGCAAGGACCATACTCCATCTTGGAAGATCGTCCAAAAGGCCTCGCAAATATTACATATGGTCAACTCTTGGCTATGTCTTCGAGAAGAGGCGGAGTTGCGAAGTGGACTCAATGCTCGACGAAGGAAGGAGGTTGAGGTCCCCGCTTTGAGGCAGAGGCAGATCCCTATGCTCCACAAGCCGAGGTATTATGTAATGGTATTTCAATTCATGATGTCTTAGTTGATGGAGGTGCTGCAGCTTAATGTAATGACCGAGTCCAGTAATGAATATGTTGGGTTTAAAATTGATCGCCCTTCAACACTTATGTTAAGGTCATTAAATAAAGGAAAACTAAACCGAAGGTGTAGTTTCAAATGTGGCAATATCTCGTTATGGGTGTCAGTATGTGTGGTAGACTTTCAGTGATGAAAATGTATACTGCATGCACCCAATGCTGCTGGGAAGACCATGGCTAAGGAGAGTTCATGCAAGAAACTACTGGAATGAAGGTTTCATGACACTTGGACGTGGTAGAGAGAGGGTGAAGATAAACGTGATCCCTCGACATCATAAGGTAGAACCTGTGGATTCAAGTGATGAAACTGATGATTGGACATCCTCTGATTACTCTAGTACCAGTGAAGTGGACACTGAAGATGAAGAAAGTGAGGTTGATGTTTCAGTCATGGATATCCTTCCAGTCACACCAACTCATGACCCCATAAAATTATCTGAAGAAGAAGTTGATGATCGTCTCCAACAAATAAAGATTGGTGATGCTGTGATGGAGAGTGAGAAGGAATCCTACCTCCAGCTCTTTCGAAGGTACATACACCTATTCACTTTTGATTACAAGGAACTCCGTCAAGTAAGTTGGGTAGAACATTCTATTGAGCTGGTAGATGGTGCTAAGCCCATAAAGCAAATGCCATATAGAATGAATCCTAATTTTTCCAAGACTGTAAAAGAAGAAATAGATAAGTTGCTTGATGCAGGATTCATATTTGTTGTGGAGAATTCAGAATGGGTTTCTCCCATTGTGATCTCAATAAAAAAGAATGGGAAGCTACGCATTTGTGTTGATTACAGGAAGCTCAATAAGGCAACAAAGAAGGATCATTACCCTCTTCCATTTTCAGATCAGATCTTGGACGAAGTAGCTGGCCAGGAGTGCTATAGTTTTGCTGATGGATATAGCGGCTACAACCAAGTTCGTATAGAGAAAGATCAGTCAAGACCACGCTCACCACTCCTGGGGAACGCTTGCTTATAGAGTTATGCCTTTTGGGTGTGTAATGCTCCAAAGCAACATTCCAAGCATTTGATGAATAGGGTGTTCGAACCCTACATCGGGACCTTCATCGTAGAGTATTTTCGGATGATTTTTGCATCTATGGGAGCAAGTTGGACCACCGCACAGATGGAGACAACATTTCAAAGGTTAGATGAAGCACAAGCCTCACTAAACCCTACAAAGTGTGTCTTTGGATGTTCTAAAGGTGTTTTGTTAGGGCATGTCAGATCCAGAGATGGTATTGGTACCGATCCGATAAAGTTTCAAAATCAAAGATTTACCATTTCCTATGAATAGAAGTAAGTTGAGATCATTTTTAGGCCATGTGGGTTACTATAGAAGGTTCATCAAGAATTTCTCAAAGATCGCATGTACCACTAACCCAGTTCTTCAAGAAGGATGTTACTTATGAACCAGAAATAAGGCGCATGAAGCTTTTGGACAATCAAGGAAGCCCTGTGTCTTCACCTGTTTTGAAGAATCCAGATCGAGCAAGCCATTCATTGTGTACACCGATGCCTCGATGCAAAGCACTAGGAAGTACTTTGAGCCAAAAGGATGAAAATGGGAATGAACATCCAATTTACTTTGGGAGCAGCATAAATGAGCAAAAAGGCTTGAGGTAAATTATATCAGAATCAAAAAGAGGCTCGCTATCATTTTTTCAAAGAAGTTTAGAAATTACTTGCTAGGGTAAAAATTTCTAGTCAGTAATAGATCATCGTGCTCTAAAATATATGTAAATAAGCCTAACCCATCAGGAGGATAGCAAGATGGATAATTTTGCTACAAGAATTTGAATTTGATATTATAGATAGGCCAGAAAGAAGCATGTCAATGCAGATGCACTCTCTCGAGCCTATGATGGTTTAGGATCATCTTGTGATGATGATGATTTTCCGATGCAAAGATTGTTATCCTCGACACAATCCCTAGTGAATACATAGATATTTGGAATTATTCAATGAATTCAAGTTTCCGATGGTGCCAATGCAAAGACTAAGAGAAAGATTACTCAAGCCACCGTCCATATTCTATTCTCGCATGGAGTATTATTTCGAATAGGACTCGATGGACAAGACAAGAGGGCATTGGACGTGATCAAGGGAAGGAACTGCTAGAAGAATTCCACAATGGTACATGTGGAGGGCACTTCTCTGGACAACTTACAACAAGAAGGATCTTGGATGACGCAGTTATCACCGCCCACTCTTTTAAAGATTGTTATAATTATTGTAAGACATGTGATATTTGTCAAACACATGGTAACCGTAAGACTTCATCAGCTCCATTATGCCCTATTCTTCCACTTGGTCCCTTCAAAAGTGGGGAATAGACATCAGAGGTCCACTTCCAACTACCTCACGCCAAAATAAGTATATTGTAGTTGCACATGCATTATTTAACCAAGTGGGTCAAGCTAGGCCATTGAAAATAACTTCCATGGATGAGGTGGCAAGGTTCATATATGAACGCATTGTCACCAGATTTGGTTGTCCATTAGAAATTGTAATGATCAAGGAAGCCACTTCATTAATGAGGGTAGTAGAAGCCCTAGTCAATAAATTTTCTATTAAGCACAGAAGGCAACAACATACAAGCCAAGCACAAATGGACAGTGGAACGAACAAATTTTTTTGTGTGGTCAAATTCTAGCAAAAGATGCACTGCAGTACATAATGGGATAAAAGGATTCATGCAAAGATTGTGGGCATATAGGGCAACATCAAAGTCAAAGCAACAGGATACTCCCATTTCAATTGGCCTCATGGCATTGATCCAGCTTCTTCCTATTGAGTTTGATATTCCCACCGTGAGAGTTATGAAAATGAAAGGATGGATGAAAGTGATTCAGTAAAAGAAAGGTTGGTACATCTTCATTTGCTAGAGGAAATGAGGGAAATAGCAAAGGATACAAGCCATAAGAAGAAAATGAAGCAGAAGGAATACTTTGATCAAAAGATCCGTTGGTCTCCATTTCATGTGAATGACTTGGTTCTAGTATATGATTCAAGATACAAAAAAAGAAGACAGAGAAAATTTCTTCCAAAATGGATGGGGCCCTACAAAATAAGAAATTGTGCATGAAAATGGTATGCACTCGACCGGAGGAATCGATGGCACTCCCATTACTTAAATGGGTCAACCACGACAAGTCAAGATTTTCCAAGCACTGTAATAGTCTACTCCGAGGACGGAGTAGAAGCTAGGAAGGGGGAAGATGTCGACACTAAAATTTTCCTCCGTAATTTCTATTTCATTAATGTATGATGTTGTTAAGTATAATTAGTAGTAGCGTCTGATAGAAGATAACGGTGCCACAAGACGGTGCCGCCAATAATGTGGAGTACGGTAATAGTCAAAGTACAATAGGAATGTTGTAAAAAGTAAATATTTGTCGTAAGTGGTCCAGTAATGTTAAAATGTCAAAGTTTGGGTAATTAGAGAAGTAGGGTCTACATGATTAGGAATTAGAAATATTATATTGGTAATAAGGACAAGGAGTGAGGTCATAAATATTTTGTGTATTTTATTTGTAAAAAGTCTAAAAATGTGGAACCCATGTAAAATGATAAGGTTTATCTTATCTTAAAAGATAAGCTTACATGTACAGTATAAGAGTTAAGGTATGGAATATGATTCGTCAGAGTGGATTTCTTATCCTATCTTAGAGATAAGATGGATAAGCCTAGAAGTTCTATAAATAGAGAGGCCACCCCCCTCATTTAGCATAGAAGGAAGTAGTGAGAAATATTGTATGAAGTGTGTAAAGGAAGCCATCGCTTTAAAGGTGTGTGAAGAAGCCATTAAGAGGTGTAATTTAAAGTTTCTCCCATAGTATTGGTGGAAGGCAAGTGAAGTCAATAACACTTGAAGTACCTCATGGGTGAGATTGTAACAATTTCATGTTAATATTATAATTTACTTTGATATTTTAGATTTGTCATCATTCTGTCTTATCATAGTCGATGGTATTCTTGTGTTATGTTTGTTGCTTTGTTTCCATATTACATCCACCAAACTAAAGGCTGTGCATTAGTAAATAATCATAGCACGAGGAGTTCCCGGTGAAGAATTATCATAGTGCCGGATTGGTGATGACAGAACCCCTTAGGTCCCCTCCCAATTAACATTAGTTTAGGCTAGATAACATTAGTTTTAGGATCTGACATTAGGTTAGATAAAGAACATTTACCTTAGGTCTTTTATATTGGATGAGATAAACATTCCCACTTAGATTAAACCATATCCCATAATAGCTCAATATTAGGTAATAGGTTAGAGATAAACCTCTCTTTACCTTAGGTGATCTTCACACCCCACACCCGTAGACTATACAACTTAGATTAGGGTGTAACATGCATAGTTAGGAATAGATCTAAGGTAGGTCTAGCTTAACTTAGATTAGAATTTCGATTAGGGCAGATCTTAAAGATCTAGGATTAAGGTTTTACCCTAACAGTCCGAAGTATACGTCTATCCTTCTTACATCATTCAACATTTTTAAGAAATTAACAAGAAGATCCGAGCACAATATATACAAATGTAATGCAGAGTAAGGACCTTCAAGAAAGATCAATAAAATGGTGTATATTTAAGGACTCGGTCCCTTATTTCCTTCAATTTATGAATGTCGGTTTATCATATAGATCAGATAAGAAGGATTAAAGCATACCTTGGATCAATGGAATTGATCCAAGGTTTTGCTATTATATAGAGATAAATTTGCAAACAACATTACTAGTTTATAACCTTAGATATCTCAAGCAGAATGGATTCCTTACAAGCAACAACATTTTAGCAAAATGAATCCAAGAATAGAATAATTTATCCATTGTAACCATGATTCCAAACAGTCGAAAGAATACACCTTCTTAGGAAAATCACACATCAACGCTCACAAGTTCAAAGAGGGGAAAGTTTAACAGATTGGCGAAGATGTTACATACTTCCCTCCTAAAAGAATCATCTTCCCGATGATTAACTTATTTACACAATTTACATCAAGGACAAATCAAATTATTATATTTCTTTTCATATGTTTCAAACAAAACTGAATTTTAAAATTTCAAAATAAGCATTTATGTAGCCGTTTATTTTAAATATGAAATGTACGTCCAAAATCGTGCAAATTTATTGACATAAAAAGAATAAAAACTTTAACTTATCACCAATCAATAATCAAGTCTATTCAAATAAATATGGAAAAGTAGTTTTCATATCTTCTAGATTTTCCTAGTTGCACTTTCTTTGTTAAATCGATCACGTTGGACCTTACATTTTCTTATTTCACGATTCCTTAAGTGCAACTAGCGAGTTTTCAAAGCACTCATATAGGTTTAACCACAATTATTCCCGGGTCTTGGACTGCAAGGAATTTCAATTTAACACATGTGATAAATCTGAAATGTATTTCTTAAGCAAAGAAATATGGAAAACATCATGCATTCATGAAAAAGTAGGAGGTAATGCTAAAGGATAAGCTACGGTGGTTGATTACTTTAACAATTTCAAAGGGTCCCACATAACGAGGTGATAACTTGTAGCCTTGCCAAAAGTTATAGAACTCTTTTTCGAGTTAACTGAAGAAAGACCTTCTCACTAAGTTCAAATTTCCTATCAACCCGCTTCAAGTCAACATAACTCTTTGCCTATCCGATGCTTCTTTCAAGCGTTCACGAATCTTTTAAACTATTTTTCCATTTCGTAAGGATTTTAGGTCCAACCACCTCTCTATCTTCAATGTTGTCCAAACTAACATGGGTTCTACATTTCCTTCCGTATAATTCTTCAAAAGCTGCCATCTGAGAGAGGTGTGATATGTGTTATTGTATGCAAACTCAACTAATGAAAGGTACTCTTCCCATTTATATTGCTAATCCATGCAATACATTTGTAACATATCCTCTAAAACTTGATTAACACTTTCAGTCTGTCCATTTATTTCCGGATTATACGCAGAACTGAAATTCAACTTAGTTCCTAGAGCTACGTTAAGTGTTTGCCAAAATCTTAAATTCATTCTTGGATATGTATCAGATATGATTAATTCAGGTACTCCATGTAATCTGATAATCTCATGTACAAACCTTTTTACTAAAACAGGTGAATCATCCTTAAGATTACTAGCAATAAAATGTGCTACTTTTGTTAGTTTATCAACAACAACTAAAATAACATCATGTTTATTTCTTGACATAGGTAACCCTTGTACAAAATCCATGCTCATCACTGGCCATTTGTACTACAGCGGTATGTTGTGAGGATATAATAAACTAGCTGGATGCATATGCTCAGTTTTAACTCGTTGACATTCTAAGCAGTGTGTCACAAACTCAATCACGTCCTTTTTCATCCCTTTCCAGAAATATTGTTGTTTTATATTAGCAAGCATCTTTGTAATACCAGGGTGTCTAGAAAAAGGTGAATTGTGAAATTCAACTAATAATTTCTTTCTTAAATCATTTAGCAAAGGTATGTATACTCTATTTTCAAACCGCAAGATTCCTTCATTATCAAAGTGAAAACCCTTATATCTCACATCATTTGGATCTACAGCAAGTGTTGTTTTTACTTGCTAAAAATAAGAATCAAATTCCATAACACTTTTTACTTCATCCTTAAACTGAGTTCTCAATGTTATAAGAGCAGTAAATGTGCTTCCTACGACTTAGAGCATCAGCTACCCTATTTTCCTTGCCTTTAATGTAACTTATGTCAAAATCATATTGAGATAAAAAATCTAACCATCTTTGTTGTCTTGCATTCAGATTTGGCTAAGTAAAAATATACTTCAGCCCAAGATGATCAGTTTTTAGTTCAAAAGGTTTACCAAGCAGATAGTGCCTCCAAACTTGAAGTGCATGAACAATGATAGTAAGCTCTAGATCATGTGGACCATAATTCAACTCATGTAACTTGAGTTTTCTACTTTAAGTAGCTATGACATGATTGTTTTGTAACAAAACACCTCCAAGACCTTCCCGGATGCATTTGTTACAACAGTAAAGTCTCCATTTAGGTCAGTACAACCAAAATAGGAACTTAAGTTAACCGATCCTTTAAATTTTTAAATGCAGATTCACATTTCTCACTCCATACAAATTTCTTATCCTCTGCCTCTGTAATGAAGTTATTGGTGCATCAACTTTGGAGAAATCTTTAACAAATTTCTTATAAGAACTAAACAAGACCCATGAAGCTTCTAACTTCATGTACATTCTTTAGTACAAGCCACTTAGTTATAGCTATAATTTTAGAGGGATCTACAACTATTCCATCTTTTCTTATAACATGACCCAAATAGTGCACTTCCGTGTCATAGAAAGAACATTTAGATAACTTACCAAATAATCGTCTCTTCCTCAAGATTTCCAAAACTATCTTCAAATGCTCATGATGTTATTTAATAATTTTAGAGTATATGAGAATATTGTCCAAGAATACAAGCACAAATTTTTCCAAGTATTCTTCAAAAATATTGTTCATTAAATTCATAAAATCTACGGGTGCATTTGTTAATCCAAATGGTAAAAATGTGAATTCATAATGTCCATACCTCATTCTAAAAGTTGTTTTATGAATGTCCTCATCCTTAATTCACAATTGATGATATCTAGATCGAAGATCTATCTTAGAATATACCGATGCACCACGCATTTGATCAAACAGATCAATTAATTCTAGGAAGTGATATATGTTCTTAATTGTTGCCTTGTTTAACATTACAGTAATTGATACATAATCTAAGTTTACCATCTTTCTTTTCACAAAAATTATTGGTGCTCCCAAGGTGAGACACTCACCCAATCAATCCCTTTGACAAAATTTTGTGTAACTCGAGCCTTAAGCTCTACTAATTCAATAATAGTCATCCTATAAGGTGCCTTAGAAATAGGCTCGGTCCCAAGTTTGATTTCACCCTCAAGTCAAACTCCCGCTTGGAGTGGGAGACCTAGTAATTTTTTGAAACACATCACCGAAGTTTCAGAACAAATTGCAGATAATGTTCTAAGCAATCATCCTTTTTCTTCAGTAGATTCATAAATTGACTATATGTTTTAGGAAAGCATATAGTCATTTTTTAGGTTTTTTGACCTTCTAAAATGGATTTTGGCCCTACCACTACTTGAATTGGTACTAATTTTTAAATTTAGTCCATAATTCACTTTAGTGACCATGAATTAACTCTATGATGTTTGTCTACTTCTTACTAAAAAGAGATCCTCACTTTGTAGATAGAGGATTGTTCCTGAATGGAATTCCTGTCCTATGGCCAAAATGAGGTGATTGTAATGTGCCTCCTCCTTAAGGTGTGATAATACTACTAGGTGTTAAATGCGTTGTTATGAATAGTACCAAGTGAATTGCATCAAGTGAACTCAGATGATTGCTCATTCTTAGAAACATGGTGCTCCATATAAAGATCATCGCCTCACCTTTCCTAGCTCTAAAAGCATCCTTTCATGGAATCAAATTCATGATTCTCATACATGATTTTTCTCATATGTCTCTTATGGAAACAAACAATGCCTTAATACTTCACAAATAATGTTCCTTGATAACTCGGTGACATGACTAACTCATTTTAGCTTGTTCATAAGGGTGTTCAATTAACTACATAATGTACAAAAATGCCTTGTAAGGCCTTCAAAGAAGTAGTCTCTCATCAAAACTAAACGAGTCGATCGATCACCTTAAACACTATTCCCTACACACTTTGAAACACACCGAATGATATTTTTAGGAATTTCTTTTGGGTGAGGGTTTATGATTTATGGTTTAGGGCTCAGGGTTTAGGGTTTATGGCTAAGGGTTTAGGACTCAAGGTTCTCTTAATTTTTCAATTTCTTTATCTTTTTTCTCTTTATATTTCTGTTTAGAGTTTATGGTTTATGGTTTAGTGTTTAAGGCTCATAGTTTAGATGTTAGGGTTTAGGGTTTAGGGCTCAGGGCTTAGGATTTATGGTTTAGGGTTTAGGGTTTAGAGTATAGGGTTTATGGTTCAGGTTAAGGATTGAGGGTTAAGGGCTCAAGGTTCAAGTTTAGGGTTTAGGGTTTATGGCTCAATGTTTAGGGTTTTGGGTTTAGGGACCAGGGTTCAGCATTTAGGGTTTTGGGTTTAGGACCGGGGTTCAGGGTTTAGGGTTTAGGGTTGAGAGTTGAGGGTTCAGGGTTTAGTTTTTAGGGTTTAAGGTTGGGGGTTTATGTTTAAGGGTTCAAGGCTTAGGGTTTTGGCTTAGGGCCCCAGGGTTCAAGGGTTAGGGTTTAGGATTCAAGGCTTGAGGTTTAGGGTTTAGGGGTTAGGGTTTAGGTTTAGGGGTCAAAGCCTTAATAAAATTTTCAACTTCGGCGGAAGAGAGATAGCTAGACCAAAATCCCACTTCACATTTTGTTATTAGTATCTTTAAAAATTCCTTGAGCCCACCTCGAAAGTTGATAGACTCCTTACCAAACTTGATTGCCAACTCCTTAAGGGATTGGTTTTTCTCATAGAGAAAACCCTCCAAATCTAAAATAATTAAATAATCCTTTTGGCCAATCGTATAGAAGTAATTTTTTCTCAATTGTCTGCAATTTGATATTAACAAATTCAAATAATAAAAATTAATAATGTTAACACTTGCCGATTGAGACTCTTGCTTGGATTTCCCGCACTCCCCTCTCGTAGGTTCTTGTAATACACATTCTATTTTAAAAAATAGTAATCAATTAAAAATAAATTTTAAGTTGATGTAAAAAAATATGTGATACAACTTATTGTTATACATTATTACATAGATGTAGTTGTATATTAGCGACCACTAGGCATAAGCCATTAATGCCTGGACTATGTTTGGGTTGATAAAGATTTGATAGGCTTAAGCGACCACAAATTATCGCTTAGACTATGTTTGGTTTGACTTGATCTTTGATAGGCTAGCCCATTATTGCCTGGACTATGGTTGGTATGACATTCTTTGATTAGCTTAGTGACCACAAATAGCCAATTATACGAAGTAATTTTTTTCAATTTTCCACAATTTAATATTAACCAATAAACCAAAAATTTACTCATTTAAAAATAAATCTAATTAAAATATGTATTTTGGCAACCGCTAGGGTAATACATATAACAAATAAAAATTCGCTATGGATTCCTACATATACGAGGGGCTTATAAATGGTTTTGTTTACAATTGTACATGACTACCATACCATTTATTGTCTCTGCAAGTTCATGCATGATGTGCCAATAGCCTCCCATTTGTCATTAAATCTGGAAAAAATGAAGTTTTATTAAAAACATGTAAACAATGACAATCAAAAACTTCTTGTAGTGATACATTTATAATACGAGTATTTCCCACTCACCTTTTATAGATTCATTGGATAGATGGTCAGAGACATATGGGGCAATAATTTGAATTGGTTGTGACATGTTAAGAATGACTTCGTATCCTTTTTTTTGTATGTGGAGAGGAAGAGATGGTGTCTTCCTCTATTGGTTGGTTGTCTGCATAAATATTGTATGTATCAGTTCAAATCCATTAAACAAATATAATTGTTTTAAGTGATCTTAATCAACATACCTTTTTTCAAATGAGAATAGTAATGTTTTAAAAATATTTCTTGATCATTTGATTCAACAATAAAAATTGTACATAGATCTGAGTCAACTAAACCATGCAATGTGACACTACTGCCACCGTATAACACTATAAGAAGAATTTTGGAAGTGATTCGAGTGAACATATGTGACCAAAACCCATAAGATATCTCATAAAGAAAAGGGTGTGTCTTTCCTCGTAGGCCGATTTCACTTGCAGTCACAAATTGTTACGGAAGTTTATCCATCCAATCCATGGTGATTTATGCTCTATCCCCATTATCAACATCACAATTGTGCACATCAGTTATTGTGTACATAAGACACAAGATCTTAAATTTTCCATGCTGTTATAAAATATGTAACAACCTTCTGACTAATTCCCCCTTGTCTTTAACTTTTGCATGTATTTTTTACTATCTCTCTTAACATTTTTGAAGAAGAAACATGTAAGAGCACAATAATAACACAATTTAAAGACTAGATCGAAAAATGTAAGTAGGTCCATTATTGCATCAAAAGTTAGTACACTAGACAAATTGCAGAAATCTGCGATCACACATTCTGCATTGAATGGATTAGTTAATGGAATAGAAGATAATATTGACTAAAGTGGAAGGGATATGCACATTGACAAGTAAAGTCTTTGGTGTCTTCCATCCTTGTTGGAATTTTTCTTCCATTGAAATCACGTAGTTGTCAATAATTGTTTGAGTTGTTTGGGAGAACCTCTATCACTTCAACATCAATTTTTCTTTTTGATGATTTTTCACTTCCTCCAGAATCAACTTTTTTTTTCCTTTATTCTCTTCTCCCAAGAGTACACACAACTAGCAGTAGTGAGAGTCATGCAGACCAAATTTTTCAACAATATTATTTTTAGTGCATTTTTCCAATACAATATTACCTGGATATTTACTTTTCATATATTTTAGAAATTTTCCTCTCATTCTTCTATCATCTTTACTCTTTGGTAGTAAGAATCAAAAGTCTCTGCTATGACGCCTGCTTTAATAGAGCCAATTAGCCATACTTTCCTTGATTGCACTTTATCTGCTAGAATTGATAGCTCCTCATCAATCATTCCTCTTATAGGCCTAAAGGAATTCACCGTGAACCTTGCAATGAATTTTCTTGAAAGTTAGGTTGGTTATTCTTAAAAGGAGAAAAAGAAAGCCCACCTTATTTAAACAACTCAAAGGTTGTTTGTCCATTTTTTCCATATGTCCTCGAGTAAAAATAGAAATGTCATTTTGTCATAAAGACTCTCTGCCCTAACCACTTTGAAAATAGCAAGACATTGTTTCTCGAAACTCTACATTGAAAGAGGAAATAGTATATTTAATTTCTGCATATTATAAAATTAAATTTTAAGAACAAATGCGTTAAAATTAAGTATTGTTACCTTCAACTCATCTGTCTTTGTGTTTCCCACTCTGGGCTTCCGAGGACATCCTAGGGATCTCCAAATCATTCGAGCCTTATACAATATATCAATAAAATTGGTATCAATCCAATTTTTTTACCTCGTTTTGCTGCCTATAAATATTAACAATGTCTCCGCTCGACGCATTTGAAGAAATAATGCGAGCCTTTCTAAACTACATCTTAGTATGTAATGACTTGTATTTTCTTTTAGCCAAATTTTTTGTGGGCACAAATGGTATGTTGGCCATCTAGAATGTAGAAATGCACCTCATCCCTTTTAGGTCATTTGGATCCTCGAGTAGCACAAGTTCCTTTGTAGATGGTAAAAAGGGAAGAATAATTGCATCCCTCAATGTAGGAATAAAATTAATCAACATTGAATGGATAAGAAGGTCAACATTCTCTTCATGCATAGGACAAAATTGATATTGTAGAGGTGGCACATGGCACCTAGAAACTTCAACTAGAAAAACATCACCATTGAACAAAAACAATTTTAATTGTTCAACATTTATAATTTTGTTTGCTCAAATATATTGGTCATTTTCTTCAACAACACAACCGATTTTTTATTCTTTTTAAGCCCTTGTAACTTTGACTTAGAGGGATCCATCTCTAATTTAGAAAATAATATTGTCTCAATGTTGTAGATAGCTTTGCATGTTTCGATGGAGAAAGCAATTTTTTTCTATTCAAATAATGACAAATAAAAGAGGTATTCTTAGTTTTATACAATTTTTGAATACCAAATTCATGTTATTATGAATTTCAAGGGCATTTTCACAACCTATTTTGTCTGACTATAAGAACAACCCCAAATTCCAACCATATTTTAAATAAGAACACATTTTATTTTCTTTAGAAGCCTTCATTTCCAGTTTCTTGAATAATGAAACTTCCAACTCCATGTCAAGAATAAGGAACTTATTCATTACAACATCAATGCGTTCAACCTGAATATGTAATGTTTGCTTATCAATAACCTTTGAAGTTATTACCATATTGACTTCATTGACAACATCTTCATCAACAAAAAAATAACATAGATCACCATGGTAATTTTTTGGGGAATGCATTTCTACAAACCATTCATTGTCTATCTTTTTCATATCCTTTGCTCCTTCAATCAAATGAATTTTTAGGAACAGAGTGTGACCAATGGAAGACATATTTCCTAAAAAAAGGAATTAAACAAATTAATAATTCATAAGTAATTGGAAAGGATAAATATTGTTTCTCAATAGTGCAAAAGCAAGGAGATGTTGTATCTTGATGTCTTTATTTTCATAGAGTAAAAGTCAATATGAATAGATATTCATAGGTTAGCGGTCACTAAGCATACTTTAACCCTCCTTTAGTTATAAAAAAATTAAATCATTAATAAAACTTTTTGTTATCCTTTGCACTAAGCAATTTAAACAATTAATCGATTTTAAATTTGGTTTGTTTTGAGTTATCAATTTGTTGCTAGAAGTGAAGACTAGTGGCCGTTAGCATCTATATATTCCAGGATATCTTGTCATCAATGTAAAAATAATCTGCATAGTTTTAGGATAGAGGAGATACTAGTGGATTGATGGCTATCTTCCCATCACTGTAAAAACATATTTGAGTTACACTACTTAATTGTGGAAACCTGGAATCCAACATGAGTGATAATGGTTGAGAATTGAATATTTAATAATAACAAATCTTACATGTCATGATGTGATTAGGTGTTGTAATTAGGTACCTTTTTATTGTTCTCATAAGATATATCATGTATATCACATAATTGAAATCAGCTAGTAAAAAGGAAAATGCCTAGCAGCCACTAGGTTCAATTAGTAATTGAAAGTAATGGTTTCCGATATCAAGCCTCAATAGTTTCTTATTTTAAAATAGTGATCGAATAACAAACAAAACATGGACAACCCATCATCTTCTAGGATCCTAGAAGGTGGCTAATATACTTAGCGGGTGCTAGGCTTAAGATTACGTGTTTGGCTACGTGTATTGTATTCTCTTAAAATTACTTTTTTAATTACATCTATCTAGAAAAAGTCGTAAATATTCTTCTTGTCTTGGAGTATTTTTTGTCTTCTCTTGTCTTGCAACATGAATAAATGTAGTAAGCATCCACCCTAGCAGTTGCTAGTCTTGAAAAATATAAATACAATAATGGAGCATGAAAGACAACAGATATCGTAGTGGCGGCTAACATGTAATAGACTTTGAATATCATATAACTCGGTGACCGCTATCCTTAAATTTTGTTTTTAATTACATCTATTCAGAAATCCATACAAAAATTCTTGTCTTGGAATATTTGTTGTCTTCTCTTGTCTTGGAACATCAAAGAAAGGAAAATCCTTAGCATCGCTAAGCTACTTGACTTCCCTTAGGTAGTTTCCTCTCTATTTTGTCGAATCCATTTTAACTTGGAGAATAACAATCGGAAGGATGAAGCCTTATGTATTACTAATTGGATATATTGTCATATCACATAATTCATGTCATTTCTTATCAAGGAAAATGCTTAGTGACCACTAAGCTACATTGCTTATTGAAAGGAGTGGTTTGGTGCTCACTAGGCTCTACTTTTTTTCAAAAATATAGACCTAATAAAAATTCACTTGTCTACCTTAGCGAAAAATATAAGAGTTAGAACATAATAATAGAAGTACATATTTTAAACCGAAGACGTATCCTGATCATCTTGGCCCTACATATTTCCATAAATTACCCATTAAATAAAATAGTCCTAAACAATTTACTAAAAATCGAGGGCAAAGATGAAGATGAATCTTGCTCAGGAATAAATGATCAAAGGCCGTGAAGAGAAATGCTTGTTTTATGTTTACCAATTATTTGTTGATGAGAAGGCTAGTGGTCATTAGCCTCTACATTGTCGAGGAATCCATTTTAACAATGCAAAAAAATCTCAACAACTTTTTTGTCATTATTTGTAATTATATTATATTTTCTTGACTATCCCTAACAAAGCCAAGTCCTTAAATACATACTTTCGAGAAGGCTGACGCCTTATGTAGTTTTCATTTGATATATTGTGTAGAAAACGTAATTCATATATTTTTACATAAACAAAAGAGCTTTACAACCGGTAAGCGACCATTAGTTAATAAAAGGGAAGGCTTTGTTATTGCTAAGATAAACAGGTTTTGGTAATAGACATAGCCACATAGTTAGGCAAGGTTAGATCATAGTAGAAGCATAAGTAGATCATAGTAGAAGAAGTATCCTCGAAGCTTGTATGGCAAGGTAGATGCGAAAAAATAATGGGTGTGCCTCTTAGGAGGCTATCCTCATAATTAATAACTTGACTATTGACTAAAAATTAAGTAAAGTATTAAATATATAAATCAGTAAAATTAAGTGTTGGATGTTTTCGGTCCCTAGCTAATGACTCAAATAGTAATGAATTAATTATTAGACAGAACTCCCATATTATTGCTAACGTTGCCATAAAAAACAAACCTTGTAAGGAAAATCAATCTTTTGTGAATAAATTTCCCTTTGTATGCTCTATATTTTTCAGAATCCATTTTAACTTTGAGAATAACAATCCATTTTAACACCAATCTTGCTCAGGAATAAATGATTCGTTGATGAGAAGGCTAGCAACCGGGTTTTATGTTTACCAATTATTCTCTGATGAGAAGGCTAGCGGTTGTTATCCTCTACATTGTTGAGGAATCCATATTAACAATGTAAAAACAATCTCAACAACTTTGTTGTCATTATTTGTAATTATATTATGTTTGCTGGACTATCCTTGGAAGAGCAAAGTCCTTGAATACATACCTTTGAGAAGGCTAATGCCTTATGTAGTTCTCATTTGATACATTGTGCAGAAAATGTAATTCATATCTTTTCATATAAATAAAATTCTTGGAAACCGTAAGCATCGTTAGTTAATGAAAGGGAAGGCTTTGTTATTGTGAAGATAAACAATTTCTGGTAATAAACATAGCCACATAGATAGGAAAGGTTAAATCATAGTAGAAGTAGATCATAGTAGAAGTATCCTCAAATCTTTTATGGAAAGGTAGCCATGAAAAATTAATGGGTGAGCCTCTTCTAGAGGCTACCCTCATAATTAATAACTTGACTAATGACTAGAAATTTAGTAAAGTATTAAATGTATAAATCAGTAAGTTTAAGCGCTAGAACATTGTTGGTCCTGGCTAATGAATCAAATAGCAATGAATTAATTATTGCAGGAGACTCCCATATTATTGGTAACACTTGCCATAAAAAAATCAGACCTTGTCAGGAAAATCAATCTTGTGTGAATAAAATTCCCTTTGTATGTTGTCATTAACTCCAAATTGAACCTTAAATCTAATCTATTAAGATAGCTAATAAATAGGTAGATTTTGTAGAAAATTGAGGGACTGACCAAGATTTTGTGATAAGATTGGTAATAAATATGTTGATTGGCGAATTCATCACCATTTCCAATAAAGGTTGATATTAAAGCCACTAGCAAGCTTGTATTAATTACAAGCATGCGATGGCATATTCACTCCATATATTTATCTAGTTGCTCTCCCTTATTTTCACACCTTTCGAGGTTTCTCTCACAAGATTTCATTTATTCTATCATGGTCGAACCAATGTTGCATTTCATGTAATTTTCCACGTCGGTGTGAGAAATGGGATTTTATACCAAAATTTTGTGTCGCTATTTGAAATCCATTTTTGGATTGAATCAGAGCAAGACTTGGTTGCTATTGAGGGAGTTCTTGGAGGGGCACCCAAGGGTGAGTGTGGAAGTTGCTTCAACGTTCATTTTTCATCTTCTTATCATACATCCAATGAAGGATTGGGCTTTGGAGATGGGTCGTCACTGGATCAAGCCAACTTATAGGGTTGGCATGGAAGTGAAAATGGACAAAACCTTGAGTGCTTTATGGGCCTTGCTTTTTGATGCTCGCTATAAAAGGAAGGTTTGGTGGACGTGGCCATTTTTTAGAGTTGTACAAATGGTTTAACGTCCTAAATCATTTCTTATATGAAGTGGACAAATGGGGTGAGACATCGGTGACGAGAGGTAGGTCACTCCACTTGCTTGACCTAGATGTTATGTTTGCTCCACTACAACAGGAACCGACACGTTGGGATCTTCTTTACCAACAAGGTCGTGAGGTGTATGATTGGTTAAAGAGTTGGGTCTGCTGCTAGAAAAGAGCATATTTTTCCAGAACCGCCAGTGGAAACCATTTTCAATCCCGTTAAGGTGGAGGTTACAGAGGTGTCATCTGATTCAAATAAACAAGTGATTCTAAAATCCATCAAGTTGTATCTTTGTTTTGGTTGTTATATTGCTAATTACATTGTTATCGAATCATATTGTCTAGCTTACTGGTCAGGGTTTTTTTGTATTCCCAACCACTTGTGTTTTTGGCATTGACCCTGCATTTTTCACCAAATTATTGTTGTATCGTTCGGGTTTTTAGAATGATCCTCTCGTTATATCTTTAATGTAAAGGGAAATGGACCCTTCAACCCTCCTTTAATTATAAAATACAAGAAATCATTAGTAGAAGTTTATGTTATGCATTGCACTAAGCAATTTAAACAATTAATCGCTATTAAATTTGGTTTGTTTCAAGTTTTCAATTTGTTGGTAGAAGTGAATACTACCATCTATTCTAGTGTTTATATATTCTAGGATATATTTCCATCAATGTAAAAAAAAATCTTTATAGCTTTAGGTTAGAGGGGCTTGAATGCAAGACAAGAATTATCCTAGCAACCGTTAATCTCAAGACTTTGTTATGTTACACCAACGTGACAAAATAATCTACAACCTTAGCGTTCGCTATCATTCGAATATCATGTGGTGGAATTCAAATAACATATTGAACTCAACATCCAATAGGCTGAAAATTTTGTTTTGGAAAATGTGTAATCAAGAAATTCGTTAAAATTTGTGATGTCATGTAATATTTGTTGTCTTTGAACATCAAAGAAATAAAGTAAACATCCAACCTAGCGGTAGCTAGACTTAGAAGGTTGTATTGTAAAATCAAAATATAAGAATGGAGTTTAGTTATTTTTTTGAGTTGGGTTGTTACTAATTGTCCTGTATACAAGGCAAAAACTACCCTAGAAATGCTTAATGTCAATTCTTTGTTATGTTGCACCAACGGAATATAATAAGCTTCGATCTTAGGGGCTACGTGTACTCTAGAAAATCATTAATATTTGTCTTGTCTTCGAATATTTGTTGTCTTGTCATGTATTGGAATATCCAAGAAATGACGTAAACATCCACCCTAGCAGTCGCTAGTCTTGTAACATCGTATTCTAAAATCTAAATATAATAATGGAGCTTAGTTCATTTTTCCATCGAGTCATTACTAATTTCCCTATATGCAAGACAACAACTATCCTAGTGGCCGCTAACCTCAAGCCTTTGTGATGTTGCAACAATGCTAATTAATAATCTTTGACCTTAGCGGACAATAGGTTTCAAATCTCATGTGATAGACTTCAAATATCATATTGAACCAAGCGGTCCGCTAGGCTTAAAATTTTGTTTGGAATTCATGTGGTAGACTTTGAATATCCTATTGACCTTGGCATCTGCTAGGCTTAAATATCCATTTGGAATTACAAGTTTTATGGAAAGAAATGTAGTAAGCATCCACCCTAACAGATGCAAACCTTTGAAGATAGTCTTTTAAAATTTATTACTTGTCATGTATGCAAGACAACAAATATCCTAGTGGCCACTAACCTCAAGTATTTTTATTTTCCACCAGCACTATCTAATTATCTTTGACCGTAGCATCTGTTAGGAATATCATGTAATAAACTTTGAATAACATGTTGTACTTCTAGAAGACCACCATGCTCAAAAAAATGGTGTCATGAGCTTAGTTCAATTTTAAATCCAGTTGTTAATCAATATCTTGAATGCTAGATAAGAATTATTCTAAGCGTAAATTATTAATCTCAAATCTTTGTTATGTTACACCAACGTAGTGGAATAATCTATGACCTTAATGGCCACTAGGCTTCGAATATGATGGTAGGATTCAAATATCATAATATGAAAATCTAAATATAATAATGGTTCTTAGCTCGGATTTCAGGCGAGCCATCACTAGTTGTATCTTATGCAAGTCAACCAGAATCTTAGCGGTGGCCACTAGTCTCCGTTATTGTTTCAAAAAATGTATTCAGAAAAATCTTTAATATTTGTCTACAGTCAACTTGAGTAATTTTAGAATATTTATTAAAAATCTTGTGTTGTCTTGTAATAGCTAGGAAATGTTGTAAACATCCAACTTAACAACCTCTAGTCTTGGAATATGTTATTTTAGAATTTAAAAATTGTTACTTTAGATTGGCTCATTTGTCAAGTAAGTCATAAAAATATAAAAATATATGGCATGTCATAAGGTTCCCAAAAATGAAATATATGTTTGTAAATAGAATGATTAACATTTATATTTAATAATCACACAAATCTTATGGATTTTCCTTTTTGTTAAAAATCATTGAAAATAGGGAGATGGGAGAGCTAGGGTTTTGGATTGAGTAGGTGGTGAGAGCAAGCAACGCCAATGGTGTTGTGTGGTGGGAGATGGCGAAGGAGTATAATGAGGTGGTCCAACTAGATTTCCTCAGTCATTGTCTAGCGGAATGGTGTATGGAGAGTTTTTACGCTTCATTCGGTATGCTTGAGGATAGCTTGGAAAAAGGGATTTTTGAGGAAGCCAGGTGGTTCGTTGGGTTCCTCCTCATCCAGGATGTGAAGGCCTTCTTGGCTTTCAACCATGATCCTAGTCTTGTTTTGCTCAAACCTTTTCCGGTGGAGGAATTAGAGTCAACCTTTGTTAGGTTCTATTCTTGTTTCCATCATTTTGAGGATGAGCCGACTATGGAGTCCTTTCCCGAAAAGGCTGCCCTAATTTCCCTAGTTCTTCCTATAGTAGAAGATCTCGAGATGGCGATGAAGGAGATTTTGTTTCCTGATCCCCGTTGGATCTATCTTATATAGACCTTGCGTGCATATGGATGGCCATCCCGAGCTTCTGATCGTGTTTTGCCTAGTGTTTAATCTTTTTGGTGGCTTTTTTCAGCATCGAAGAGACTGCTTTGGGGTTCATCTTCATTATTCACTCTATTCTCTCGGTTTTCATTTTTCTCAAAGATGGGGTTGGAAATGATGGGGTGCTTAGCAAATGGTCGAGCTCTAGCTCCTTGGCCCATTTTGGGATTGGCTAGTTTTGTTTTCTTCTACCTTTTAGGTCACATCGACATGGTTTCCCAAGCTCCACATAAAAATTGGTCCATGTTTCTTGTGCCCCTTTTAGTATGATGTATTTATCATCAAAGAAATGGGTTTGCAAGTTTGACTTTATTTTGTTTTCTTATGGTTCATGGTTTTTGCATGCTTTGACCTATTCTTGGGTTTTGTTTTGGATTCTTCTTTTTGTGGGTGGTGTGGATGGTCTTTGGAATGCTCGGTGTTTCTGGAGCATTTCCATGGCCTATTTTCATGTTGGGGTTAGGGTTTTTCCTTAGCTTCTTTGGGTTTGTAGTATTCCATGCACCGTATATGGTTGAATCGGGTTGTTGGCCCGGTCTCATTTTAATTTTTTTGTTGAGTATGGAGCTTAATTGCTTCACATAAATCTTGATTTTACATGTTGTTGGTTTTGATAGTGACCAACATTAGTCAGGAAGCAACCAACATTGGTCAAGGAGTCACCGAATTAGTCGGTGAAGGATCGCATCGATCACACTGCGTGACGATGCTTTTTTGTTTGGTCGAGAATTAGAATAAATCTTTTTCTTTAAAGATGATTTCTCGATTGTAAAAGCATAGTTAGTTTCCCAAAATAGATATATATGCATGTATGCATTGTATGAGGGTATGTGAGAAGAAAATATCAATTGTTTACATGTTAGTTTTCTTGGTGAGCAAGAAAGAGTAGCTAAGTGAGGGAAAAACATTGAACATCTTGTGAGGTGTTGGAAGACAACAGATCTTCATTGTATTTCCTCTATAAAGCACTGAATAATAATATTATTCGTTTCTTGGTGGACGTAGCCCACACTGGGTGAACCATGTTAAATATGGTGTTATCTTTATCTGGTTTATTTCTACATTCATTGCTTGTATGCTTTATCTGATTATAGATCTGTGCAACACTATTATATGGTTTAACCCCAACAACTGGTATCAGAGCTTTGTTTGGAGGTTTTGTGTGTTGACAGGATTTACTCACAGAGGGTTTTTTGATTGAGTGGGAGCATAGCAATGGTAGAAGATAGTAAATACCGAGTAGAGAAATTTGACGGTCGTAATTATCAACTATGGAAGATGCAGGTGGAGGATTATTTGTATCAGAAGGATATATACTTACCGTTGGATGAGCATGCACAAGTCGATCACGATGACTGATGAAGAATGGAAGGTTCTTGACAGAAAGGCTCTAGGATCTATAAGATTGATCTTGGTAGCATTGGTGGCTTCGAATTTTACAAATGCAAAAACCATGGTAGAGTTGATGAAATCTTTATCAAATTTGTATGAAACTCCTAGTGCTTCGAATAAGGTTTATTTGATGAAAAAATGTTTAATTCTAAGATACAAGAAGGTGGATCTATATCTAATCATTTGAATGATTTACGGTCTATTGTAAATCAATTAAAATCGATAGAAATTCCATTTGATGATGAAGTAAAGGCACTTTTATTCTTATGCTCTTTGCCAAATAGTTGGGATAGCTTGGTAATGGCTATTAGTTATACAATGTCTACTTCTAAAGGTTTGGAATTTGATGATGTGGTTAGTGTAATCCTTAATGAGGAATACTCAAGAAAAGCTCAGGAGATGCATCATTTGGAAACACTTTAAATGTAGAAAGTAGGGGAAGATCTAAGGAGATATCATCAAAGAACAAGAAGAATGGGAGATCAAATTCAAGAAAAGGCATATATAGATCCAGCAGAGATTTAATTTGCTAGAATTATGGAAAGAGAGGACACGTAAAGAAGGAGTGTTGGTCCAAGGAAAACAAAGAGAATACATCAGACAAAGGTAAAGAGCCAAATTGTAAGTGAGGTAAAGCAAGATGCCGTTATTCTCTCCTTGGATAATAAATTAGAATCTTGGGTTTTAGATTTTGGAGCTTCTTTCCATGCTACCCCTAATAAGGGTTATTTCAGAAATTATGTTTAGGGTGATTTTGGACAATTTTATTTAGGAGATGATGAGCCATGCAATATTACTGGTAAATGTGATGTTCATCTAAATTTGTAGAATGGAAATCCATGGGTATTGAAATATGTGAGGCATGTGCCAAGCCTCAAGAGAAATCTAATATCTGTAGGGAAACTAGGTGAATTTGGATGCGTGGTTACATTCACAGCTGGTTTTTGGAAGGTTACTAAGGGATCTCTTGTTTTGGCAAGAGGTAAGAAGGTAGAAACTTTATATCTTTCTACTTGTGTTATTGATTCCTTTTTTTGTGCTATCTACTACAAATTTTGATGCAACCATGTGGCATAATTGGCTAGGCCATATGAGTGAAAAAGGAATCCAAATCTTAAAGGTTAAGGGTAAGTTATTAGATTTTAAAAAATTAGATCTTGAATTTTTTGAGCATTGCATATTTGGAAAGCAAAAGAGAGTGAGATTTCTCAAGGATAGGTCATCAAAGAAGGATCGAAATTGGAATTTGTACACTCGGATGTGTGAGGACCAGACTGTAGGTTCTATTAGAGGATCCCAATATTATGTGACTTTCATGTATGATGCCACAAGGAAGGTATGGATTTATTGTATTAAGTGTAAATATGATGTTTTGAGACTTTTAAAAGGTGGAAAGCCCTTGTGGAAAATGAAACAAACTTAAAATTAAAGTGCCTTAGATCTGATAATGGTGGTGAGTACTGCAGCAAGGATTTCAATGATTATTGTTCAGTGAATGGAATACGAAGAGAAAGAATGGTTCCTAGAACTCCATAAGAGAATGGAGTTGCAGAAAGAATGAACAAAATAATCATGGAACATGCTAGAAGCATGAGGATACATGTCGGTTTGCCTTTGAAGTTTTGGGCAGAAGCAATGGATACAATAGTGTACTTGATCAACCGTGGGCCTTCAATAACACTAGATGGTGGAATACCAAAAACTCTTGGTTTGGAAAAGAGGTTGATTTTTTTCTTAGATTTTTTAGCTCAGAATATTTTGTGCATGTTGATAGGGAAAATAGGAAGAATTTGGATGCTAAATGTAAGAGATGTACTTTCATTGGTTATGGCTCTAGTGATTTTGGATATCGATTTTGAGATTTAGAAGAGTCAAATATTATTAGGAGTCGTGACTTTGATTGGAATTAAAAAACAATGTACATGGATTAGGTTTTAGTGCTTAAACATGAACAGGAGTTAATGAGATTTTGAAGGAAGATCAACTTTCAGATCTGAAATAGGCATCCACAGACACTAACGTCGGTTCTATAGAAACCGATGTCATTTAGGCTAACCGACATCGACAAACAGGATTGGGTTTAGAACAAACAACTACTGGAACCGACATCGGTACTTCTCAAACCGGTGTCAGTGAGGCAACCACGGAGGTCGGTGAGAGGAACCGCGATCGGTATCGGGTGATTGGCATCGACCATCGACAAAGACCGACATGAACATGCAATAGGAACAAAATGAGCCCCAGACACCCCAAATCTCAGTGAGAAGGTCACAAAGAGTAAGTAGACCTCTAGAGAGATTTTCACCTTCCTTTTATTATTTATTATTGATTAATAGTGGTGAAACAGTAAAGCTTTGAAGAAGCAATGCAGGTAGATACCCACGTGCAATGGGAGCATGGCATGGATGAGGAGATGGAATCCTTGGAACAAAATCAAACATGGGATTTGGTCAAGTTGCAGCAGGTAAGAAAACACTACAGAATAAATGGGTTTACATAATCAAGGAAGAAGAGGGTGGACTAAAAAGGTACAAGGCAAGGCTTGTGGTAAAGGGATTTACACAGAAAGCAGGTATTGACTTTGATGAGATTTTTTCTCCTATAGTTAAGATGACTTCTATTCGTATTGTTCTAAGTTTGGTTGCAACAAAATATTTTCATTTAATACAACTTTATGTTAAGATGGATTTTCTTCATGTTGATTTGGAGGAAGAGATTTATATGCATTAGTTGCTTGGTTATGAAGTCAAGGGTAAGAAGAAACTTGTGTGTAGGATTAAAAAGATCCTATATGGGCACAAACAAGCTCCAAGGCAATGATATTTGAGATTGAATAGTTTTATTCATAAGCATAGTTATATGAGATGTGAATCGACCATTGTGTTTATTTTAATAAGCTAAAAATGGGAGCTATATTATTTTGTTTATATGTGGATGATATGTTGATTGCAGGATCTAGTATGCATGACATTGGTAAACGTAAAGAAATGCTAGTTCACATATTTGCAATGAAGGATTTGGGAGTTGTAAATAAAATCCTTGGCATGCAAATTCACCGAGACAGGAAAAATAAGAAGTTGTATTTGTCTCAGGAGGCTTATATAAATAAGGTGTTGGAAAGGTTTAACATGCAAGATTTAAAGCCTGTTAGTACACCTATGGCTGGACACTTCAAATAAAGAAAAGAACAAATTACTTCATCAAATGAATAGGTTGAGTACATGACACGTGTTTGCTATGCTTCAGTAGTAGGAAGTCTTATGTATGACATGGTTTGTACTAGATCAGACATTGCACATGCAGTGGGAGTTATGAGCAAGTTTATGGCTAATCCAGGAAAAGAACATTGGGAAGCAATCCAATGGACTCTCAGATATTTGAGAGGGACATCTAGCATGGAGTTGTGCTATGGAGGGTCAAATACTTATTTATGTGGTTATGTTGATTCAGATATGGTTGGAGATTTGATGGAAGGAGGAGCACCACTGGATATGTTTTCACAGTAGGTGGAACAATAGTTAGTTAGATTTCAAGATTGTAGAAGGTTGTGGCTTTGTCTACTACAGAGGTAGAGTATGTTGCAACTACAGAAGCTAGCAAAGAGATGATATGGATGAGTAGGTTCATGAAAGAGTTGGGTAAGAAGCAAGAGGATTACATATTATATAGTGATAGTCAGAGCATGATCCATATGGCAAAGAACTCAACATTTCATTCAAGAAAGAAACACATTCAGTTGAGGTATCACTTCATGCGATAGGTGTTGGAGAATGTGAAGCTTAAGATAGAGAAAATCCATATGGATGTGAACCCTGTGGATATGCTAATGAAGCCATTGGTAAGGGAGAAGTTGGAGCTTCACTCCACTTTGTTGGTCTTCAAGTTTGAGACTTGAAGAGGAAGAAATGGGCCAAGGAAAAGGAACCAAGGATGGTGATGTACAATACAGTGCAACAATTGATCTCCAAGTGGGATATTGTTGAGTGTGGAGCTTAATTTCTTCATAGAAAGCTTGCTTTTACATGGTGTTGGTTTTGGCATGTGACCGGCATCCATTCATGAGTCAACCTTTTTCATACTTACCATTTTGGCGCCTTTATCCTTCCGTTATTGTATTTGGATCATGTGCTCAAATAACTCAGGCACTCCGATACTTGTGCTTATTTTCACACCAAGAGCATTGTAGTAGGTCAAGGCATTCACGCTTGTAATGTTCTATGGACCCATAGTTATAACAGTCCTATGAGGAAATTCACTTCTTCCTCCTTCGCGATTGCCATGACCTCTAAATCCTCTACGAAATCCTCTCCCACGAGCTCCTCCATCCACACACTCTTCATAGTGACAACCATCATCCTTGGAATTATTTGTAACACTTGCACACCAATATCAATGACATCATGTATCTAGTCAATCAATCTACAATCCTTGGTGTCATGAGTAGTAGAGGTGCAAATCTTGCAATAACAAGATAAAATATAATGTATCACACGTTGTAGAAGCGGAAACCTACTTGCATCATGATCCCCATGGAAAATATCACATCTCACCATTATCACGTGTATTGATCTACAAGGACAACTATCCTTTATATGCCCCTCTACCCCACAATCCATGCACCATAGGCCACTATGAGTCTCATGTGCCGAGTTCACAGACAAATTCTCTAGCTACTTTTCCATGGAAGCAATTTGAGCTTCAAGAAAAGGACTAACACTAGTATCCACGCTTCCCACAGCCTCAATGCGCAGGGTAGCCTCCAAGGCCTTGCGTAGGTTTGTGAAAGTCTTATGCAAAAGTGCTCTCCTGAAGGGCATTATTAGTCCTCCAATGAACCATTGAGCATGCTGAGAAGGATGAATATCATAAGATAGTTTTGATAAGAGAGTTTTAAAACACGTATCATACTCCCGCACACTCTCTGTCATACCTTGTTGAATCTCCTTCAATGCGCTAATGCTCTTCTGTTTAAACTTAGGAATATGGAATTTAGCTAAGAAGGCATTACATAAAGTGTGGTATAATCTACTACATGTCTGGTGAGCATCATACTTCTCGGGTACTAACTATGCATGCCTTTGCAATGTTGTTGCAAACTAACTTGCCTTCCATTTTGGGGTAGTGATCCCCTTCACGTGCCATAGTAGCTCACATTTGTGTACATGTTCTACAACATCCTCAACACCTTTGTAATCTGGTAGATGTAAAGACATTTAAAAAATACTACTGAGGTGGTTGAGGCCCTTGTCCACCTGATCTAGAACCTTGATTCCCTCTAGTGTTGCCTCCACCACTAGATCCATTAGATCCACCATTGCCTATTCCTCTTGACCCACTAGATCCTCCAAATCTACCAGTGCACGCTAGATCCTACTCCACCTGACCCACCAGATCCACCTCCGATAGCTGACAAGGGTCCTGAAGTGGTTACATCATGTGTCCCCATTAGATGTGTGCCCCACACCACTTCCAAATGTGATACCCAAAATTTTTGTACCCATACTTTTCCCAAATGTCATTCCAGACAATATACCTCCAAACACAGAAATGATTATGCAGCCATAGATGTGCCGAATGAAAAGTTATACCTCCTAGGCATTGATCGGTTACCTCTACTAATACCAACTAGGTTAGTAATACTTCTCTCTAAATTTGGAAAACTAAGCACCAAGGGTTGGTCACCAAGTAGATTCAGATGCACGATGATGTCTCTTTTTCCTCCAAGTGACATGCTCTCATCAAAAGCTGAAGGGGTTTCTCTCTCACGCTTGCCAAGATGGGGTAAACACTGCATACTCAGTTCCATGTCCTTTCGCTTGAACCTCGATTCCTTCCCACAATGTCTGCCTCCATAGTTCCATCACTCCTATAATTTGCATTATCTACCTAGCTCCCTTTCATGAGCTTCATTGTACTTGATCCGTCTCTCTTCCCTCTTCATTTCAGTGCAAGGTCCGCCATCTTTCTCCACTCTAGCTTCCTCACCCAACACTCAGAAGAAGTTTAGTCGGCCATGGGAAAAGCCTCCAAACTTAAAGTAATGACTAGGATCTTGATGGCTAAGGGGATAACACACAAAAATGATCCTCTAGGATCCCTCAAGAACTCAAACTCAACAACCTCTGGACAAGAATACGTAGAAATGGTGTATTCTAGGGTATAACTAGTCAAAGACTCTTTTCCACCAATGGTAAACAATATGGGTCTAGGTCGATTGGCATCATGTAGCTTCTGATACTCATCTTGGGTCCATGCATGGGGTCTATAGTACCAACTCGACCTAGACGCGTATGCTGAAAGCCATTCATACAACTCCACTGGAAAGCAAAAAGAAGGTCTCATACAACTCATGATATATGTGCTCTTCTACCCATTTATGTGCATCAAACTCAAGTCCATTATTAAATCTCTGATAAAAATCATCCTCCATGCTTTTAAACCATGTTTTGAAAGCTGTCCAACGCCAAGCACTCGTCATCACGTACCATTCTCACAACAACTTTGAAAAGAGGTCCTGACAACGGAACCAAAATGTAGTCTCTAATCATTGCTTGCCTCAACAACCATTCCCAAATGCATCGGCATATCATCAAGTTTTATCCTGGAAGCTCACCCGAGGGTGCGCAGTACATTGAGCCCATCCTTTATGCGAGCTTCGTGAGATAACATTCTTTCTTAACACGAGGATGTAATACAACCAGAAAATAAGTGCATCCATTCATGGAATTTAAGATGTAAGCATTAACTCCTAGCCTAATGCACTCGAGCATAGAACACCATGATCAACTTAATGAAAGTAGAATCAACCATTAAATAACATCAAGAAAACCCGCAACATCCATATGAACATAAGGAAAATGCACAAATCAAGATCTATTACATGAGGGTTTCAGAATCACTTCATTATATTTATTAGCCAAAATATGCTAGCCAAGATTACATCAAAAGAGTCCCATTCATAGAAATTTTCACACTAGCAGAGCTTTCTTTACATCACAAAGCTCACCATTACACATTACACAATATCATTATATCTCTCACTCCCTATACTTTCTTACTTCTACATCCATCCTTACTTATCTCTCCTTCTCTCTCTGTGAAAACCATCCATTCTTTTAGAATAATCATCAACCTTCCTCTTAACCACTCATCATTATTACCTGTAAAAGCCTGAAGGAATTGGTTTATGATTGCTCTACCACTACCTAGGAATATGCTAGATGTCACCATGTGTTTCCCTCAATTGAGTGCCTTTAGCATGTATGTGTTAGCTAATCCTTAACAACCTCGACTCCTTATCCATTCATGATAACTATATTGATGCCTGGAATGACAAGTCTCCATGGCTTATCCACATCTCGTCTGGTCACTTTCTCGATTACTACTTATGAGTGTCTTTTCCTGTTGTCCAAAACTCACTGAGTCCCTAATCCATCCTACTCGAGCATGAGCCTTCGCACCTCTCTAAGAATTACTTTTGTGCTTGCCTTCGCACCCTACTTCCATGTGCCACAAGGTTTTGCACCTTAGGAACTTAGTTACTTTAGGGGCCCAACATGTTGTCCAAGTGCATCCACATCCAAATCTGAAGCAATCAATCATCTTCCAATAACATGCAACCATCAAGGAAGGAGAATTACATGGTAGACAGTATGTATAGGTATTGTTCCTCTTCCTTTCATCTTTGCTTGATCTGAGGTAGTTGATTTGTTGATTTTTCATGTTGCATTTGAATTGGTTTCTTATTCATTTTATTTGTGCATGCCAACTTGATTTTCATCTACAACAATGATAAAAGTTTATTTGTGAACTCACGGGAAAATGAAAAATATTAATTTAAGCATAATAAAAAACCATTTAGAAAATAGAAGTGAACATTAGGAAACAAAAATTTAAATTTTAAGAGAGTGATATACGCCTCATTTATTATTAATTTTTATCGAGTGTGAATTTGATATTTTTAGAATATAAGTCGCATTAATTTGGGGGATACCATGGGATACAAGGAAATCAAATTTAATAATTTTACCTACTTTAGAAACAAGTAGGACAAAAATCCCATCAAGTTTACCCTATCATTGGGGAATGTGGGTTATATATGGGAGGTCTCGAGGTCCATTCCCGGGCTAGCCACCTCTATAGCTCGTTGCTAGGTAGTGTCGTGGGTCATTATTGCTTTGGCTAGAGGTGGTGTCTCGACGTGGTGTCAAGATGACTTAATGTTCAATGTGACGTGGATCGTGGTCGGGCATGAATCATGTGTTCAATGCGATGAGGCATGTCCTCGCATTACTGACATGAGAGTTATCCCAAATCACCACCACCACCTAATGACCTTATTTTACAATTTTCTAACCTATTATCCAAGCCTAATCCTTCATCACTACTATCCACCCCTAAATCCCCCATCAACCAATCTAATCCCCAACTCCCTCCCATCAAAACATATCATAACATACCTTATACATACCCATCCACATCCAATCAAGATCAAACCAAACCACAATCCTTATCCCCTACATCACACCTTAGTCCTAAATCCTCATCATCCTCATCATCCCAACCTCATCCCATGGACTTTCTCCTAGATAGTCCCAAGTCCCCTCCTCTAACATCTACTTTGGCTCCTACACCTCCATCACTTACATCAACCCCATCTAATCTAGTGTGACTCCTAAGTCACCCACATCCTCTTCATCCCCTAATCCTACTTCATCCAACGTGGCCCCCATGCCACCTTTATCCTCTCCATCCACATCTAATAAATCTACCAATAACCAATCCAATCCCAAACCATCCAATGTGACTCCTAAGTCACCTCAATATCCCAAATCCAATGTGGTTCCACACCCCCCCCTCTACCTCAACTCAACCAACATCACCTAAATTCAACCCATCTCCCTCATCAACATCTACTCCATCCTTTAAATCCACACAATCTACCTCCCCAAATCCACCCAATCTAACATATCCTCTTCATCCAAATCTAACACATCCTCTTCATCCACATCTACCTTATCCACTCCATCCCAAATCAAACCATCTAATCCTACACAAACCAACCCTACACCATCCACCTCTCCCAAATCAACCAAATCCAATCCCAAGCCAAAATCCACTACCACTCCAAAACCAAACCAACCTCTTAAATCCCCCAAGGCTAATCCTCCATCCAAATCCCAACCATCTAATCCACATCCTAAACCTACATCCAAATCACATAAATCCAATCAATCTTCTCCTATCCTACCCACTCCTACACATATCCTACCTAACCCACCCTTATTACCCACACCATCTCTCTTACCAACCCCAACCGCCTTTGCCTCCTTAGGTAAATCCTTGACTACCATCTTCCATTGTCTTAAAACCTTTAACATGATCATTCACCCACCTATCAAACATCATGATCCTAACCTTCCTAAACCATCTTGGTATAGGGACCATTATTATTGTGACTTTTATCGCAATCGTGGACATTCGACCAATCGTTGCTTGTAATTTAGGTCTTATGTCCAAAACCTCATTAACCAAGGGATTCTTGTCCTTGTACCTCTCTATCCACCACCTTTCCATCCTAACCCTATCTCTAACCATCAACCACCATATAAACCCCATTCTAAGTCCAAACATCATTGGCCATCCAAATATAATCATCAATCCAAACATCCCTCCTGACCAAAATTCAAAACTTTAATCATCAATCAAAACATCCTTCATCAACAAAAAAATTGAACATTTATGTTGTCCTTTACACGTGGATGTTCTTTCCTCTTCCCTCCATCCTTATTCCAATTCAATTTCATCTTCATAAGTACTTAATTGACGTAATCACACATTATGTAATTCATTAGTACCTATTACACTTGTGTGACCTTGCTCTATCCTTACTATTAACATACAAGAACAATCATATCTTAGAGATCTAACCATTTAATCACACATCTTAATTAACTTGTGGTGAAGACCATTAGGTGCATCTTATTAAACTCTAGCCAATGTTTTCACTACAATCATCTCCATCCCCCATCAAGCCACGGTGATTCTAACCCCTTAAGATATCTCAAGAGAGTAGAACCTCTTTATGCAAAAAAACAAAAATCATCAAATATTAAAATGTAAAAAAATATATAAAAATTCAAAATATCATATCAAATCTACCTCAAGACTCTCTCTAGGGGTGTTTCCAGCAACTCTACTGGGGCTATGGATGCCTGGCTGGCAGTAGATCAATTTTGTGACAAGAATCAGATGTATCTCCATCGGGGCTATGGACGCCATCTGGCTGGCAGTGGAGCAATGCACGGCTTAACCTTTCGTTCACCTTCCATCAACCTACTTGACTTAATCACTCCCTATACATTGGCTAGTTTGTTTTTACATCCTACCCATTAAGTCTTCACTTCAAGTGGTAATTAACTATAACTTTTACACACACTTCATCTCGAAGAGACATCATGCTTGTATGTTGCCAAGTATTTCTTAGACCTTGGTCACACTTTTGTTTTAGTCCTACTATTATCTTACACCATGTGCTTTTAAGCTCATATTTTGTTCATCATCCATTACAAACCATCCATCCTTGCATCCACATCCTTTTGCATCCATCATCCATGGGAAATCGATGATCCTATTGCTTTATCCTATCCCCCCTTTTGCTTCCTTTAACCCATCATCATTATGACTGGGGGCAACTTTATAATCCACTAGGGGCACCATCCCTTACTTTTCCTTACATCAATCATCCCACCCTTTACTTGGGGGCCTATCTTATCCAATCATCTCACATCCTACCTTATCATATCCCAAATCCTTTACCCTACCCTATCACATCCCTCATCCTATCAAAACTTTTTTTATCTTACCCAACTAATCCCTTTTATCCTACATCCTTTATCCTATCCAAAATCATCCCTTTATCCCACATCCCTTATCCTATCCAAAATCATCCATTTATCCCTATTCACATCTACCTTGGGACTTATAGGAGAAAGTCACCTCCTTTCAAACTTGCCCATCCCTATCACATCTTCATCCCACCACATCTAACTATCTTCAAACTCCAAAAAAAAAATAAAAAAATATTAAAAATCTAAAAAAATAAAAAAATTAAAATCCATTAAAATAAACAACCCACATAAAATCTAAAACACTTTTGCATGTATGTGCTTGTTCGCTTGTTTATCTTGTTCTTGCATTTGCATCATATTTTGGCCAATGATATGAGGCCCCTTTTATTTACTTTTTCTTTTTGTTTGGTCCAATGATATGAGGACCATATTTTCTATATTAATATGTCCAATGATATGAGGACAAGGGCATTTGGCAACTCATTCATCATGGTCTTTATGCCTTGATGCATTTTGCTTTATGCCACATCTTAATAAAATTACTAATGATGATAATTGTGGGCACTTTACGATAGCACCACCATCACTTAGCTTAATCATCATCACCTTATCCAACCAACCCTTCATCAATCATCTAACATCCAATCATCAAATCTTATTCATCCAATCAATCTATCCAATATTTTCAATCAATCCTATCAAGTCCTATCATCCAAACATCTTCACATCCAACATCCAACATCAAAATCAAATCCTTACCCCTTGACTGGGGCATTCAAAATCCAACAACATCCAATATCCAAACATCCAAAACATCAACCCCTTTACTGGGGCATCTAATATCCAAACATTCAAAACCTCACCCCTTTACTGGGGCATCCAAAATTAAAACATCATATACCCTTGTCATATATCAATGACTGGGGCCTCCTATAGTTAACATCCTCTCATCTTATAAACCTCTCATCTACTAACTTGTGCATTTTCTCTTTTCGAGTGGTTACCATTATCATTTCTCCCCACCTTACCCCTCGAGGGGGCATCATATCACCATCCTAACATCTTCTCCTCTTTTTATTTGAATTTTCATTGCTACATAAAATGTCCACATGACTAATTAACATTAATCATGTCCCACATTTTAGACTCATCACCATTTATCCGCTACCAATTCCATTTTAATTTATTTTAATCCATCATTCTTATTATCATACATCAACCATATAATAATTAATCATAAGATTAATTATTATTAATAATTCATTTTATCATATTTCCCCTCTATCATCATTTATCATTTATTATTTATCCTTTTAATCCATCTTACATCCCTTTTTATCATTAATCCATTATTACTTCATATTATCCTATTCTAATCCCTATTAATATTTTCTAGGAATTTAATATTCCTACACCTCACCTACCACCTACCCTACACATCCCTACACCTAGCCTCTCCATCAAATCACATCCCTAATCATCATTAATCAACCTAATTTAATCCTAATCATGTGCACATCTTCACCTCTAAATATAGAGGCTTCTAAATCTAGAAGCTTCTCTATTTCTCCCTCTCATTTTCAAATATTCAAATACATCTACAACATTCCATTGAATTTTTAATTCAATGGAAATCCCTCACAAATTCTAGAAATTTATACTCTAGAATCCTCCATCCTCTCATCCAATTCCAACCCTTGGATTCAATCCACCATGGAAAGATCTCAACCATTCAATTTTCCACTCACAAACTATAAATCAAGCTCTCATCCTCCATGAGAGACATCTTCTAAATCCATAACAAAATTCTACTCTTTTGTTCTTCAACCAATCAATCCATCTACAATCAAGCAATCCTTCATCATTCTTCATCAACAAGCAAGCAATCATCAAAGGGAAGTGTTGTGTAGTCTCTAATCACTGCTTGCCTCAACAACCATTCCCAAACGTGTTGGCATATCATCTAGTTTATCCTGGAAGCTCACCCGAGGCGCGTGCAGGCACCGAGCCCCTCCTTTATGCGAGCTTCATGAGAATGTTCTTTCTTAACACGAGGATGTAATACAACCAGAAAATAAGTGCATCCATTCATGGAATTTAAGATGTAAGCATTAACTCCTAGCCTAATGCACCTGAGCATAGAACAACATGATCAACTCAATGAAAGTAGAATCAACCATGAAATAACATCAAGAAAACCCATAACACGCATATGAACATAAGGAAAATGCACAAATCAAGATCCATCACATGAGTGTTTCAGAATCACTTCATTATATTTATTAGCCAAAATATGGTAGCCAAGATTACATCAAAAGAGTCCCATTCATGGAAATGTTCACACTAGAAGAGATTTCTTTACATCACAGAGCTCGCCATTACACATTACACATTACACAATATCACTATATCTCTCACTCCCTATCCTTTCTTACTTCTACATCCATCCTTACTTATCTCTCCTTCTCCTTTGTGAAAACCATCCATTCTTCTATAATAATCATCAACCTTCCCTCTTAACCACTCATCATTATTACCTGCGCAAAATCCTGAAGGAATTGATTTATGATTCTCTACCACTACCTAAGAATATGCCGATTTCACCATGCATTTCCCTCAATCGAGTGCCTTTAGCATGCATGTGCCAACTAATCCTTAATAACCTCGACTCCTTATCCTTTCATGATAACCGTATTGATGCCCTGGAATATCCTTTCCTTGAGCCACAAGTCTCCATGGCTTATCCACATTTGTATCTGGTCACTTTTCCATTTTGCTCCCTATGTGTTCTTTTCCTATTGTCCAAAACTCACTAAGTCCCGAATCCATCTTTCCCAAGTGTGAGCCTTTGCACCTCTCCAAGAATTAATTTTGTGTGCCTTTGTGCCTGCTTCCGCACACCATAAGGATTCATGCCTTAGGTACTTAGTTACTTTAGGGGCCCAACATCACCCCACACTAAACTGGTTACCACCACGGCAAAATCCTCTGCGCTTCCTAAACAAAAATCTTGTTGACTAGAATACTGCTCCAAAGAATAAAGAATAGTGGTTGGGAGAGAATCTGAATAAAGAATTGAGGAATGGGGGAATGCTATGTGACCAATTAGAGGAGTTTAGGGAATTCCACATCTATCTCATCCTTCAATTTCTCCCAGGCCTTCAATTCTGATAAGGCCTTCCCTAGCACTTCACCTACTGACACTTGACACCTGGTTTGGGATGATTTCTTCCACCCTCCCCTTCAACATGTTGATAGCCACCCCAACTCTGCGTAGACACCCTGAACTCATCCATCCATTCAGTGATGGAGTCTCAGAGTTCGTTGATTCTAAAGTCCAACTTCTCGCGCTTTGTCTTGATTTTCTCCTTCGAGCCATGGTGTTAATGACCAACTATGCGCACTCTACCTTATTGGTGGGGATGGTCTCTGTAAAACTTTGAGGGCTGCCTCTTCCTCTATTACCCACGTGTCGATGATTGGCTCACATTTTCTATAGCTATTGAAGCCCCTATCTGCTAATATATTTTCCTCCTTGAGTTGGGAGAGCAAGTCTTCCAACTCAGTGATTTGGGCTTCAATGGCAACCTTGTTCTCTTATTTTTCCTTTACGTAAGCTCTACAGTTGTGGGGCCCATGCTATCCTTGATGTTAATGAGTAACATCCCTATGAGGTCCTCGAGGTACTCCATTTCATCCCCATAATCGGTCCTGGCTGGCTCACCAATGTTGAACATTTTCCCAGGATGCTCTTTACGAGGGCGCCAACTCGGTCATATGCCTCCTTTGTTCATGCTATGTTCTCCCCTTAACCCTTAGCAAAATCTATCTATTTATTTCTCCTTGCTTTTTTCTTCTCTGTGATCAAGGTTTGAGAAGTGGCCCCTGCATCTAAACTACTTGGATCACCTCTAAAGAAATCTTCTGTAATGCATTGCATGCCTGCTCATCTATTAGGTGGTTAGGATCCACCACTTTATATACTTCTCCTCCTTCTTCTTCAAATGAATGGTCTTGATCGCATGATCGTTGACCTCAAACTCAGGCTCTTTGAAGTGGTAGTGCATGCTCTAGCTAAGCATCTTTCTGGTTTTGGGCACACCCCCTTCTTGATCCATCAAATCTCATCCATAAAGTTTCTCTGGTGGGAGGGTGGCTTGGAATCTCACGTGCAAGACCTTCGTGGGGTCATCCACGAAGTCCATATGTGGGGACATGGGTGTCCACCTCTTCCTTGTAGCTTTGCACTTTTCCTTTGTTTCTTCACCCCAAGGGTGAATCCCTTATCCTCCTTTATGGTAAAGGAGTCCCCTTTATCTCCCTTGGGCTTAGTGGTCTGAGGTGTAGAGGCCTCATGTGTTGGACTCTTCTCCCCCCTACAAAATATTCATCCCCTTCTTCTCATGCCTTTCCCACATCTGTGGCCTCCACCTCAACTTCCTGCCCCTCTAGCTCTACTTCCAATTCTGCCTTGAAAGTGGTGGGGTCTTCTTCCTCTCCTTCCTCTAAGCTTATTGTGGGGCTTGATGTGTTGTGTGTCTTTTGTCTCTTTTCTTTAGGATCTTCCTTCTCTTCCTCCTCTTCCTTCCCTTCTCTCCCTCACACCTACGCCCTAGCAATGAGCCTTGGTACCACCTTGTACCAAAGTGTTGGTGCCCTTGTTACCATTCCGTCATGTGTAGTACTTCCTCTTCTGGAAGTATCTAACTTCCCTTCATCCTTCTCTTCTTCTTCTTCTTCTTCTTCTACTTTACTTTCATGGGTGGGATTGGTGTTCCCCATGGATTTGGAAATGGGGATTTCATAACCTCCACTCGTTAATTCCCCTATGTGTTTTGGGGCACAGTTATACGAACACCCGATGGACATATCCATTGATGGTAACGTTGACCTGGGGGTGCAAGTCAGAAGGTCTAGCTCCAAAACTTTGATATAGGTAGGTTGAGTGCCATACTTGTATGTAGCACGTAATGTGTGGACATCAACATCCACCTTATCTGCATCAAAAATCAACTTCTACACGTCCTTGATCTGGTTGATGGCATACTTCATATATTTGGTATGAAAGTGAAGGGGAGCTTGCACCATGGCCCCATCTCTCCCTTGGCCATCATAAAATTTTCTAGACAAAAATGTTGTGTAATGAAAAATTTTACCTAGTCCCCAACAACCTGTGGTAACTCATGGGGAATGTGCCACTCATTCTCAAAAGCTTCACATGTAATTTCTCGAACCACATGTTCATCGAGCCTTGTAAGCACTCGAGATGGTCCCATCGTAGGTGAACTTCATGAATTGGACTACGGGGATGTGTGTAGGTGGGTGAACCCAAATGTTCCCATCTAGTCCATTTGGGACACTAATCTCCCAGAACATGATCAATAGCTAGGATGGAGCCCCATGTGATCTTCGCTCCTGCCTCATTTTACACCCGCCTCTTCGATAATGCCATTTGTAATAAATTGGGAAAAATGTAGTGTGCCCTCTTGGACACCCTATAGGCCACGTATACAGGAACCTCCGGTTAATGTCCATCCACCTTTTAATGCACCCAATTTGTAGCTAATGAGCCGGGAGGTGACTCTTAACGCTGGGTCTGGAAGATCTGTAATTACATGTGCCCTACCTCCCTTCTCGTAGTTCAATTTCTTCGCCATCTCCTCAATCTTGGCAGTGGCACATAAATCAAGTACCATATCCTCTCCATTGTTCCACAGGCATGTAACCATCGAATCAAATGGCTGTGATCCTCATTCTTCTTCCCAAAGTAGAAGAAGTCTTCGTGCACCCTGTGACATTAACCACTTGAACAACAGGGTGGGTTTGGCAAAGAAAGGCAGCTCCCATAGCTGTAAAACTCCAATCTTTTACAACACCTATTTACCGAGTGGTCGACCTTAGGGTTTGAGCTCATCCACCATTGGAGTGTTATGATACTAGGTCCACCCGCATCAACTTTTCATTATCGGATGTTTTGTGGTTGTATTTGTTGATCTTGCATTTGTATAGCTTTGAGATCCACTTTTCTTCCTTGATAACTCAGGAGGGTACTACATTTCTGAGTAAATTTCCATGGGATCCTCCTTTTCCACCACTGGTCTCTTTTTTGAGCCTTCTTGGTGTCATCTTCCTCCTTCTTTCCCTCGTGCCATAGGTACATTGATCCCCTCTTTTGTCTCCCTAACTCAACATCTTCCCTGCTTCTCTTTCATGCAACCTCCTTCCTTCTCTGTTGTCTTCTCCCCTCCTTACTATGCCATAAGATTACACTACTATAACTTACACAAGTCCATTGGTTCGTGATAGTGCTTCGTGTTATTCTTCTTCGTAAAACCCTCATCGCACTTCGATCTCGGGAGCACAAAATCAATTCTCTTAAAGCAAAGTAGTCGAAATGACTATTCTTACCTCTTATTTATACTTTATTGATGCCTTAGAGTTCCTTCGACCACGTGTCCTAATGTCACTTTTTGATAAATCAATTTATTTCACTTAAATCAACTTCTGTGACTTCCCTCGTGCTTTCATTTATAACCTTTTGGCACTCCAATACCACTAAACTACCACAGACCTCCTTCATGTGTGTCACCATGCAAAGTACATAACCTCTGCGTTGTCTACTAAGTAGTTCCCCATGGTGTTTCCTACCTTATGTTATACTGTGTGATCCTTCCCTTCTTGTGGTCTTCAGACTTCTCTCAACCCACCTTCATAACTACACAAATTTACACCTTAGCCATCACATTGCTCGTTCTTCTGTCTTCGCATTAATTTTTCCCAACATTCCATTATCGAAGAATTTTGTTGTCAACCATGTTCAATATATCTACTACTTCACCTCACAAAAAAATGTATGTGTGGTCCCCTCATGCATAGAACCTCTTATAATGTAATTAGCTACCGTGCACCAATGCAAAAACCAAATAAAAATGATGACAAAGGAAACAACCAAAAGAAAAAAGTACTAGAAGGAAATCTAATCTAATTGGCAATATTACCTTATTTTTTACTACACAGAAGCCTTATTTATAGTAGGGCTTCAGCCTACTCCCATTGAAGTAACCCGGTAACCTCATCCCATCAAGCACTTGTAATGGGACACGCGTGCCATAATCAAGGATGTATGAGATGATGTATGGTCCTAACCAATGGACTTTTAGTTTCCCAGGGTGGCGTAGAAATTTAGAGTCATAAAGCAAGACCATCTACCCAACCTCGAACTGTTTGTTTTTGATATGACGATCATGCCATGCTTTTTGTCATGCCTTCTCAGTCTTCTAACTCCACCTAGAAAGTGATCACCTTTCATCCAACTACATTAACTTCTCCATGTGCTCTTGTAGTGCTTGCTCATTATTTAATCCTCCTGCTTGCGCTATTTGTAGAGATGGTAGCATAAATTCTACTAGTAAAACAACTTCCGTGCCAAACACCAATTGAAATGGTGTGGCCTTGTTCAATATCTTGTAGGTTTGTCTTATACGCCCATAGTATGGCTAAGACTTTTTCATCCCAATCTTGTCTTCCCACATCAAAAATTTGGTAGCGTGTGACTTAGTATCTTGTTAAATGCCTCAGTGGTTCCATTAGCTTAAGGGTGATAAGGGGTGGTCTTGTGATGGGCCACCATGAACTCTGCTAATAAAATCTTGATTGTCTCATTCAAAAAGTGTGTGCCTCTGTCACTAGTCAAGCTTAAAGGACACCCATACCTATTGATTATGTTTTCCCATAGGAATCTTGTTGTTGTGGTTGCTATGTAATCCTTCGTAGGCATTTGCCTCTGCCCACCTTGTTAAGTAATTAGTACAAGTAATGATATAGCACAAACTAGTCCTTCACGCGGTAGGTGAAATCGGTCCTACAAAATCAATCACCCACTTCTCAAATGGTTTCTGTGCTAGCTATCGGTCTCAAGGGCATTTCATCTCTTCTTCTAGTTTTCCAAGGCATTGAAATGGTCACATGCCTTACAAAACTCAATACAATCTTGGTAGATGCTTTCCCACCAAAGCCTTGTTAGTAGAATCTTCTATGGTGGCATTCCCTACATAGTGTCCTCCTGTAATCCCATTGTGTGCTTCCTCCATGATTACAACACGCTCATGTTCTAACACACTGCGCGTAGAATCTCATCATGACCTAATTTGTATAAATCTCCACCAATTAATATGTAGGGGCATGTGTATAGCCAACTTGTTTTCTTTCCAAAGTCTTCATTTCCTCTGGTGCCATACCTATTTTGAGAAACAAAACAACAATATCCTCTAATTTAGAGGGTGTGTCGTCACCTAAACAGTTGTGCATCGACATTGTATCCTCAATGCTTTTTACATCCTCCCCTGAGTCAATTCTTGATAAATGGTCAAGTCCCAAGTTACTCTTACTTGGTTTTACAACAACCGTAAACTCAAATTCTTGAAATAATAGGACCCATCTGCATATGCACCCTTGTAAAATGGGCTTGTTTACCAAGTACTTCAATGCCATGTGGTCTGTGTAGAATATAAAGGGTGTTGCAGTAGATACTACCTAAATTTTTGTGCAGCGTAGATCATTGATAATGCCTCACGCTTAGTAGTAGTATAGTTCTTCTCTGTTGGTGTCAACTTCCTACTTGCAAAACAAAGAGGGTGATCAACAATCCCTTCACCAGGTTGTGCTAACATTGCTCGATGGCCATCCCTGAGGCATCAACATGCACATGGAAAGGCTTATCCTAGGAAGGAAAGCGTAATATGGGCGTAGTGATAAGCCTATTCTTTCAACATGTCAAAACGTCATTGTTGTTGCTCTCCCCAATGGAATGTACATCCGTTAGTGCTTGAAATCCCTCGGTGGTGTGGTGATTTTGGCATACCCCTAATAAACTTTTGGTAGTACCCGTATGCCCAAGGAATTCGCACATTGTTTTCTGGCTGATGGGTTCTTCCAATCCTATAATAACGAAAACTTTGGCAAGATCCACCAGCAAGCCTTCCTTACATATGATATGCCCCAACAAGGTTCCAAATGGAGTAGTGAAGAGACATTTCTTGATATTGAGGGATATGTGTAACTATCGACATCTCTTAAACATCAACCGTAGATTGTTGCAATGGTCCTTCACTAGTCCGTACATTGTCCAGTCATCAAGGTAGACTTGAAGAAACTTATGGATGAAGTCTTGAAATGCCTGCACCACAATGCATGAAAACACAACAAGCGTGTTCTTCAGTCCAAAAGGCATGACCGTGTAGGAAAAACTTCCCCATTCAGTGGTGAAAGTTGTCTTTTCTTGGTCCTCCTTTGCAATCCTAACTTGATGATATCTGAGAAGCCATCCGTGAATGAATAGATCTCATATGCCGGCTACTCCTTCTAGGATCTCCTCGGTGAAAGGGGTTAGAAAGGGATCAATGACACATACCGCATTCAAATCCCTATAATCAACACAAATCCTTATCCTCCCATCCTTTTTAATGTTAATGACCATTGGGCTTATCCATTCGATTCCTCAAAAACTTAATGATACCTAAAGTGATCATCTTATCTATCTCTTCCTTGACCAGACACGCAGATTTGGATTCATTCGGTAAGGTCTCTTCCAAATCGGGTGTGCTCCCTCCTTTAGTTTGATCCACATCTCCCCTAAAGAGTGGTGAACTCCCTTAAGCTCATGGTACCCGTGTGGAAATAAATCCTGAAACTCACGTAATAGATCAATGATCTTTGAAACCTCCTTTTCTGACTAGTAATCCCCGATAGTAGCCTCCTTAGGTTTCATATTTGAGCCAATGTTAACCTTCTTCATTTTGAGAGGTTCATGGTAGGTGTGTGCTTGCTCATCAGCACTATTCATTACCTTGCGTGTACCCATAGTATGGTTAACATCCAAGTTCTCCACTTCCTCGCCATCTATCACATAGACCAACTTTCCCTTCTCTTTCTCCATGCAGGTGCACTCAAGCTGTAGTTCCTCTGGTTCCTCCACATCAAAATGCGCCTCTAAATTAGGTTCTCCCAATAATTCAAAAATTCTATCCTCAGCCATGGCATTTTCTCCCATAGTTAGGCACTTAACAACCTGTAACACCTCGTTCACCAATGGCTTAGTACTTTGATATTCAAAGGTTTGAATCAAGTCATCTGTTAACTCCTCCAGTTCCTTATCTAACAACATAATTTTGAATGAATGTACCATGCACACGCATAGCCCTATAGTGTGGAATAAAACTTGTGCACCCAGAGGGAAGGGGGTAAAGCTTCCGCGCCTCCCATCCATGTTCTCTCACATTCTTGAACATGTTCTGAGGCGGGTGCCCCTCCATCATAGCCACATATTTTAGTAGCGCATTGCTCTGGAAGAATCTAATAGAGAGTACATTCCTCACCTCATGCCATTCTAGAAGATTCTCCTTGTGCATCGCCCACCATTATGTTGTCATCCTGCGCAACGTGTAGATAAGCATGCTTCACCTTTTGATCTCACATCTCCACTAGGATTCCATGGCTCATAGGAAAACATCAAGGTTGCCTTCCCTAGTGTAGCTCGCAACTACTTTCCTCTCAAACGCCTAAGCGTGCGCCTTCGTCACCCTTGTAACAGAGCCTCGCAATTGTTTCCCAATTAACTCATATGTCCCATGCACCCAATTGTCACATGCTACACTAGTGGTATCACTCATAGATTGAGTGTCTTCCCACTAAATAAATCCTTTCATAGGGTGTATCACCTTAGGGTCCCTAATAGTGTGCACATAGATTCTGTCGAGGGATTCTTCTCCAAGGGCTCAGTATAGGGTGTTGACTTCCCATTGGTCAAGGGGATGATAACTTGTTCTTCCTTGTTCTCAAAAATTATGTATCCCTTATTAAACCTTAGGTCCACATTATTCTTATAGCACCATGGGCACCCAAGTAATCTTTGGAAAGTTATCCACCTCAGCTAGCACTAAGACTTTGAAGTCTCCAATGAATTTCACCCCTTAGATAGTGATAAGCAACATCCTTCAAGACACCAATGGGCATTACCTTTGTCTTGTTAGCCATATATAGCACATTTGAGGATGGATGTAATGGGGGCCTTCCCATTTGATGCCATGCATCTAGGGTGAGAACATTAACCTCTACACCTATGTCTATCAGAATATTTCTTAGGAGCCATCCGTCAACTATTGCATTCAAGGTAATCTCCTTATCATAATCAATGGTGTGAGGGGAAGGTTAGCGTGCAAGACCTATTCTCTCGTGCTCTCTCCTCAGCACATGGTACTTTCTCCCATAACCATTCCCCTAGAAAGGGATGATATTCTCTTACCTCAACATTTTGCATACTTCCTTGACTTCATCCAGATCCTTTTGTGGAGCCTCACATAGGTTTCTTTTTCTCTAAATGTCGTGATTGCTCCTTTAGGCACTAGATATCTCCTTGTAGGCTTCAAATCACATCCATGGTCTCCTAATAAACCTATTTTTGATGAGTAGGATCCAGATACTTCCGTGCACCACCTCTTCTCTTGTGACCAAGTGGTCTCTGCTTTGGTATTTTCTCAGTGCGTGTAACCTCGGCTCGTTTTCACCGGTTCGAGTTCTAACTCGACTCACACACCACCCTTGGCATCCATTGTGAGTTGGCCTTCTTCACGCTTACCATTTTGACACCTTTATCCTTCATTATTAGATCATGTGCTCAAATAACTCTGGGCACTCCTCATACTTGTGATTCTTTCCACACCAAGAGCATTGTAGTAGGTCAGGGCATTCGCACTTGTAATGTTCTATGGACCCAGTTATAATAGGTCCCACGAGGAAATTCACTTCTTCCACCTCCACGATTTCCATGGCCTCTAAATCCTCCACGAAAGCCTCTCCCACGAGCTCCTCCATCCGCACACTCTTCATAGTGATGACCATTGTCCTTGGAATTGTTTGCAATGCTAGTTTGGTGCACACCAATATCAATGACATCATGTATCTGGTCAATCAATCTACAATCCTTGGTGTCATGAGTAGTAGAGGTGTAAATCTTGCAATAGCAAGACACATTCTTATGGATCACACATTGTAGCAATGGAAACCTACTTGCATCATGATCCCCATGGAAAATATCACGTCTACCATTATCATGCATACCGATCTCCAAGGAAAATTTCCTTTGTATGCCCCTCTACCCCATAATCCATGCACCATAGGCCACTACGAGTCTCATGTGCCGAGTTCACAAATAGCTTCTCTAGTTTGCTTTTCCATGGCAATAATCTGAGCTTCAAGAAAAGGACTAACACAGTATCCATGCTTCCCAACGCCTCAATGCATAGGGTAGCCTCGAAGGCCTTGCGCGGGTTTATGAAAGTCTTATGTGAAAGTTCTCTCTGAAGGGTGTTATTAGTCTCTAACGAACCATTGAGCATGTTGAGAAGGATGAATATCATAAGATAGTTTTGATAAGAGAGTTTTAAAATGCGCATCATACTCCCACACACTCTTTGCCATACCTTGTTGAATCTCCTTCAACGTGTGTTAATTCTCTTCTGTTCAAACTCGGGAATATGGAATTTAGCTAAGAAGGCATTACATAGCATGTGGTATAATCTACTACTATTTTGCGGTGAGGGTCATACTTCCAGTACTAACTACTATGCGCCCTTGCAACGTTGTTGCAAACTGACTTTACATTCCGTTCCGGGTAGTGATCCCCTTCGTGTGCCATAGCAGATCACATTTGTGTACATGTTTACAACATCCTCAACACCTTTGTAATTTGGTAGATGCAAAGACATTTCAAAAAATAATACTAATTGAGGTGGTTGAGGCCCTTTCCTCTCGATCCAAAACCTTGATTCCCTCCAGTGTTACCTCCACCACCAGATCCATTAGATCAACCAATGCCTATTCCTCCTTACACACTAGATCCTCCAAAGCTCCACCTGAGTGTCTGAAATGGTCGAGGGTCTGAAGTGTGTGCCCCCACTATCATGTTAAATCGGGAGTCGACGGTTTGTGATATGCATGCTACCATATGTGTGCCTGCATGCCACTTCTAGATGTGATACCAGAACTTTATGTACCCATACTTTGCCCAAATGTTGTTCTAGAAAATATACCTCCAAATAAAAGAAATGACTGTGACCATAGATGTGCCAAATGAAAAGTTATAACTCATAGGCGTTGATTAGTTACCTCCACTAATACCAACTAGGCTAGTAATACTTCTCTCTAAATTTGGAAAACTAAGCGCCAAGGGTTGGTAAGGTGGTAGATTCAAATGTGTCGACGACTCTTTTTCCTCCAGTGATATGCTCTCATCGGAAGTGAAGGGGTTTCTCTCTCGCATTTTCCAAGATGGGGTCGCACAGACTGCTCAGGTTCCACGCCCTTTGCGTGAACCTCAATTCCTTCCTGCAACATCTACCTCCATAGTTCCATCACTCTTATAACTTTGCATTATCTACCGAACTCCCTTTCACGAGATTCATTGTACTTGAGTTGTCTCTCTTCCCTCTTCGTTTCAACCTGCAAGGTCCACCATCTTTCCTCTCTAGCTTCCTCGCCCAGTGCTCAAAAGAAGTTTAGTGGGTCATGGGAAAAGCCTCCAAAATTAAAGTAATGACAAGATCTTGATGGCTAAGGGTATAACACACAAAAATGATCCTCTAGGTTCCCTCAAGAACTCAAACTTAATAACCTCTAGACAAGAATACGTAGAAATGGCATATTCTAGGGTATAACTAGTCAACACTCTTTTCCACCAATGGTCAACAACATGGGTCAGGTCAGATTGGCATCATGTAGCTTCTGATACTCATCTTGGGTCCATGCACTGGGGTCTATAGTACCAACTCGACCTAGACGCATATGTTGAAATCCATTCATACAACTCCACTGGAAAGCAACAAAAGAAGGTCTCATACTGACTCATGATATAGGTGCTCTTCTACCCATTTACGTGCATCAAACTCAAGTCCATTATTAAATCTCTGAGAAAACTCATCCTCCGTGCTTTTAAACCATGCTTCGACATTATCCAACATCAAGCACTCTGTCATCACGTACCATTCTCACAATAACTTGAAAAGAGGTCCCGACAACGAGAACCAAAATGTAGTCTCTAATCACTACTTTCCTCAATAACCATTCCCAAATGCGTTGGCATATCATCCGAGTTTTAGCACGGAAGCTAACCCGAGGCGCACGCAGCACCAAGCCCCTCCTTTATGTGAGCTTCATGAGAACATTCTTTCTTAACACGAGGATGGATGTCAATGACAAAAAATAAGTGCATCCATTCATGGAATTTAAGATGTAAGCATTAACTCCTAGCCTAATGCACCCAGAGCATAGAACAACATGATCAACTAAATGAAAGTAGAATCAACCATGAAATAACATCAAGAAAACCATAACACACATATAAACATAAGGAAAATGCATAGATCAAGATCCATCACATGAGTGTTTCAGAATCACTTCATTATATTTATTAGCCAAAATATGGTAGCCAAGATTACATCAAAAGAGTCCCATTTATGGAAATGTTCACACTAGCAGAGCTTTCTTTACATCACAAAGCTCACCATTACACATTACAAAATATCATTATATCTCTCACTCCCTATCCTTTCTTACTTCTACATCCATCCTTACTTATCTCTCTTTCTCCTCTGCGAAAACCATCCATTCTTTTAGAATAATCATCAACCTTCCCTCTTAACCACTCATCATTATTACTATGAATGCTTGAAAGAATTGGTTTATGATTGCTCTACCACTACCTAGGAATATGCCAGATGTCACCATGTGTTTCCCTCAATCGAGAACCTTTATCATGCATGTGTCAACTAATCCTTAACAACCTCGACTCCTTATCCATTCATGATAACCATATTGATGCCCTGGAATATCCTTTCCTTGAGCCGCAAGTCTCCATGGCTTATCCACATATGTATTTGGTCACTTTTCTTATTGCTCCCTAAGCATGCCTTTTCCTATTGTCCAAAACTCACCAAGTCCCTAATCAATCCTACCCCGACATGAGCCTTCACACCTCTCCAAGAATTACTTCTATACGTGCCTTTGCGCCCTGCTTCCATGCACCACAAGGCTTCACGCCTTAGGTACTTAGTTACTTTAGGGGCCCAACATGTTGTCAAAGTGCATCCACATCCAAATCTGAAGCAATCAATCATCTTCCAAGCACATCCAACCATCAAGGAAGGAGAATTGCATGCTAGACGGTAAGTGCAGGTATTATTCCTCTTCCTTTCATCTTTGCTTGATATGAGGTAGTTGATTTGTTGAGTTTGCATGTTTCATTTGAATTGGTTTCATATTCATTTTATTTGTGCATGCTAACTTGATTTTTCATCTAAAATAATGACAAAAGTTTCTTTGTGAACTCACGGGAAAACAAAAAATATTAATTTAAGCATAATAAAAACCATTTAGAAAATAGAAGTGAACATTAGGAAACAAAAAAATTTAAATTTTAAGAGAGCGATATACGCCTCGTTTATTATTAATTTTTATCGAGTGCGAATTTGATATTTTTAAAATATAATTTGCATTAATTTGAGGGATAGCATGGGATACAGGGAAATCAAATTTATTAATTTTACCTACTTTAGAAACAAGTGGGACAACGAATCTCGTCGGTTTTACCCTTGCGGTGGGGAATGTGGGTTATATATGGGAGGTCTCGGGGTCCATTCCCGGAGCTTGCCACCTGTATTGCTCATCGTTCCTCGGCTAGGTAGTGTCGAGTGAGTTAGCTACTTCGGTGGTGGAGGTGGTCTCTTGACGTGGTGTCAAGATTACTTAATGTTCAATGTTACGGGGTTGGGGTCGATCATGAATCTTGTGTTCGGTGCGACGAGGCATGTCCTGGCATTACAACACGAGAGTTATCAAAACCACTTTTGGATGGTGAGGTGAGCGATTGAGTTAAGGGTTTTCCAAAATGGGATGAAGTGGTAAATATGGCCATACATTTTGGTAGAAATAATAAGGATTCCTATATGATTCAAGGAGAATTTGAGCTCGAGGGAAACAAAAATGATATACTAGGGGTTTTAAATGGCATTCTTATCACCAAAGGATGTAAAATTATCATGAGTATATATACCTTGAGAAAAGAATACCGAGAGGCCTTCTTAAAGGAAATGAAATCTCAGAGCAGGGTAGGACATTGTGATCACAACCACCTCCAAGCTAACAATTCTCGAAGCCCCCTCTTAACTCAATCGGTGGATAGTGCAATGCGGTACTTGAGGGTGGTGAGGTCGAGCACTATTTTCAAGGTAAGCTGGGCACTTCCTCCAAATATTTTTCCCTTAATATCGACTCTTTCAAGGCTATAGTTCAGAAAAATTCCCTAAACTAGTGTTTCCGCATGCCTACATTGTAGATCTCACTAAAGAAATGTCATCGCTAAGCCTGGATTAATCTGCGGTTGGAGCCCTTCGAAATCCTTGTCAAAGTGGGCAATTATTGGTAGCTTTAATGGTATGTGGCCAGTGGCCACCCTCTGTTTTATCCAAGGGGATCTTCAAAAATTGGTCCAAAAATTGTGAAATTTTATTCTGCTCCGAAGGCTTTTTTTGTAGTCCAGTTTCAGGATGCAAGAGGAGTATCACAAATGCTTATCGGAAGGTATGTGGTTTTGAGGCAATGCATCAATTTGTTTCTAACTCCTTGCTTCCCTAAATTCAATTTGAACACCCTCTCCATTTGTAAAAGACATGTGTGGGTTCGGATTTCGATTCTTCAACTTGATTTTTGGTATGCCCCGGAAGATATCGGTAATGCTCTAGGAAAATAATTAAATCATTCCAGGGCTATGTTGGGGATCCGCACTTATGTCGGATTCTACGCTGAAATAGATCTAAGTAAGGTTTTTCCGGATAAAATTATACTAAAATTGGGAAATCAACAACATATTCAATCTTTGAATTATGAGAATACGACATTTCGGTGTCATTTTTGCAAGATCCTCGGTCATTTGCAAGCTTTCTGCATGTTGGGCAAAAATAAGAATGTTTAAGAAAAAAATCATCTTCCAAAGAACAGATGGAATAATCCTTCCCACTCAAGCTCGTGAGTCTGCAGCTAAGGCCGATCGAGGAGGGCATCGACAAACAAACATGAAGGAAAGAAAGGAAAAACATGTTGAAAAAAAGGCAATTTCGGAGTGAAGCTAGCTCATATTTCTAATAGTTCGAGAAATTGGAATTAGATAGAAAGCAGCTCAATCTAGATATCTCCGATCTCCCGAAGGACCCTAACAACATGTAGATGGTGGTAGCTTCATATCTAGGTATGTGACAATAGGTCAAAAAGAAAAAAGGCAAAAATGAGCGTTGTGCAAATCTGCTAGACTTCTATCCTTCACTTGAAAGGAATGGTTAATTGGTATTTTTATTGCTTTGTTTATGTTCGGTTTTCGGGCCTTTGCTTTATTTTTTTGGCCTAGTTTGGTTTTTGGGTGTTCGTAGGTATGGTTGTAAGCGGGTGGGAACCCTTGATCCCATGGTTCTAAGCTCTAGCTAAAAGAATTAAACTATCTAAAAAACAAGTGGGACAACAACAAAAGTTTCTTTGTGAACTCCCACAAAAAGCGAAAAATATTAATTTAAGAATAATAAAAAACCATTTAGAAAATAGAAGTGAACATTAGGAAACAAAGTATTTGAATTTTAAGAGAGTGATATACGCCTCGTTTATTATTATTTTTTCGAGTGCGGATTCGATATTTTTTAACTACCGTCTGTGTTAATTCAAAAAAAAAATGATAAAATGTGGCATCTTGCAAGTTTGAACCAATTAATTACGCAATTATATAATTGACACATCTATTAAGGGGTTTTTAATTAGCAATATAATTAATAAATACTTTTTACCTATAAAACCGCATTATTAAGTTGTAACTGTAATCCATTAAAATGTTGACACGTGGCATGAAATTTCTAATATATCTTGTGATCGTTAATATTTTGGAGTTATTTATGCTTTACTCTATGAAAACCAATACATAATTTTACACTCCACCATCATTTGAGAGTACCTTATAGAAAGGAAAGAAAAAGCGACCGCTAAGCTCCATTAGAATGATATTTTTGCAACACCGAATTCAAATAATAAATACTTAGATTTTATAGGGACTAGGCTATTCCTTCAAGATACATGTTAATGAAAAAAATTGTATATATTGTATCTTTGTCATGTCTATTTGTTGAGCGGGAGCCTAGTGGTATTAGCCTCTCTACAACTCCTAGGTTTCATTTCCAGTAATGTAAATAAATATCTCTACGATTTCGATCACTAGTATTTTCATTAACTATAATCTTATCTTATTGGCTATACAATCCTTACACAACCAAGTGTGGCACTACATACCCTTGAAAGATATCACAACTTCTATATTACTCATAATTTTTTTTGTGTCTAACACATAATTTATATTGGTTCGTATCAAGTAAAATACTTAGTGACCGCTAAGCTCCATTACTTGAACAAGATCAATTAAACAGTTTGTGTGAAAGAAAATGCTTAGTGACTACTAAGCTCAAATACTTCAAGAATGAATGATTGTGAGGCAAATAGGCTTGAAAAATTCTTAATTTTAACATAGCGCTAGAATAAAAAATCATAGTAATAGATATTAGCGGTCGCTAGGAATTTTCCATAATATATTTCGATGATGAAGATATGTGAGATATGGACAATTTTTATTGTCAAAAGCTATGGAGGTATTTGCATAGTCGGGAAGAAAGATGGTTATTAAAAATGTTTTGAGGTGCTCATATAAAATCATAGGGACTGCTAGGCACACACCTTTGCATCTTTTCTTTTTTTTTTTACACATCGGTGACCATCAATGAAAAATATTAACAATCGTTAAGCTTCGCTACTTATTAAGAGGAGTAGGTTAGTGGCGCTAGGCTCAACTAATTTTTAATTTTGAATATAGAGATCAAAAAATAGTTTATATAAAATAAAATGCTTAGCGCTCGCTAAGCTCGAATACTTACATGAAGGAATGATTTGGCGGAAACTAGGCTAAACAATATCTTATTTCGAACATAGTGCTCTAATAACAGATCATAGTAATAGATATTATCAAGGCGCTAGGCATTTTTCATAAAATATTTAGATGATAAATATGTGAGATATGAAATTTTCTTGTCAAAAGCTATGGAGGTCTTTGATAAAGTAATAGATTAGCGGCCTCAAGGCTAAAATGTTTATTAATTTTGAAAATAGAGATAAAAAAATAGTTTGTATAAAAGAAAATGCCTAGCGACCGCTAAGCTCAAATACTTACAAAACATAGTGCTCTACACTTATTATTTATTGTTTATTGAGAAAGGAATAGATTATCGGCCTCTAGGCTAAACTGTTTCTTAATTACGAAAATAGAGACCAAAAAAGTTCGTATTACTAGAAAATGCTTATTGACCGCTAAGCTCCAATACTTACAGAACATAGCGCTCGGAAAATAGATCATATGAATGGATAAAATGTGGTCACAAGGCATTTTTCATGTCGGTTCGTATCAAATAAATTACATAGTGACCACTAAGCTACATTACTTACTGAAAGGAGTGGCTTGGCACTCACTAGGCTCTAGTGTTTCTATTTTTTTAATATCCACCTAATAAAAATCACTGTCTATCTTAGCAACAAAGATAAGATTTAGAGCATAATAATAGAAGTACATATTTTAAACATGAAGATGTATCCTAATCATCTTGGCCATGCATATTTCCATAAATAACCCGTTAAACAAAATAGTCCTAAATGTTTTACTAAAAATGGAGGGAAAATATGAACACGAGTCTTGCTTAGGAATGAATGATCTGAGTCCCTAAAGAGCAATGCATGTTGTCATTATTTGTAATTATATTATATTGATGGACTATCCTTGGCAGAGCCAAGTCCTTGAATACAAACCTTCAAGAAGGATGACACCTTATGTAGTTCTCATTTGATATATTGTGCATAAAACGTAATTCATATCTTTTTCATATAAATAAAAATGCTTTGCAACCGGTAAGCGTCATTAGTTAATGAAAGGGAAGGCTTTGTTATTGCTACGATCAACAGTTTCTTGTAATTAACATAGCCATGTAGTATGACAAGGTTAGATCATCGTAACAGATGTACATCATTTAAACCTGAAGACATGTCCTCTCCGTCTTGGCCTTGCATATTTTCTTAAAATCATCCTTCAAAGAAAATAGACCTAAACGATCTATCACATACGCAAGGTGAAGGAGAACAAGATTCTTGCGCAGGATTAAATGACAAACTTTTATTGCATTGATCTAATCTTGTTGATATACTATTGTTTTATTTCCATTTGTATGGTTTCTATTATAAGGATCCCCAATTGTATGTTTGATAAAATCAACAAAATTTTGTTGGCCTAGGAAAAACAAAAATATGGGTCTAAGTGCTATATGTGTGTGTCATCTTCTCTCCAATCCTCGAAGCGAGTTTGGCAAGATAACCGTGAAAAAATGGTGACATTCTTCAAGATGTTAATTGCATAATTAATAACATGACTAACGACTAGAATTTTTTAAATTATTAAATGTATGAATCAATAAATTAAATTGTTGGAATATTGTTGGTTCGTTTCTAATGACTTGAATAATAATGAATTAATTATTGGAGGCGACTCTCATAGTATTGCCAACAACACCAACAAAAATCTTGTGTGAATAAAATTCATTTTTTATGCTCTCATTAATTATAGATTGGACCTTGGATATTATATATTGGGAGGCTACTAAATAGGTGGATTTTATAGAAAATCACTGAAAGAGCGATTTGTGATAAGATTGGAAATAAATATGTTGATTTCCGGACTCATCACCTTTTCCAATAAATGTTGATATTAAAGCCCCTAAGAAGCTTTTATTAATTACAAGCATGCGATGACATGGCCACTCCATATATTTATCGATCCGCCCTCCGTTATTTTCATACCTTTCGGGTTTATTTCATTGGCTTTCATTTCATCTATCATGGCCTTTCCAATGTTTCCTTTCATGCAATTTTCCGCGTTGGTGCATGAAATGGGATTTTATACCAAAATTTCATCACCATTTGAAATCCATTTTTGGTTTGAATAAGAGCAAGACATGGTTGTTATTGAGGGAGGTTTGGAGATGATTATTGTTCGAATAGGGGATTTCAGAATAGTGTTATGATTTAATAACAAACAAAATCATGCACACATGATCCAAACAATTTACCCACAAAATCTATAGCGTGGAAGTATAAACTAGAATAATCCAAATCACACAAAAGTACACACACATAACAAGCATGTACCATGGTTCACCCAATGTGGGCTACATCCACCAAAGATAGAGATCTCATATATATATAATATAACAAGAGATTACAAACCAACTCTTTTGCACAAGAGTACATGTATCTCTACAAGAGTATCTCCTCCTCTAGATCTCCAACTAGATCTATCTGAGTACACTAAACCGTGCCTCCATACCACCACTTGTGTCTTCTCTAGATCTCTAACTAGATCTACCTGAGTGCACTACAACCGTGCCTCTCAAACATAACCAGATCTCACATACCTAAAGCTACCCTGCATCTGCCACTGTGCAGCCAAGCTCTCACTGTATTGTGAATCTGCAAACAAGACCTCTATAATATCTAGATCTACATGGATCAATAATACAATATGATCTCATGGATCTACAATACAAGACTAGATCTACATAGATCTATAATACAAGATCTCACCAACATGTGGATCTACAAGAAGAAACACTATGTGCTTTGCATACTATGCAAGCCATTACAATGAGACAATAAATATACAAAGGAAATACAATAGCTTGTTATTTCCTTTTGTCCAGCTCCTCTCCATGGAGTCTCTATCTTCATGTAACATGTTCCTTTTTCCTCTTCTTCTTCTTCATCTTCATCCTCTCATTCTCGGAGAATCAAGGATCTAATCCGATCCTTCTCTTTTTCTTCATCCCACTTCTAAACCCTAGCTTTCATGCTTATAAAGGCGTATATAAACTTAGGGCACTTTAGCCATGCAATTACATCAAATAAATATACTTTAATGCTAAAGATAGATTTAATTCCGAGAGTCAATTAAAACATCATCGCACAGTAACCGACGCGGTTAGCCTTAACCATGGCCAATTCCCACTTGCTCTGACCGATGTCGATCACCTGCGGCCGACCGATGAAGTTACTGATTCCCACTTGCTCACGATAGATGTTTGTCCTATCGACAAATGACGGGTTGTTGTTTTCCAGCAAGTTTCCATTGCATGCTCTAGTGAAGCTAATTAGCTCCACAACCTAACAATCATTAACCGAAGGGACGTCTAAGGGTAAATGTGGAAGTTCCTTTGACGTTTGTTTGTCATCTTTTTATCATACATCCAGCAAAGGATTGCACTTTGGAGATGGGTCGTCACTAGATCAAGCCAATGTATAGGGTTGGCATGGAAGTGGAAATGGAAAAAACCTTGAGTGCGTCGTGGTTGTTACTTTACGAGGATTTTTATAAAAAGGAAGGTTTGGTGGACATGGCCATTTTTTTAGAGTTTTACAAACAAGTTTGACATGCTAATGTGTTTCATGTTTGTGTGTCCAAATGGGGTGAGACACTGAGGGCGGGACATAGTTCACTCCCCTTTCCTGACCTAGATGATATTTTTGCTCCACTACAATAAGAACCAACACATTGGGATATTCTTCGCCGGTAAGGTCGTGAGGCATATGATTGGTTAAAGAGTCAGGCTGCTGCTGGAAAAGAGCATCTTTTTCTAGAACCGCCTGTGGAAACCATTTTCATCCCCATTAAAGTGGAGGTTACAAAGGTGTCATCTAATTCAAATAAATAAGTGCTTCTAAAATCCTTCAGGTTGTGTTTTTTTGGTTGTTATATAACCTTTCCATTTCCATTATTATCGAATCATCATGTTTGTATTATTGGTACGGTTTTTTTATTCCCAACCACTTATTTTTTTTATATAGGCCCTTGCATTTTTTTACCAAAGTATTGTTGTATCATTCAAGTTTTTAGATTGATCCTCTCGTTGTATCTGTAATGTAAAGGGAAAGGGACCCTTAACCCTCCTTTAGTTATAAAAATAAGAAATCATTAATAAATTTTTTGTTATGTGTTGCACTAAGCTATTTAAACAATTAATCGCTATTAAATTTGGTTTGTTTGAAGATGTGAAGAATGAAGAATAACGGCCATGCAAGCATCAATATATTATAGGATATATTTCCTTCAATGTAAAAAACAATCTGTATATCTTTAGGATAGAGGAGCTAATAGTGGATTGATGGCTTTCTCCCCGTCACTGTAAAAAACATATTTGAGTTACACTACATCATTGTGGAAATCAAGAGGTCTTCACTATCAAAATCTATGGAGGTCTTTGAGAAAGTAATAAATTTAATTCTCTTTCCCTAATAATAGAAGATACTGTAAATGGCTCTATTTCTCTTACAAAAACCTCTCCTACAACAATTTGTCTAGGAAATTCCGGTCATTAATAAATTTTTCATTATTTCCTCAGACAGTGTAGATATAAACACAAATTTTCTGTGTACCAAGTCAATTTTGTTTCTTGTGGTTTTTGGATATCATCAATTAACTGATGCAAGAAATAATAGTTGTATTTTAAATAGCTCAGAGTTCCAGAGACATTCTTCTATTGTTATCAAAAATTTGGCAAACTTGGAATAGTATGATGTTGTCTAAAAAATTGTGGCCCAATGTAATGAACAACATCCATCTCAAAACCGAAAATCATTTTTATCTGTTAGGGTTCAATACTACTATTACACATAATTATAGCTCTATACCATTCAAAACATCCAAAGGTATTTACAAAAGGCTCTGCAAACAACATGGAGCAAGGTGTTAACACTAACATGGATAGACATGATTTCATATTGTATAGATTATCAGACAACAAATTAGAAAGCAATATCTTATTACAATTTCTTTATTGACACATCTATTTGTTACATTTAGGTTCTCCAAGGTTGGTCATATTGCACATGGACATGGCTCTTTACATGTACAAAAACATAATGACAATCACAAAAATCTAAAAGAGAAATATGTAATTGGCTATGGTGCTACAAACATTGTTTATAAATGTGATCTAAAGAATTATAATCTAATTTCTATAAAGAGAATGTATAGTCGCTACCCACTAAGCTTGCTTGCATTTGAAACTGATGTGGAAACAATGGAAGCATCAAACATCAAAATCTTGAGAGTCTACATGGATGTTCACTTTCTCCACTTGGAAACCTGATGTTTTATGATTACATGGTAAACGAAAGTTTGTGGGACATCCTACATGGTGAGTAAAATGATTATGTTATGAAGAAAAATGGATCAAATGTACATTGTAGATTCATTTTTGAAATAGAAGCATCCAATCAATCTCTAACCTTCATATTAAAATGGATTGTTGGAAAATATAACAAGTGTTTTATTAATTTTTATTTTCGTATAGGATCATCAAAGAAGATTAAGCCTAGACTGGAACACTTGGCTAGAGATTGCTCTGGTGCTAAAGAAGGATAGCCATATCTTCATTATGATTGTAACCCACACATTGTTCACAAGGATGTGAAGACTTCTAACATTCTTTTGGATTATAATTTTTACGCACATTAGTTAAACTTTGGCATTACAAGTGCATTTCCTCGAGCCAAAACCACACCTCTACATATGTTATGAGTACCATTTGTTACATTGACCCAGAATATGTAAGAACATCAAGGCTTAATGAGAAATCCGATGTAAATAGTTACATGATTGATCTTCTAGAGTTTCGGTGGGAAGGAAGTTGTGGCCAATAACTTAAATATGCCAAAGTGTTAGGTTGTTGAGATAAATAGTTTCACTAGAACATACATTACATAGTGACCGATCGGTGACATCGGTCGACAAGAATCGGCATCGATCGGATAATAATCGACATCGGTCATGAAGTGACCAACATCATCACCTATGACCGGCATCGGGCCTTGCAGTAAGTAGGAACCTTCATCGGTTAGGGATAACCAACATCGGTTACCTATGCATGAGTATTTTATTTAACTCACGGGAATTAGATCTATATTTAGTATTAAAGCAATATCTATTGATTGTAATTACATGGCTAAGTGCCCTAAGTTTGTATATGCCTATATAAGCATGAAAGCTAGGGTTAGAAGGTGAATTGGAAAAGGATTGAGTTAGATCCTTGATTCTCCTAGATTGAGAGAATGAAGAAGAAGAAGAGAAAGAAAGAACATGTTACATGAAGACAGAGCCTCCATGGAGAGGAGCTAGACAGAAGGAAATAACAGGTACATTTGAATGGTGAGAAGAGGGTAACATCTTCTATTGTATTTCCTTTGTATAGTTATTGTCTCATTGTAATGGCTTGCATAGTATGCAAAGCACATAGATTTTCTTCATGTAGATCCAATTGTTGGTGAGATCTTATATTATAGATCCATGAGATCATATTGTATTGTTGATCCATGTAGATCTAGATATTGTAGAGGAGGTTGTCTTCATGTTTGCATAGGTTATGCAGTGATGGAGAGACATACTTAATTCTTGGTGCACAATTATAGTTACACATATGGTAGACCCATGTGAGAGGTCTTGTTTACATATCCACAGAGAACTTGGTAGCAGTTTAGAGATGCAGTAGTTCCTTGTTATGTGAGATCTGTTGGTGGTGTTTGGAGGCATGGTTGTAGTGCACTTATGTAGATTTGTTTAGAAATTTGGAGGAGAGGAGATACTCTTGGAGAGATGCATTGTACTCTTGTGGGAAGAGTTGGTTTGTACTCTTGTTTATTATATATATGAGATCTCTATCTTTGGTGGACGTAGCCCACATTGGGTTAACCACGGTACATGTAGTGTTATGTGTGTGTACTTTGTTTTGATTTGGATTATTCTAGTTTATACTTCCACTGATGTAGATTTTGGGGAATTGTTTAGATCTTGTGTGCATGATTGAGTTTTTTATTAAATCAGATCACTATTCCATAGTCCCTAATTCCCAACACAAAGTTGGTAAGATTTTTGTTTGTTAATATTCATTCGAAGTTTAGAATGTACATTGTTTAAGTATTTTTAATGTTTTTTCTCAGAGCAATCAAATGTGGATGGAATTGTCTTTGACATTGGCAAGTGAACCCAAATTCTATCAAAAGAAGACAACAACACAATCATGGAAACTGTTGATACAAAAGTTGTAGCAACCTATAGGGATCTTGGGATTGTAAGAAAAACTTCTAGTTGGCCTTGCTTTGCACCAAGAAACGACCATCTATTCGACCCACCATGCATGCGTTTCCGAGTTCTAAAGTCAACATCATCATTGCTTGCTCCTACGTAAATTCCTAGTATCCGAACAAACCAACTGACCTCTAGTAATAATTACAATAGATATTTGGATGGATATGCAGATGGTAAGCACAACGATGTTACAGTTAGCATGAGTTGCGCTTTAAATAGACATTTGTTTGTGAGATTTAGTGAGGTGATTTAACAAAACAATTTTTGACTAGAACGAGACTTGGATGATGTTGTGACGAAAAAAAAGCATCCCCAGGAGTCCTCTCTATCCAACGGTGTTGGGACGGTCTACTTTTCCCAACAAGCTGAGCTGATTTTCAAGTAATTAACAATGACCTGTTTTACCTGTTATAATCCAGATTTTTTTACATATTACTTCATACCAAACCGAACCCTTAAAATAGATAAAAGTGCGTCCAAATTTCTTTTTAAAGGGGAAAAATTGAGTTTTGGGAATTTTGTTCCTTTTCCACTTGCCCAATAGGATTATTTTCATCATATTTATATCAATCCAATTCTGATACTAGTAGTAGTACACTCTTTTGTTGTTATCTACTCATAAATACTAGTCTCTACTTTGATAACACCTCCATTGCTACTTTACTCAACACTATTTGTATCCAAAGCGACATTCTCGTTCAAGAGGCAGTAAAGGTATTCATGTTTTGTGAAAATAAAATTGCCTCAAAATAAAACCACTCCTCATATAATATTTACAATTGTATATGTATGAATTTGTAACACATTTGAAATGTACAAATAAAACCTTTCAATGTAAAGATGATGACAGATCAGTTGTGTTATTTCTTGACTCACAAAGAATACAATTGTGGCACAATGAGTCTTTTGAATGATGTAAACTATAAAATATTGGTTCAATGTATCTCCAGGGCGTAAGACAGTGTTTCTCACAAACATTTTGCTTGCATTATGTCAAGGATTATTTCATTTTCTTGCTCACGAAAGTGACTCATCGTTTATATGGAGAATGGAACAATTTACAAGCATAAATTCTACTATCTTTCAGAGTAATAGAATTTGTGATATATTATTGCTTTTAATGATTACTCGGAGATATAGTTTATAATAATAAACACTAGTGAACTTAATGTCATGTACAATCTAAGAAAATAATACTTGAGTTGTTACAAGGTATATTTCGGGGTGAGAACGTAATTTTATGGTAAGTTCCACTAGAAATCAAAATAACACCACTAACATTTAAGGCTAGTGTCAAATTTAAGGATTATGCACATAATAAACATTGAAAGTGTGAGCCTCACTCTTTCAAATTTTGAGATTGGCACTTTGAAAGTGTGAGGCTTGCACTCTCAAAGTGCGAGGCTCACACTTTCAAAGTGCAAGGCTCCACAATTTCAAAGTGTGAGACTTGTTCTTTCAAAGCGTGAGGCTCACACTTTCAAAGTGGGAGGCTCGCTCTTTTAAAGTGTGAATCTCAAACTTCAAAAGTGTTAGGCTCACACTTTCAGAATGCGAGACTTGAACTTTTTAGAGTGTGGGGCTCATACTTTGAAAGTGCGAGATTCAGATTTTGTAGCTTCTGGGGCTCGCACTTTGAAAGTGTGATATTCTCCTTTTTTTAGAGTGCGGGGCTCACACTATGAAAGTGCAAGCCTCACACTTTGAAAAGTCTGAGAGCCTCACACTTATAATAGTTAGCGACCGCTCACCTTACATTGAGGATCATGACTTATAATAGTTAGTGACCGCTCACCTTAATACGAGCTCACCATATAATAGTTAGCGACCACTCATGACTTTGAACTTGCTTTTGTAGGAAGTTATTGTTAATTTTTTTTTTTTATTAATCCAATGGGATCATGCCTTATAATAGTTAGTGGTTGCTAGCCTTACATACTCCCAACATTGAAAATATAAAAAATAGCGAAATTGGAATCCAATAATAGCCAAATTGGAATCCAATAATATCGATATTGGAAACCAATAATAGTGAAATTAGAATCCAATAATAGTGAAATTGGAACTAGAATAAGTCCAATAATGACAATATTGGAATCCAATATTGCTACTAATGGATTCCAATAATAGTAATAATGGAATCCAGTATAGACAAAAATGGAATCCAATATACGCAAAAACAAAGATGGATTTCTTCCAATACTTGAAATCTTTGGAGTCAGATTCTTTGGAATATGTCGATTTAGTGAAATAAGTGTGTTTTTCTCATTTGGCCAACTCCTACATTGGATCAATTATCAATGATTGTTCCAGAATCACCTATTCCCATACAAATACTCAAGCTTGAAAATGAAAATGATGTTTATTGGGTTTTCCTTTCATCCCTTTAAATGGAAATTGCATTTTCATAATATGTGTGAAAAGAGATGAAAAAATGGATCACATGCCTAATTTTATGTGTGAGAAAGAGATGAAAAAATGGATCACATACCCTAATTTTATTGTGCAGAACAAAATGTTTCCTCTTTGGGGCATGAGATGAAATTAATTAAGACTCGTATGACATCATTAGAATATTGTCTATACGATGGGTGTCCATATTTTGTGCAATTACTTCACCTTACATCGAATAACAAAATGTTTCTGACAAGTGGTCTTTCTTTGTCGGGTTATGAAGTTGGAACATGTTGACTTTTCCCTTTTTTTGGGGCACTGCTGTGAATAATCCAAAGCATTATCATCTACCTTCGTATCATCCTCTCATGATTAATGATGGCGTCACATTAAATCAAAAGAAGTGTCAAACTTTTGGGCTACATTATATATCACGAGGGTGTCCATGTTAATCCGGCCAAAATACGGGTTGTTCTCGAAATGGTACTAAGATGAGTCAGAATCGGGTCATTTCTTGGGACACTCGGTGTAATACTGAGTTCAGGATCTAAGTTTTGACATTCATCGATCAACAATCTATTGAAGAAAGATTATAGTGTTGATTTTGTCAGAAATGCAATGATGCCTTGAAGTTGGAACTTGTTGATTTTCCCCTTTTTATTTTCCCCTTAGACATCAAAAATTGCGTCTTTGGCTCGTGAAAACGAATTCACTTCCTAATCATTAACTTTGCTTGATTAGTTGGAGACAACTACACCAATCTAAATTTTCACGTTTATGAAATCATTAACTTAAGAAAAACACAATCTAAGTTTCACATGAAATCACTGTCTTATTCTAATTACACTCCATGTCTTATTGTCCATAACGTTCCACCCTGTGAAACATGCATTTAAATTATCATTCCATTTACTTTTTCTAACAAGTTGAATAAAGTTCGGAGCTACAAATTCAAACAAGTGTTCACCTTGACAACATTTTCCATCCTCTACTTGCATTTTAAGTAGTATTCTTCTCTACGGTTTCATCTACGTCTTCCTTGCCATGATTTTTCTCATTCTTTCGATAGAACAAACATGTTGTTACATCGTAGAGATTTTACTTTCAAATTGGTTCCTCGATTCCTTTTTCCTTTCCCATACACTTCTCCACCCTCAAACACCATTTTTACACCCATCGTCCTTTCCACTTTTCCCTCTCCATCGATTTCGCTTCTTAGCTATATCCCTTTTCGGTGTTCACATCGTACTGATTGCTAATTTAGTTCTAGTAGATATGAAGGGCAAAGTGAGGATTCATACATAAGGCATGAGAAATTTACTTATTTATGGTTTTGTTTTTCCACTTCTTTTGAATTTTTAGAGATTCCTTATTGGACCGATTGGAATTGTGATTAACTAAAATTAAACTAAACTATGGGAAAGTATAATAATAGTTAATCTAATATAGGAGGACTAAAACGTTGTAAAATATGCTAAAACAATATGAAATAACCTTAAATAATTATGTTAGATGAAATAAAACCCTAAGTATGCAAAGATGTAAAAGAAAAGAAATTAGTTGATTGTTGAAGACTGTCGTAAGGTGTTGCGTAAGTCGATTTGTGGATTAGAAGCGAGAATGAGCTGTAAATAGGTCTCGTAAAGGCCATATTGGAGGATCTGAATGGACTGCAGCACCCGGGAGAATGCTTGGGGCACCTTGGGTGCCCCAGTTTTGCTGAGAATAGGTGCTTTGGTCCCTATAAAATCTTAGAATCTAGTTCATTTAATGTTGCAAGATACTCTAAAATATTTCTTATGTCAATCGGACTAGATCATTGAAGCTGCGTCGGATGTATGAAATAATGTAGGATGAAGGAATGACTGCAAAATACAAAGAAGTATCAAAACCCTAAAAATAAAAGATGCAAAATGAATGGGTCGAGACTGACCTCAACTGCCACAATAGTGGGCTTACTAATTTGAGCGTTGCACTACATTTCAGACCTAAATGTAGTTCTGGTATGTGTGTGCATGTCATGCCCTAGGTGCTCTTGTGTTAGTTACACTTTGTGAAGTAGCAAACAATAATAACTATAGAAAATGTACTAGCATGTGTGCATGGAATAGAATAGAATCTTTCCCCTATGTTGTGTGTGTTGATGTAGATATCATATCCTTGATGCATGGAACTATGTGGATGCAAGTGATGCAATGGATGCAACTCTAGATGGAGTGATAGTAGTAAGTGACGCTAAGACCCTCATTATGGTCTCATAACTTTATATTTATAGGGTTCTCTTGCTCTAATTTCATAATCAATCCCAACATGGCTGACTAGAAAAAGATAATGATGAAAAATGGCTAGAAGAGGCCTAAAAAGAAGCAAGAAAGTAAAACAAGGATCGGGCGCCCAGTGGGGGAGGTGAGGCACCGAGGGCCCCGGTTGAGGCTTGGGAGCCCTGTTTAGGCTAAAATGATGGGACGATATGAAATAAGCTGGGCATGTATATTAAAATATGTGGAATGACGAAACAAAAGGTAAAAATAAGATGGCAAATGGTGGGATTAATTAGTACTTTCTTCACTTGAGAACCTTTTAAATAGTAATATGATACCGGGATAAATAATGCCTAAAGATTGTGATTTTGTGACTACATTTTCCCCACGTTATGTTGGTGAGCGGAATGCTCTGTAACATAAAGTAGATACGAGATGCGTGCTGGTATCCATGTAGAGTGTAGTAGATACTTCTTTGATGGACTAGACTCAAGCGTGGAATGACAAAAAGAAAAAGTGGAGGAGTGTGGATTATAAAGATGAGAAATGTGCATAAAAAGTGATGAGAGTGAACCTAGGGTGGAACACATGTGTAATAGTTGCGGTGTGTAATGTACCTGCATGGTTAATAAAGGCAAGTGTCATCGCGGTGTGTTGTCATTGTGTTGTTTCGTCATTGTTATTATTGTTGTTTTTGTTTTTGTTTTTGTTGCCCCAGTTTGATGTTTTTTTCTCATACGGCCATAATTGGAAGGAGAAAATGATCAAGTAGTCAAATATGTATGTATGTAAAAATGCTATGTAAAATATGCATGTGTATAGAAATGTGTAAAATACACAAATGTAAAATACATGAAAAGGAAAGTGTAAATGGAACATGTGCACCTGATCCATGTCAAGAGAAAGGGTGTAGAAGGATATCCTATATTGCTATGAGTTTTTGGGTGATCTCATGCCACCTGGATGAAGAAGTGTAGGGAGGAAATGCTTTGTGTCCTCCAACCTTTGACCACTTTTGCTGAAATGTGTGTGAAGAGATATTTGTCATCTAGTTTTTGGGTGATCCGACGCCAACTAGCTGAAGTAGTGTAGAGAGGCACACCCACTATAACCCCCAAGCTTGTAACTGCTTCCTAGAAATGCTAAGGACACCATGTCTGTAAAATCCGTTGTGTATGGAGTTTGTAGACTGGTTTGAACTCACTCGTTGTATGTAAACCCACAATGCCAAGGGCAGAAAGTGCATTGTATTGAACTGGTGTAAATACATTGTGTTAGTATGTAAAACCCTCAATGATTCTCCCCCTCTTTGGGGGCATATGCAATGTTGCTAAAAGGAGAATGCGGCCCCAAAAGAGGACCTACCACACTCTAACTTGTATAACTCTACCTGTAGGGGGAAAGGGAAAGTGATTGGTATAAAAAAAAGGTGCACATAAAAGGGATGGCTAGCCAAAACAAGTGTTAGTCGAAAACACATGCATGTAATAAGACAAGTGTAAAATACGTAGACAATGTAGTAATTACCAAACAAAGTAGTGTAAACACACAAGAAAATAAGTAGACCACACAAAGCGGGTTACAAACATGTGACATCACTCACGATGTCACAAGACATGTAAGGCCATCATGGCCACAAACAACAAACAAGTGTGCACACAAACATAGGGCAAAGCCCACATACAATGGAAAAAAATGGAAGACAAATATAGAAAAACAAACAAGTAGTCATAGAAACATGTAATCCTACAAAACAAGTGTTGCACATGGGACACTGTTAGCATGTTAGATAAAATAACCAATATGTCAAAGTGTGAATGATCAAGTAAATGTAAGATGCTAAGTACAAAATGAAACAATAACACCTGGATAAGACGAATGTGGATGCCCCTAACGACCAGTATAGGAAAGGAAGAAGTCGAGAATCCATGCCGCATGTAGAAGTTTTGTATCTGCGATCACACTAAACAAAGGAGTGAACATGTATGTGTGTATGATATAGATAATGACATATAAGAAGTAAGTCTAATATGTGTAGTAAAGTGATCATGTAAAACACTTAGTAAACAAAATTAAATGCCCCCAAGACAATGTAGTATGTTGTGGATGGATGGAATGGAATGCAAGATGGAATTGTAGAGGCAATGTTTCCCCGAGTGTGTGGAAGTGTATGGAATGAGGTTCATTTTTGTCACCCTCGGTAATCAGAATGAACCATAAACGAGAGTGTGTCATCAAGAAATGGTCGAGTAGTGTTTTATGTGTCTAGCATGTTACGATGAGTGTGTATGTAAGAGTGATGAGATGCGACATATGGGGAGATGTGTGTGAACCCTATAGCCGAAACATACATCATGACTTGTTGAATGGGTGAGTGATGATTTATCCCTAAGCGTATATCATTATAAGATGAAAGAATGGGTGATGATTTAGCCTAAAGCATATACCACTACTAGAGGCAATGATGGAGGTGGGTGATGATTTAGCCTAAAGCATATGTCACTATCCTAAGAATGTCGCATGATGAAATGTCACATGGTGAGTGTAAGGTCCATTTGATTGGTAAACCCTCAGCAATTGAGTATGGACCAAGGAACTAAAGTGCATCATAGGGTAGTGAGCGCAATGCGTAGAATAATGTAGTGTATGTAGTAATGATAAAATGACTATAGGATAAGTAGAATGTATAAATGCATGGTGTAAATAATGTAATGTAGGGTGTGTAGAATGTATACTTATGTAATGTGTAAAATGCGAAAATAGGCGTAGATAGAAATGGAATATGGAATGATAGAATGTAAATCTAGACTCATATGTAATGTAACCTAGCATAGTATGTAGAATAAGTGTGATGGATAAATGCACAGTGTATGAGGAAACTATGTATAAGGTATGCGTAGATAGCGTAATATTGTATGTAGTGTGTAGGGTAAGGACTAGTATTAATGTGTAGCGTAGGGATGTAATGTAAAACTAGACTCATATGTAATGAATACTAGTATAGTATATAAAAATGTAGGATATGAAAATGCACAATGTATAATGTGACTAAGTGCGTATATATCGGAATGAATGTAATGTGTAGATGAGGACTAGTATAATGTAGAATAAGCGTAGAATGAATGGTGTATGACGTGCAATGTATGATGGAATGCAATGTATAATGCCTAAGGTGTAGTGTGTGGGGTTCAGTGTAATGGTAATCCCTCAACAATCAAGTGTGAACTAAAGCACAAGAGTGCATCATTGGGTTATGATGGTGCTGATGTGTGATATGGTATGCTTATAGGAAAGGATAGTAAATGAGAAATATGAAAGGTGTGATGTAAGACTATGTAACTATGCAGAAACATGAGGGGGGAGTGTGTAATGTGATATGCCCCCTGTAATGTGCCAAGGGACTATGTAAACTCGTCAAGAAGATCATCATCCTCGGGATCGAAATCGAATGGATATGCATTAGTAACTTGGTAGGCTATAGTGGTAGGTTGATCATGTAATGAGCCATTGAGACGTAAGTGATACATGCCCATAACATATTCCTCATCAGTGAATGGAGGAAGGGGCAACCATGTGTGTACCAATGAGTGAGATTTTGTGTATAACCTAGGAAAGAGCTATTACAAATGATAATACATCTAAAAGGCATAGGAAAAGATATGTTTGTATGATCCAGATCTAGGGTGCCCCCAATATAGTCAGTAGGGATTGTCCTAATGTGAGTGGTGTAGTAGTAGGAGTACATGTAAGAAAAACATCAAGATGAAAGACATGAAGTCCATAAGCAGTTGTGACATGGACCAACCCATGGTATAAATGAGGGTGGTATGGCGGTGGATGAATATTAGCAATGGAAAAAAAGCTAAGCCGTCGTGTGTACATATGGTTTCAGGTGAAGTAGGATCTAATGGAATGTGCTCCAGTATAAATAATGTATGAAGAGTGTGCAAGTGAATGGTGGGCGGATAGATGATGAAGATGAAGATGGGAAAGTAGTGTCCATGGAGGGGATAGGCGGCTGATATGGAATAATAGTTGTAGTAGGAGGTGGTGGAGAAGGGACAACATCTAGTAAACAAATAGCTCCCTCAAGTGGTGGTAAATGAGGTGGGTCATCCATAGGTTGAGGCTCGTCTGTAGTATCAATGTGAGGGATAGGAAGACTAGTGTTAAGGTCATGGACACAATATTGGAATGGGTCACGGTCCCGAAAGATAGTATACTCAATGCATTCATGTAAGAACTTAACGCAATGATGGACCGTAGAAGCGACAACTGCATGGCATGGAGCCATGGCCTACCCAACAAATAATTGTATGAGACAGGAAAATATATAACAAAGAAAATTGTAGGGAGAGTTTTGGGACCAACAATAATGGGCAAGGTAACATGACCAAGACATGGACGAACGGTACCATCGTAAGCACGTAGTGAAATAGAAGGAACTAATGTCACGAGTAGACAAACCTAAAGCCTGAAGGAATGACATGGGGCACAAATTAAGCTCAGAACCATTATCAATTAGAGTGTGTTTGACACCAACATTATAAATGTGACACATAATATGGAGGGGTGGGTCATTGTCAAAGGGATGAATGTCAGTAGGAGGATTGGCCTTGAATGCTATATGTTGTGAGAATGCATCGAGAAAATGTGTTATACATGGAATCGGATGCATGTCAACAAAAACATTTGTAGTAGCAAAAAGATGTTGAACACGATGAAGTAAATCAAATGAGTAAGCAGATAATCATTGATGGAGATACTCATGATGGATAAATGTAAATGCAAACCCTAGAAGGTGTTATGAAGAAATGAGGGTTCACCAAAATGATTAACTAAAATTAAACTAAACTATGGGAAAGTATAATAATAGTTAATCTAATATAGGAGGACTAAAACGTTGTAAAATATGCTAAAACAATATGGAATAACCTTAAATAATTATGTTAGATGAAATAAAACCCTAAATATGCAAAGATGTAAAAGAAAAGGACTTAGTTGATTGTTGAAGACTGTCGCAAGTCGATTGTGGATGGATTAGAAGCGAATGAGCATGTGTACAGAGGTCTCGTAAAGGCCGGATCTGGAGGATCTGAATGGCTGGAGTGCCCAGGAGGGTACTAGGGCATCTGGTCTACATAATAGGTGCCCTAGTCTCTATAAAATCTTAGAATCTAGTTCTTTTAATGTCGCAAGATACTCTGAAATATTCCTTGTCTGTTGCACTAGATCTATCGAACTGCACCAAATGTATGAAATGATGTAGGATGAAGGGATGACCTATAAAAGTAAAAAGAAGTATCAAACACCTAAAAATAAAAGATGCAAAATGAATGGGTTCGGTGACCTCGAAGCTTCCACAATAGTGGACTTACTAATATGAGCGTTACTACATTACATTTTGACCCAAATTTAGTTCTATATTTGTGTGCATGTTGTGCCCTAGGTGCTCTTTATGTCAATCACACTTTATGAAGTAACAAGCAATAATAACTATAGAAAATGTACTAGCATGTGTGCATGGAATATAATAGAATCCCTCCCCTATGTTGTGTGTGTTGATGCAGATCTCCTAGCCTTGATGCATGGAACTATGTGGATATAAGTGATGTAATGGATGTAACTCTAGATGGAGTGATAGTAGTAAGTGATGTTAGGACCCTCATTATGGTCTCATAAATTTATATTTATAGGGTTCTCTTGCTCTAATTTTGTAATTAACCCCAACATGGTTGACTAGGAAAAAGATAAGGATGAAAAATGGCTAGAAGAGGCCCAAAAAGAAGCGAGGAAAGTAAAACAAGGATCGGGGTGCCTTTGATAAAGGCTTCAGGTGCCCGGTTTAGGCTAAAATGATGAGACAATGATGAAATAGTTGGGCATGTATATGAAAATACGTGGGAATGATGAAATAAAAGGTAAAAATAAGATGGCCAAAAGGTGGGATTAATTAGTACTTTATTCACTTGAGAACCTTCTAAATAGTAGTATGAGACTAGGCTAAATAATGCCTAAAGTGCATGATTTTGTGACTACACATTGATATTAAAACTAGTAGCTGCGCATGTGAAATATGTGATGTAAATGCCGAAGTGGCGGTGTAAGACATGGTAAATTTTGAGGACCAAAACATAAAAGGAGGAAGAGGGTGCATAAGAGGGGGTTAGAGGGAGGAGAAACAATTAGGAGAGGATAATATTGGGTGGAACCATTTTGAGGAAGAAAACTTTCTTACGAGGAGGAACATATGTAACATGTGCATATTTTGTCAAATGTTTGATGAAGAAAGGGGATATGGTGTGCAAGGCATCGTGGTAATATAGTGTGGAGATATCTTAGAAAGCAAGGTGTTGTCAATGAATACTTGAAAGGAAAACTTACATTTTTGGTTTAATGTTGAAGTCAACATATGTTAAAAACTGCAATTCTTTACATTGAGGGTTCATTATGTTGTCGATTTCAAGCTCATATATGATTATGGTTTCTCTTTAGATTTTAAGAATGCGAATAAGGTTCCCCCTCATAAACATTCATATTGAGTGGCGTAGAAGGTGTGGGATATGATGAAAGAAGTAATGAGTATCATGATTCAACAAAAAGAAAATAGTATCGACCTTATGAATAGTGATGTATAGCGTTAATTTTAAGCCATATGGAGGGGCCACACAATCAATGTCATTAACTTGTCCATAAGTTGTATGGCACCATAAACCGAGTTGATCACAATTGAACAAAATGGAATATTTTGGAAGGAAAAATGGAAAAGGGGGCTTTGCTATTATTATTTTATATCTTTTAAAGTGTTAACTTTTTTGGTTGGAAAACATTTAATATGTTTTTCATCGACACTCTCATAGGCAAGGTACATTCAGCGATCAGCGTCAACGTCAAAGACATGTAATTTATCTTCCATAACATAACTTTAATAATACAATTAAGACTAATTACTTTTCACCCTACAACAAACAAACTCCCTCTTTTTGGTGAATGCAGGGTCCCTGGATCGGTGAAGGAGTGGAGCCAAGGATATCCATGCGAAAGTGTTCCCCTCGTGAAGGAAGAAAGATGACACCTTAACAATAATAATGGTGATGCACATCTTAAAGGCAATGTCACAATCCTTGTCGATAGTGCCTCTAATGACATTAAAAAAATCCAAGCCACAATGTATCGGTAGTTTCACATAACAAACCACCATTACTCCTTTCTTGATGGTCTTAAAGGTTCCCAAAGAGATATTGCTATGAAAATATGGAACAAAAGTGAAGCAAAAAAGACAGACAAAACATATGTTTGTTGTCGATGATGGCTAGCACGTACTGGACATGCAATGTCCTATGATGTGCTAAATGTTATGCCCCAGGTGGATAGATAGAATCCCGAAGTAAACGTATCAGAATATTGTCAAGGTCATTGATATGTCTAAAATATGGACATTGGTGATTACAATATGTTGTGAGAGCCTCCAGGGATTTCTACCTGTACACATGCCTTTTGGCGTAAATATATAAAATAAGATATATATGTTAAGATTGAATATTTAACCACGTTCATTTCATTAATCCTTATAAAAAGACACGCATTCATATAATATGGATAATTTAATGGCACAAATAAGAAAATTCATGGAAAAAACAAAATTAACGAAAATGTCATAAATTTCTAAAAATTCAAAGGGGTGGCAAGCTTCTCGTTGTAAAAATGCCTTTTGGCATAAATATTCACTTCCGAATATTTTAAAAAAACATTATTAGTTTCTCCCACATGAAAAAGGAATTGAAATCTAATAAACACTTGGACCTATTTATAGCAGAAACGAAATAAATATCGACTATTGTAAAATTAAGGAAATTGTTTTGTAAACTCTTGGTCTGTCTTTTGTTGATTTGGATGAGCACAATGAAGCCTTCATCCTTGACAAATACATAAATACATTAATATTACAAAAAATGTTTAATAAGAATTATTTTTGCAATCCATTTTAAAATTACAAATTTATGAAATAATAAAATAAAATAAATTTGTATCAACAAATCTTATCTATGAACAATCTATAAAAATCATAATTATGTTTAACCCCATGATATAACGTTCAATTATATATAATTAAACATATTTTATCGTTATAATGTCTTCAACGGGAATAAACCAACTACGTGACACTTACTAATATTTAACAATTCACTTTTCCATTGATTTGAGACCAATACAACAATATTTTGATTATGAGATATTGATGTAAGCATATTATAGTTTAGGGCCCACAATTTGACTCCATGCCAATAATATTGAATACGATGATATATTTTTAAATAAAAATGCAATATTTTGCTTAGTAAAAATGCGATATTAGGAAGAAAAAAAATTACTTTAAAATAAATATCATTGTATGTGGAGTAGGAAATGATGATAGGAATACAACTGTCGCTTTTTCCTTTCCTCATAATACAATAAAAATAAACATGACACTTTCTACCCAACATACGAAAGCGTATTAAATATGTCAATTTATACACTTGCGAAACAATGATTGACAGTTGATTAAAAGCCAAACAAAGAACTTGATATGGGACGTAGACATTGATTTAGACGAGGACATGGCGATGAAAGATTTAATATATGCGTGGATGTTGATATGGACGAGGACATTGACAACTAGATTAAAAGATGTTGTTAGAGCCCCCTGAGCTTTCTAGTAGTAAACACACCTTTCATCGTAATTAAAATTAAATTAAATGAACTACGTTGAGGAATTGGTCAACTTTGGATTTTCATAAAATTTCATATTCAATTTGAAAGTAAGAGCTACTCGAAATTGTGATTTCAGAAACCACAATACAAAAAACCGGTTAAATGCAATGATCTCTTCCTTCCTCCCTTTCTATGTTTTAATCCAAAAATACATATCTAAATAAGTACCAAAAACAACGATCTATTTGCTAACAAAAAGATGAATTTTGGCGGTGGTAAAAAGTATGGACTTCAGCTAAGAGTGCCAATTCCCCGAAGAAACCATCCATACCTATGTGTCTTACGTCGGCTTTCCAAAATAATGGCGACGAGGAGGATGAAATCAAAGCTGGTAATGTCCAATGAGGTTTTACCATGGATAATGCCAAGATGAATTTTCGTTGTAGACGAAGTCCATTCCCTTCTTTATATTAATGAGTTTCTTTGCATGTGTGTTAAATTTCCTTTATATTACGAGGATTCCTGAGGTTTCGATCGGGGATCCTTCCGTCAAGCATTTGAGCAACATGTTAAAGAAGGGGTGAAGGCAGAGTTATGGCCCCTGAACATCATATTTTGAAATCTCTAGCCACCTCAAGTTGACATTTCCGGAAGCAAGCTTAGAATTCTCCTCGACTTTCACAACCGAATATGAAGGGATAATATGGAGGATGGTTTTGTAGAAAGAGAGAGATTCATTTGCAAATGGGAGACAAACATCACACGAAAATGCTCTTCAAGGGCAACCTTGAAGAAGCTCAAATGTATATGAATGCAATCAACACGCTCCATAAACTCATTGAACATTTGTTTGTCGAGGGTAGTGATTCCATGTGAGTTGATCCACATGCAATGTCTTATGAAGATGTCCACGGTCCGAATGGAGAAGGAGTTTCACAAATTTCTGTTATGTAACAATGAATCTAGTGATTCGGATTGGTGGTCATCAAAGTCATCATTTTATTTGCCCATAGAGGACAAAGACTTCCATGGCCAATTGTTTGATCGCTCACGCTTGGACGGAGAGGATTTATTTCATCGACGTCCCTGTACAACTAATAACCATGTTTGCTTCTTTTATTGTGCACGTGTTAAAGAGAGGTCAAGCTCTCTAACCAAGACCATCTTTCGACATAAAAACAAATATTTATATAATGTTGTTTTTTTTTTTTATATATATATATATATATATTATTAAAGGATAAACATTTTAATTTTTGGGATAAATATTACATCATTTATATTGAATAATAATTATTGACATTTTTAGATTTAGTATTAAGAATTGGGGAGTATTTATTATATCAAATTTATTTTTATTTGGGACATTAATCTTACTCTCATCCCTTTTTGATATGGAGAAACTTTTACATAAATTATTTCTCGTTACAATTAATGGATTTCTTGTAATCATAATTACTTAAATTAAAGAAGGTTCCAATTTAAATAGACATATATTTATCAATTATAATATACCATATATAAAAAAACATAAATAAATTTGCTCATATCTATATAATATCTGGTGACAAGATGTAGGGTTGGAGGCATCAAACACATGACGTTGGTTGTTGTGTGTAGTGACAAGTATGACCGTTTTGACATTCTCGTCAACAATGCAATGCACGCACTACGTCGACCCTCTCGTCGAGCCACCCTTAAATATTTTACAATCCATCTTGTTATTTTCGATAACAACCTTAGTTTCTATTGTTGACAAATACGACCAGGTTCGACATTCTCTCCAAACAACACAACTCGCATTGTGTTAGCCCTCTCGCCATTTTTAGATTTAGTATTAAGAATTGGGGAGTATTTATTATATATCAAATTTATTTTTATTTCGGACATTAATCTTACTCTCGTCGCTTTTTGATATGGATAAATTTTACATAAATTATTTCTCGTTACAATTATTGTATTTCTTGTAATCATAATTACTTAAATTAAAGAAGGTTCAATTTAAATAGACATATACTTATGAATTATAATATACCATATATATAAAAAAAACATAAATAAATTTGCTCATTTCTATATAATATCTGGTGACATGATATACAGTCGAAGGTATGAGACATGCCTTAGTAATTACATGTAGTGACAATGTCGACCATTCTAACATTCTTCATCAACAACACAACCACGCACTGCGTCGGCTCTCTCGTCGAAGCCGCCCTTAAATATTTTACAATCCACCTTGTAAATTTTTATAACAACCTTAGTTTCTATCATTGACAAGTACAACCGTTTGACATTCTCATCAACAACGTAGCTATACATTGTGTCGGCCCTCTCACCGAGTTTGCCCTTAAATATTTTACAATCCACCTTGTTATTTTCGATAACAACCTTAGTTTTTGCATTTCCTCCTCATTGAAATAACTAATAAATGAAATTAAGGTAAATGTTAAAACAAATGGCGTCACTAATTTTCCCGATTTATTAATGCGAAAAATGTTTTACTTAGGTTTAATACAAACAATGAAAATCGTGATAGATATTGTTTGTTCAAAATGACCATGGTTTATCTGCGATTTGTTTCCGTCTTGGGAAAAGTGACATTTATTTATTTTTTAATGTTAGGAGACAAATTTTATATTTCTCCTTTTGATTTATTAGAGAGGGCTACTACTTTGTGCAGGCTAGGGCTGTATACTTCTTTGGCATGTGCAGGCTACTTCATTGGTGGGGGAATTTTTGCCTGTTGTGAAGTTTCCACATTGATATAGGCGAGGAGGGCCAAGCATAGGACATGGTATATGACACTCAACCTACAAATCGTGGTTGTGTCGGCGTAAGAAAGCAAATTTCTTGTTAGCGAGAGGCAAAAGAAAACCTTGCCGAGAGATGTCAAAGCTGCAGAGGTATCGTGGCGCACTTCGTTGGTAGGTTTTTTTAATATATTGGTGGACGACACGGAGGAGATGAACCATCGATCAAATTAAAATATTAATATGTCGGACGATGTATGGATATCATCTTATTCATCCAAGTCCTTGTCCGTTGTCGAGAGGGGGAGACTTCAACAGGGCCAAATCAAGGGTCTTTAGCGCTTTAAAGCGTACTGAGGATTGATGCCCCCTATAGTTTTAAAAAATAAATTGATTGCTCATTATTTATGTCTTCTAAAGAGCTCTCGTATCTCAAAGCGTGTAGTTTGCAACTTATTAAGAATGGAAGAGATCTTCAAAAATAATATCATGCTCATTGGAAATGGGAATCAGGAAAAAATCTACATGTATGCTATGTTCATATCCCTCCTTGCATTCAAATAAAATAAAATTGTGATTTACCTCTCTCTAAGTCATAAATTCCAAATCCTTTTAATGTTACAGAGTGAATTCTTCAAAAAATGATTTTAATTAAATCTAATTTACGCCTCTTAAATTTTGGCGCCACAGGGAACTACCTAGGTTGCTTAAGGCATGATATGACACTTACTTCAACCCAATGTGAACACCTTCGGAATAAAGAGACTCTAATTAAATTATATTACAAAATGAAAACAATCTATTTATAAAAAATGTGGCATATGTTGCAACTTGTGTACAATTTCTAGTTTATATATATATATGATTACATCATATGTGCAATGTGCACCCCTAAAATAAATTGGACCTCATATACCTACATTCACTAATGTCTTCGGTGTGCAGATACGTATCATCATTTGATTTGTTTTATTGTTGATAAGAACGGGTCATCATATGATTTGTCCACCACGATCTATAACAAACAAGTGATTAATTGTACAACAAGCTACGTGTTTTATATATATGGAGACTCTTTCTATAGGAAAACGACAGCAGTGACTGAGAATTAAACCGCATAAAACCGCCACATATTCAACGCTTTACAAAGCTTAATTATTCACGCACTCTCATTTAAAACTCGTTCAATGATTTAGATTTCTTGAGTGCTACATTTTCGTACCCTTAGAGATTAACAAATCTAGAGTAATATAAAAAAAGAAATACAATATTAAACAAATCTAAAGTAATATAAATTTTAATTTTCTCGGATTTTATATATTGATATTGACATTTATTAAAGACATTTTAGACTTGGCAATAACCATGTTATGTTGATAGTATAATATGAGGGTGTTGTAGAGTTATGTTAAAGTAATGAAAGAACCGAAATGTATTGATGAAGTCAGTAAAATATACCCATAAAAGAAATAAGGCAACAAACATACATATCCTAGTAAAATTAATCCATATATGTTACATTTAAAGTGTCACCTATGTGATAGTATAATATGAGGTTTGTAGAGCAGTCGTTAAAGATCTAAAATATATTGATGAGTCATGCGAACCGAGAAATAAGCAACAAACATACATATCCTATAAATAAGGTGGGATTGATTTTTGGCCTGAGGATCCATATTTTAGAAAGTCGTATAATAAATTGAAGGTGAATCCATATTTTTGAGTCGTATAAGAAATTAGGTGCGATGCGCATGTAATACCAAGCATGTTCAAACCACGGTCTTAGGTGGCGTCGCCCGAGTTAAACACGGAGGTTGGGGTGTCACCGTTATTGGCATACTATATTAGCGAGAGGGTCATCTCATTGCAACATCACCCCTATTAGCGTAAAGACCATGATAAACAATGACCATGTCTAAATCTTTTTGACACCATGTGTCACCTATCACTAAGAAACTTTCACATAAAGCTATGAAATTATTAATTATTTATAGTTAAAAACACATAAATGTGTGTCAACGAACATCAATGTTTAGCATGGGCTAGAGTCGTGATAAAAAAGTCTCCCTCACCTTCGACATTTCGAATGAGCAATCCAAGAAGTCTTGAAATTTCCCACTAAAAAGGATATGATGAGGACATTAATAAATTTCCCACCAACAAGAATATGCAGCAAATTTAATTCACCTTAAAAACCTCGATCAGAGAGATAATACAAATATATCCTATTATAATTGAAAAAAAGTTAAAAAAAAAAACACATAACATTAGACAACCACAAACATTAACATTAACAAAGATTAATTTCCCCTTTCAATGCAAAATTCCATAACACTCCATTAACATGTGTAAGATGTGTAATGTTTTTCTTTTATCACCAAAACCCTAACCCTTACAAAGACAAGAGTCTCTTTATTTCTACTCTAAATTCCACAGTCGTTGTCTCAATCCTTTGTAATGTTTGTCGTTGCTTTTTGGTTCTTAATGAGTCTCCATCTCGTGACGAATAATTGTTTGTTTCTTGACATAAATTGCAAGGTTCGTTTCTTTAGGGTAATTAGTGTCCAACCCTTTTGTTATGCCTCTTTCAAAACCCCACACAAAACCATGTCCTCCGAGACCTTCTCATTTAACCGCAAGCTTTTAATGAAACATTGTTTTTAGCCCACACCGAAAATTTCACAAAGAGTGATAGGCGAGAGATGTTGTTGGAGCTATTAGGTTTGAGAGTGGCGAGTGATGTTGACAAAGTGCTTGGATCCACCGAATTTTTCCACGTGTTGAAAAAAATTCGCGATAACAATCTAATGTGAGACAATTCTAGCCCAATCACGAAGAGGCCTTTTCTCTCACTATATAGCCTATTGGCTAATTAAAATTTTCTATTTTCGATAATAGTTGACATCAATAAATATAACTTTATATTTTTTTAATGTAATTTTAAAGTTTAATCATAAACATCAAACACAAATTTGTTCCAATTTAGTAGAAGTTTATTATAAGTATAAATATTATAAATTGCAAATAGAAGAGGTGGAAAGTGGTTTTAGATACATAAATTCATTAATTTAGTGGAAAGAGTGTGCGAAAAGTGTTAAGCCTTTCTAGCATTTCCTTTTTTGGCATCTTTTCGTCAATTTTTTTATCAATGAATTAAATTTTTTTATCTTTATTTATTGGTATCTAAAAGTTGCACAAGCTGGTAGGTGTAGATTTAACATCACATTGAAATTGATTTTAGTGCACGCTTGTCATCTTAGGCATTTGTTGTTGCTTCGATCCCTATCCCTCTTCATCTTTCCTTGACAACAAAGAATGACTTTGTGTGCGCTAAATCCAAAAGCCGATATCTTGAAAAAACTTGTAACATTGCACATGATAATCAATGTTGACAAATGATTACAAGACAATCTTAAAACATATCTCAACCTCAAGGAACTATTAAAATTTATGTATTTCTACACTCTCTACCCTCTTTTGTACATAATTAAATAGTCCACATTTTTTCTATGTGATGGTGAAGAAAATATATAATTTACGGGAGGAGATATAGAGCAAGTATGTGCTTGACGCAAAGATTCATAGTAAGGTATGTAGTTCAAGTTTGGGCCTAATGATAACACTGTGTAATTTCACTAGATCGTTCCTCATTTATTCTTTTATAGTACACATACTACAATAGTGTTAGCTCTGGTAATTCTCAAGAAGTCATTGGAATCCTCATGAAGCATTGACATTGTTTCAACAAATACAACTAACAAGTGTCCAATATGATCAATTCGCTTTCTTAGCATCCTCCCAACTTGCACAAAAATAAGAGCTTTAAAACAAGGTGTAGATATCTACCAAAGCATTATGGAGAAGGGATTTATGTCGATGTTTGATTGTAAGATCCTCGCGAGATATGTATATAAGATATGGAAGCATGTGAAATGTTCAACAAAATTCTTGAAAGATATGTTGTTTTTATAGATCGTAATAATTGTAAGATATGCAAAAATGAGTTTGTTGAAAGCACATTGGAAACTTTAAAGAAAATGCAATTGGCAAGTGTAAAGTCAAACTCCACAACCTTTTCCAACATCCTCCTAGCATGAGTTGAAATGGGAGCTTTAAAGCATGATATATACAACCATTAAAGCATGATGAAAGTGGTGCTTTTTCGTATGTAGCTACACGTGTTCGAGTATACATTTATGTAAGATGTGGAAGCATATCAAGGTAAGTCAACTATTGACACAATGCTTCAAAGGGATGTGGTCTTATGGAATAATCCTTGGCCATGCAAATGTTTCATTTTTGTTATATTAGCATGCATCCATAAATATTTTATCATGCACATGTACATGTGTCTTATGATTTAAACAAGGATTAACTTTGATCTTAGACCTCATCTCAATGTTCCACGTATTTTCTCGTGCCTTCCCGAGTCTAACAATCTTCGCAAATAATTATGGCCAACAACTTGTAAAGTGGTTCAATGTTCTAAAAAAATGAAAAAAACAATTTGGAAAGGAAGCCTACACTCCTAAATGTCTTCTAGAATCTAGCTCTTGCATCATTTTGACTTGCCACAAGGTGAGAGGTTGAAAAAGGGTGAGGCCATTTTAAATGACTTTTGATGATGTATACTTTTATGAGTTCTATTTGGATTAAAATAGATTTGAATCACCAACAACATACTTATTTAGAAGAATGTATTTACAAATTGAGATGGGCCTAGTGTATATATCACAAGCTAATTCCATAACGATGGTTTTGTTTTATAATTTGATATCATTGATGTTTGGTCATCTAGCATGTTTTGGTTGGGTAATGATAAACCAAAAAACTAACATATATTTAAAGGGTTTTTCCACCCCTTTCCATATGAAATATGTTTGGATCATGAGGATTGGATGTTTCATCTCGAAAGGCATTAGGATGAGTCATAGTAAATACACCTTATCAACTTGTAGAAGAACTTGTTAATTGAATTCTTCTTGTTAGCTTAACCATTTCTTTGTTTATTTACTTTGTTTTTATTGAGTCTAGCTACTTTTGGTCCCTATAAATATTTGATCAATTTCCTATGTAGCAAAAAAAGTCCAAATCGCTCATGGGTAAGTTACCTTCTTGAAATTCCCGAATATGGATAATCTCGAGTTCTTGTGGTTGTATCTATATTTAGGAAAAGCATATTAGATTTGTGATTTTTTATCACTTGGCCTCAAGCTTCTTGGATAAATTGAAAATTTAACAAAGTTGAGTGACCTCACTCATAACTAAGGAAGAGAAAAATAGAGAGTCATCTACAACGTGGAAGTTAAGTGTGTTTGTGGCCTCTCTCAATAGTTGGCATTCCATATAATAACTTATAATTTCATTGTAACAAGAGGTCTAACTAGAAGTTGTCCTAATATTACAAATAAATAAGGACTTAATAAGTCTCCCTAACTTAAGCCTCTTATTGTTTAAAAGGCTTCAAGTTTCCCATTTATATATACTAAGAGGAGGGCTACAAATACTTTATAATCAACATGCCAATTAAATTTTTGGTGATTGTGTTAACTGATGCCTATAGAGCACATAAAAATATATGGTTACTATCATTTGTAGAACCCTTGCGGAACACTAAGTTCCCCAATTCTCAGAATACTCCAAAACAGTGTTCCACGACCTTTTTCCACAAATATTGTCTAAGTCCAAAATTGAATTTGTGAGTTGTCAAAATAGCCCGTGGGGTTATCTTGGACAACAATTTCCTAGGGGGCATCTAGGTATATTCCCCCTTTGGAAATTTTATAAAGTAATGAAGGTCTTTCTTCATTCAAAGGGTCATTTCTGGTTCTGGTTCTAGTTTTATTTCTAGTTTTTTTGGGTATTTGCTAAGGTGATTACATTGTATAGTCATTAACATACATCAAGAGCATTTTGTATGTCTCCCTTGTCTAAATTGAACTGTAAAGAATGACTTGCCATGTTTTAGTCAAACATTTTGAGATGTAAACTAGAACATAATTGGTGGATATGACTTTCAATGTAATCTTATGCTTGTTGAATCAATGAAATATGAAGGAGTTCTTTCTAGATTATTGCATAACATTGGTAATTGAATAAATATTGTGTTGTAGTGTTACTTTGCAATGTTTATTTAGTTTTAAAATCCTTTTCTGCAATATTACTTAGGAGGTGATTGCTTGCACCCCTTGAGTGTATCTTGGGAGTTATGAATTGATGCAATAAGCATTTTATTGAAGATTTATGAATAAGTGTCTATGCTAAAGATTCAGAGGTTATGTGGTAGTGCTTGCACAAATTTGGTATCAATGAATGCAAATGCCCCATTGAAAGTCACATTTTCATGATTTTTGTCCTACCACATTTTGGAAGTAACATCTTTGGAATGACAAGCATTGATACTTCTCCCCACCAGATCCACCACCCCACTTCATTTAACTAAGAACTATCCCATCCCACCCCGCACATTTCATCTCCCTTTGCATATCCAACATGATATTTGCCTACAAATTATATTTATTTTGCATATTTTGAGTGTATTTGCTGTGAATTGTAAAGATCAACATCTCAAGTATCATTTCACCCCAAGTTGTCAACAAATTCCTTCCAAATGATGCTTGTGATCACATCAATCTGTCTTTAGTGGCTTGTGTCGATGTATCAAATATTTGTAATGCTTGTGTCACCATTCTTTTGAATGAGTGTTGCATTTAGTGGTTGTATTTGATCTCGGTCGAGGGTCAATAAGTCCGAGGGTTTGAAACATAACATCTCCCTCTCTCTTTCAATCATGATAACAACTACATCCTTAGTCACATGCCTCCCTGCCATTCCTACAAGACATGGTCAAGATAGGTAGATAGACCCATTCCTGGTTACAAAACGACACGTCAAAAGGGCTATCTTTTCTCCTTGCCTCCTTTCTCACCGCTTACCTTGTTTAGGATGTTAGATTCGGAACCCATATGCAAATGACGCCGTTAGTTACAACTTTAAGTCCCATAAATTACTTGGTCTCGTAGAAGTAATTAAAATCATTCATTCGTTCACTCACAAATTAATTTAAAACTTTAAATTTGTTTTCGCCTTTTGATTTGTGAGTCGCTTTAAAGGGTTTTACTTTGATCTTGTCATGCCATGTCCTACGTGCCTTCTTTTTCGCCAGATAATCAACGGTATCCGATCCAACCAAACAAATTCTCATGCCCCAAATCGGGTCCGTTGATTTTGAGTCCTTTGACCAATGATTAGCAGTCCTCCATTGTTAGAATGTTCCCTCGTTGCGACTTCCGCGAAGCCTGGCACACAGCATAAGCATTACTCCTCTCGTCTATAATACAGCCATGTGGCTACTATGCAAACGCCCCAGGGATCGAACCCGTAACCTCCTATACTTCAATTGCGAAAATTCCGTCATTCCTTTCGATTTTATCCTAAGCTGCAACAAAATTAACGTCTTCATATGGAGATGACAAGGCCCTCCTCTTCCACGGGAGGAGTGGCAATGGCAACGGGGAGCCGAGGCCCTGCCAAATTCGGCACTCAGGCCAGCGCTCTCTTGAGAAAAAATCTCACGTTTCAGGTTAGCCGCACAAAGTTTTGTCTGTTTCCTTCTTAATTTACTTCATGAGAAAAAGTTTTAGAAAAGCAAGAAATTGCAAAGCACTCATCTATATTTTAATTATTTTTGAAGTGATATCATAAGAAAGTACTGTACACGGCCAACTTTTCTGGTTCTCAGAATAGTAACTATTTGTCATTATTAGGCTCAATTCCGTTCAATAATATTTTCTGAGATATTACTTAAAAAGTATCAGCTAAGATGCGCGAAATTTGAATAATTAAGGATCTAATGGTCACCTATACATAGTTTCCTGACCTTCTACAGCCAGCCGCAGTTTTCATTATTCAGCCATGAAACCTTTATTAAAGCCCTAAACGAAATGGAGAAGTTATGATCGAGGATCCCAAGTCGCAATATTTACATTAGTTCTGATAATGACGATGATTACAACGTGCTTTAGATGAAATACGTTTGTAGGACCTATCAAATTGTGCACACAGCTGAATTCCATTCTAGCCTTGCCTGTAGGACCTATCAAAGTGTGCACACAACTGAATGTCATTTTAACCTTGCTGCTCAAGTCATTCCCGGTGATGTCCTAGTTTTTGTCAACTTTCTCCTTACAAGTGCCTGATATGAAGTTTCCTGAATAGAGGGAAATTAACAAACGATAAATTTCTTGATGAGAGAGTATATGACAACAAAATTGAGAAAGATGAGATTTAACATTCTTTAGCCAAAGCTGGTCTGCGAGACCTAATAAGGTAATGCACGGATGACAAACGTTTGGTAATGTATGGGACTTTTGAATAGTCCTTATTTTTAATAGAATGTTCCATTCAATGGAGTTCAAATACAAGCCGTGAAGGAAAAAAAAGAATATAGTAGATACTGCAAACACAATAAAACTTACTTACAAAATAGAGTAACGTACAGTAATTTAATATTAAATATGGAAAAATGTATATTATGTACCTCCAATGGTAATACGGAACTAACTTAACCTAAATCCTAAATTATAATTTGTAAATCTATGATATAGTGAATTATGTACTGTTCTGTTAGTAAGAATTGTTTGCAATGCTGATTATGCACGTAACAATGATATTATGGTTATTTTCTCTTATTTTAATATTATTATATTTTGTGTATGGATATTTCCATGACGAGTCCCACCAGGGTCTCAAAAAAATCTGCATTTCCTTTACCCATATCAGTGCCTGTTTCCTGTAACTAAACATACATGTAACGTGTGGCAGATTTTTTCTTGTCAACCATCTTGATTACCTGCACTAGTGATTCTGAAACTGCTCATCCCTTAAAAAACATTATTGAACCTAACTGCTACTACAATGTCATCCATGGACATGATTTGTTTTGATTCACCTTCTTAGGAGACATAAACATTCTCTTCAAATTCATTTTTTGTCTACAAATGAACATGAAGTAAATAAAATTAGGGAAATTTTAGTAGGATGAACAAATTCCTTTCCCTTGGTGTATTTCTTCATAAAATTGAGGATTTATGCACACTTGCAAACATATTTTGCTATGGAATTTTCCTTTTCCAACAGATATCTGACCCACTCTATGTTTTTCAATGTCCTCTTGTACTTATGCGACGGGCTGAACGAAGGGTTTAAATTTACTAAGTTGCCGAAACGTTTTGGATGCGGGAGTGGGAGCGGAGCATCCAATACGTGGAAACGGCAAAATTTTTTTGACCCCGGATACGGCAGTACAAAAACTATATAAAAATAAAAAAATATATAAATTTCAGCCTTCTAAATAGGAATTTAATTATTAACCACATATTATGCATATGAAAGACAAGATAAAAGACAAGTTATAAGTTAAATAAGTGAATAACCACAACAAACAAGCTAGGATACCAATAAAACTTAGAAACTTAAAAGCTTAAAAGTTAAATTAAAATACTTAAATCGAACACAATGTGAATGTCATGAATCTCATGATATATTAAATTCAATCATAGATCAATATTCAAAGTTCAAACTATCTTTCATTGTCAATATTCATCATATTCCTCTTCATCAAAATGATCAAGATCAACTACATCATCATCATTATGTCGTTCATTAGAACCACGTGGGCTCGAACCGCTCGCACTAGGGCCACTGCCAATTGCACCCCCTTGTGCATGTAGGTCTCGTGGTGCCACAGAACTCCCCTCATCATCATATGCTCCATGGTGGGAAATGGAAGCATCCAAGTCAACTATCTCTGGATCAATGTCCCAATGTCTTGTTGACCCTTCCTTGTACTTTCAGCTGCTTGTGGGATAAAAGGTGCAAGTTGGAATGTATGTATACCAAATCTTCACCCTTTTAGCCCCCAACCTGTTGCGTTTTTGTGAGTGGATGAAACTATATGTACTCTAGTTGTGCTCGAAACGAAACTATATGTACTCCAGTTGCGCTCAAAGGAAGATGAACTTGCAACCTATTAAGGCAACCCAAACTTCAAAGTCAATGCAAAGTTCAACTTCAAACTTAAACACTCAAACTTAAATTTTAAAAAACTAAAAGAAAAGAGAATAAAAAAATTTAAAACTTACTGTGCCAAGACCTTGATTGCAAGAGGTTGCAAGTAAACCGATGAAGTACCATGGAGGTACCACCACATATGAGCATCCATCTTGTATTTGCTCGAAGAGCGAGAAGGCTATGACCCATTTCTGCTATGAAATTGCCAAACTCTACCATAACCTGGTCTTGGGCCTCAGGATCAGGGAAGAGCCTAGCCAATGCCGCCATATATCCCTCACTGACTTCCGCATCCCTGTATGGTGCTACCCTCCCTGGCAAGGAAAGGATCTCTGTGCTATAAAATCTAGGAGTCAATGCAAAAGCCAGTAGATGTAATGGGGTGGTCATTTTGTTCCACCGCTCAATGAGGATTGACTTCACTTGTTTGAAAAATATTTCCTCGGGATCTTGTTCTTTTGCATTTATGACGGCTTTTATCTTCTCAATCATTGAGTCGATGCCGTCATATATCTCTCCTAGACATGGCTGATCCGTGTCAGTAAACCGGATCATGCTCATAATGGGCTCCGTAAAACTCAACAGATAATCCACTCTATCCCACCAAGGGTCCTCTAAGATCAGGTTCTTCACTTTTTGAGCCCGTTGAGTGTTTGATTGCCTCCATACAGACCAAAGATTGGATGTTACCATCCTCATGAGTGCCTCTCGCACCTTCACTAGTCGTCTCAAGACGATTGTGTGTGATGCAAACCGAGTCTCAAAGCAACCTAATAAGAATGAGGAACAAAAATTAAAAATAAAATTGAAAGCTAAAAGAATACTAAAAAACTTATATTTAAATTTTAAATTAAAAAGAAAGAAAGAAAGCTTTTCCTTACCTTCAGTAGCTCCAACTGCGAGAATGATCTAAAAATGCCCTGTGACATGTGGTGGTTGGTGACAAACATTTGGATCTCTTCAGCTTCTGCATACACTTGTTGGATCCACTCTATTTTGTTTGCCATTTTCTTTAGCATTAAATTCAATGAATGCACGGCACATGGTGTCCAAAAAATATGCCCATACCATGCCTCAACTAGCATCCTGCAGCTTTGCAATTTTTGGTGTTGTCTGTTATGACTTGGACAACATTTTCAGGCCCCACTGCCTCAATGGACTCAAAGAGAATGTTGGCTATGAATTGGGCATCCTTCACTTGCCCCTCACAATCAACCGCTTTCAAAAACATTGCCCCCTTAGGGCATACTGCAATCACATTGATTAAAGGGCGGTTTCTTGCATCTTTCCATCCATCAGAAACAATGGACACACTGTTTTGGTCCATGAGTCCTTGATTGGTTGCAAAGAGGTTTTCACATATTTTTTTGTTTATCCAAAAGGGTGGTGCGAGATCTTCTCATATCCTGGTGATTTATACCCTTTTGGTGCCTCATTGATGGCTTTCACCATCTCATGCCAATAAGGTGATCTCACAACATTAAAAGAAAGCCCATTAGCATATACACACCTTGCAATGTGTTCATCTGCAATTTCCTGCTCTCATTCTGAAAGGCCTTTTCCAATGGCCCTCTTGTTTTACTTTTCTTTCGTGCAAGGGAAACATCCTCATCCATGGAGATAGGAGCTATAAATGGATGTGGCATGGCCACAATTGGGGATCCACTAGGTGATGGAGCAATTGGAGGCCTTCGTTGAATGAGATGAACCTCCTCTTTTGGCCAATGGATGACCCGCTCTCATAGCCACATTTGCCTCTGCATCTTCCTGGTCTTTGATATATGCCAAAACTTTTGCTTTTGGCACCCCAACATTATTTCTCCCCTTGTATACTCTTATACCATTACCTGTTATGGCACACAAGTGGCTTTTCACCCTACTGTAAGAGCCTTTGAATAGTCCATCACAATCATTGCATTTCCATTCAAAACAACCACCACCTGCAATTTGTTGAAGTATTGTTACATGCCTCCATAACGGTGAATTTGGGTCAAAGTCCTTGGCCAAAGATTGCCCAGAAGAAGCAGAACTTGTTGTTGCCATTGTAGAAATACCTACAAGGTTCAAAAAAAAAAAAAGCAAAGAAAACAATGGCATGCAATTGCATTGTGATTGAACAATGAAAATTAAAAAAATTAAATAGAAAGAGCAAAAAAAAGATGAACATAAGCAAAAAAATCAAAATGTAATGTGTGCAAGATTAAATAACAAAAAAAAAAGAGAAACAAGGTTAGAAATTAAAAAAAAACTTACCTTCACTTAGTAAACCACAAATCCTTCACAAATCTTCCTCCTTTACAGCTCCTCACACTCCTACAAGCTTAGCAATAGCTCCTCAAACCCTAGACAAGCACAATGCAATTTTGGAGAGCCAAAGGTAAGTTTCTTTGCTTTATGTTTTGTTTTTGAGTTGTTCTTTTGTTTTATTGCTTAGAGTTATGTTTTAGGGTGTAAATTAGATTAATATTAATTTTTTAAGTAGTTAGGCTTTTAAAACATGAAAACAATTAATTTAAAAAAAAAAAAAAACTGTTTTTTTGAAGTGGGAGCAGGCAGGGAGCGGCGGCAGGCCTGCGGAAACGGCCGGGTATGGCACAGGCCGGTACCCGACTGTTTCCGCAGGCCTGCCGCTCGCTCCTGCTCGCTTGCCGCTCTTGCTCCCGCTCCCGCTGCCCCAGACAGCCGTTTCGGCTACTTAGGTTTAAAAACTATTGGGGTGTGCCTTTCCTTCTAAAGCCTGCTATCTACCACAGATTGCAGCATAATTTTCCACATTATTTTAGGAAAAGGTGACACTTGTACCCGTTTATTCCCTGTTTATCTCATTCATGTGAGAGTTACATTTCTGTTGAATCCACCCAATGAGCAATAATTTCAGGCAAAGTTTCTTTCCCTCACCATTTTAATTTTCAAAGAAAAAGATCATATACAAATTAACCCTAAAACTTCAAAACCATGGAGCAAATCTACACCCAATCTATGAATATTGCTGAAGTGTTTAATAGGAACCTATATGCATTGAACTTGTCACTTTAGCATGCGTTCCATTGCAATACAATAGAAATATCACTGGCCATTTGATTTCTGCTGCAAAATCATGGCTACCCCCGCCTTTTGTCCTTTCTCTTATAACAGTCACATGAAACTCTTCAAGTTCTTACTACGAAATGCTCGCCATATATTGCTTTGTGGCTGTGAGATCTTTCTGGGGAAATACAACAAAAACAATGTGAAATGATTCTTGTTTTCCTTGTGGGAAAGTATTTTATTTGGACTCATTAAACATTAGTCATGCTCTCTTAGTGTTGGCAAGGGCTTGTCATACTCCCCAAATGTGGTGAGTTTATACAAGTTCAAACTCATTTCAACCAATTATGCCAAGTCTGCATAAATAGTTATGTTTCTAAGATAGTTGATTAATGCTCACCAAGAACTTGTTATACATGTCAAGTCCGGAGGTTTTCAATGGAGGGGTAGGGAGATATCACACATATAAATTCAAGGTGCAAGCCTTCCAAAAAAGAATGGCTAATACCAGTAATTTTCTACTGCGAAAACCAATAAGCCAAAATTATAAGGAGGGTGGGAAACATTTTTACACACAATATAAATTTCTTTGATCATGTCTTTATGTTGATAGGAATGGATTGGATCAGCTTTTGGACAACTATTATAAAGTTTAAATCATCTTGCAGCTGCAAACATATTGTAGAGAGCAACACGCATGAGTATTTTTAGATGTATGGATATAATGCAGCCTACTTAGGTCTAAGGAGACGAGAACTGCCAAGATTTTTACCAAATACATAGGTTGAAGAGTAGAGTATTGCCATGGCCAATCCTATCATAGATAAGCGCTAATTCATCATTGGCATCTTGTTGGAGTTTGACTTTCATGGTTCCAACTGCCTTGCCATATATGTCTAATCGAATGATAATAAGGATGCTCATTATAATTATTAGCTTCATAGGGTACCTTATGGTTCCTCTTATTCTGTGATCGCCTCTTTGCGATGCACGTTACGAACTTTCTTTCACAATGGATGTACGAAGTTTCATCTCTTCAAGGGGCATTGTCTGGATCGTCTTATATTGTGATGGTAAATACCATTTCTTTGTGAGTAGCCTCACTGACCCTCATACTACAAAGGCAATGAAATCTCTATGCATGGCACCTTGCGCACCTCCTTATACTATAGAAACAACTGGGTATCGCATCACAGTAGGAGGGATTTATAGGAATCAATACTACACAACTATGTAGGCCAATGCAACTAGGGGTTCATAAATTCATGACACATCTGTCGAATTTCAATTCATAAATATTTTTGTAACAATTCATGGTTATAAATCTATTCCATACCATAATTAACACGCAAAATTCAGATTTTAAATTAAAAAGAAATCATTACCTTGTATACTTCTGTTCTTTCAGTCATTGTATTTCTAAATCAGCTCTGCTTTAACCATGGGTATAGTAGGAAAATAACATATTTCTTATTAGTACAAGGTTAGTATCTAAAAACCTGATATCTCCTTTAGAGGAAGTCAGAAGGAGTAGGTTGCATCAATTATAGATAGAGAAGAAATTTCAAATATGATCTGAACCATGGTTGTTTCAGATCTGAATAAAATTCTATCAAGAATATAGACTTCAAACCACCAAAATGATCATATATTGACAGACCCTTCTGTAAGGGTGCTCCTCCACTTGATAACACACAATAAATGAATAGAACATATATTTGTATAACGAATACATTCTAGAGATAGAATTTTTAATTTTTTTGAGAGAATATATAGAAAAAATGTTCATCATTTAAGGCTTCAACATCTGTACTTTCTTAAAGAGATAATAGTGTTAAATGATTGCACTTTTTTGTAAATGACATACTTTTGATTATGCTTTATGGGCGGTTCATTGTCTCTATCAAAATTTCCTTTCTCTTCCTTTCTCGTGTTTGTCTTCTTACACTTCTGAGGTCAGCTTGGTGCTTGGGTTTTCGAGTATGCTTTTATAATTATGGTTATCTTCAATAACTTGATCAAAATATGGCGATCCCCTATATTGCTGAAAGAATCAAGGGATATACTTCCTATTGGTGAGACTACAAAGACATAATTCTATCTTAAATTCCATATTCTCTAAAGTTTTCAAAAGACCTTTTATTTCCATTTTGGGGCCACAGGCTGGTTTATTGTGTTTCACCTGGCATTCTTTAAACAGGGTTTGTGGACTGTTATTGGAACATTCTTGTGAGATCCAAAACAACAGTGTGTAGTTTTATCTTTAGTTTTCATGGTTCTTGTGCCATAAGACATTTTTCTGCAGGCTCCATATGCTTCATTGGGGTCTCTTCTTCATTTATTCTTTGTCGCCATGTCAAAGGATCATTCTGGTAACCTGACAGGCTTTTTCTTTGTTTGAACTTTACCCATCTGCAGTCTTCAATACTTGATCAATGTGTTTGTGTGAATACCATTGATTTGGAACTCATACTTTGACCTTTCATTTGGTTTCTATTTCCATACCCAGCCACTTGGTATTCATTTTGCACTCAGTGCTTTTTTTCATCTCAGGCTACAGTGAGCCTTACATTGCGACCCTTCAAATGTTTACATAAGTGTAAGATCTTAAACACGAGATATTTACATTACATTCAACTTTATTGAAATAATAAATATTTTCAGCCCTTGAAAACATTTGGATTTCTTCAAAATTGCCAGGCCACTACATAGCCTTTTCTGGACTTTATACTCCAGACCAGTGTGAAAATTGGCATCCATGCAAAGTAGGCAATCTGTAAAAGAAACTCAGGTTCCATTGCTGGAGGAATGACAGGACTTATCATTCCTTGGCTCCAGACACTGTAATATAAGTATTTTTCTGACTTATCTCCAAGGTTTATATTTTTTGACTTGTGCAATCCTTGACCACAACAAAGGATCAATTCGGAAATGGATTCAAAAGCTCGTCATGTTGTATGTTCTTTTGTCTGCCCTGAAAATCAAATGAAACTCTAAACCTGTTATCCGGTTTTTTGTTTTTATTGATTTTTCCCAGAATGAATTTTCTAAGACTAGTTAGGGAAATTTACAATATAATTTTTTGAGATTATTTTCCAAAAGTTTCATGATTGACTCAAGTTTCTGAAATCTACTGCATAAGTGCATTTAATGACAAAATGTTGGGTCACACTACCGTGCTCATCATCAGGGAAAGGAGCCTTTGCTATTTTGTCTTCCCTGCACATATCCCAAGTTTCCAGCACTTGGTAGTTCAATTTTAAATTGTTTAAAGCTTTATGTTTCACAGAGGTTTTACATTTTTAGCTTCATTTCCAGTACCTTATCAATCCTTATTTGGTTGAATCATATTCTATGTACCACTACAAAGCATGATGTGACATAATAAATAGCTTACTAGCCAATTCCTTTCACTCCAATGCTAAATAGTATAATTAGAGATCGCTATTGTTATACATCAGATGCCGGAATACCCAGTATTATAATCATAATCCACTGTTAACATGCTGGTCAGTATAGAAGCTCAAGTAGCTTCCATTATTGCTAGTTTGGTAGTTAATTTGTCAAGGGATGGAATGTAAAAATTCAAATATTGGATGTTGCCTTCATGTTAAGTGCATTTGGTACTTGAAAACTTTATGTTTTTGTTTTTGTTAACCGAGGTATCACATTTTAATCATCTTCCAGTTATTCAAAACTTAATGGTTTTCATTCAACAACAATAGTCTTTAAAAAATGGAAATTGACATTTTATGCAAGAAGACATTCATACCATGCTTTGTGTTGCAGAAGCGTAATTTGAAAACAAATGTGGCTCTTGTCATCTTCCACTTATTCTATGTGTGTTGCTGCTCATCTTGCAAGAGGTGGTGAACCATCAACTGAATTCCTCTAAGTATCGATGTGGTTGCAAGTGTGTACAAACAGATGGGACTGGTAGCTGTCAAGAGGTCTGTGGTATAGAGTATTCAAATTTGGATCAAGTTGGCACTTGTCCGATACCAAGCCCTCCAAAGTGGCCCGCCTTTCTGCAAGTGCCGAGGCTTCAGTATCGAGCTGTCAAAACTGATTCTGACACATTCACAGATCTTCCAAAGCGATTCTTGTTTAAAAGATAATTCTTGCCCGTGACTTTCCTTTACACAGGGCTGAATAAATCTATGGCAGGAAGTATGCCTTTTTGACATTTTGATATTATATTTTTACATTGAGAATGTGGAATTATGTTTTCTTCATTAAATTCCTCATTATTTTTTAATTTATCATTAGGATTTTATTTTAAATTTTTATCCATGTAAAAATCAGAGTGAACGACATTTGTTCTCTTTTGAGCCTCACGAAGAAAGACATTTTACTGTAGGGTCAAGAAAAGTAGAGTGAATGGCGAATTGGTATTGAATTCTATTTGTTTTTCCTTTGATTGATACAACTTTCTATCATCCATGCTCAAATAATGTATGCCGAGCTGGTTATGCACTGCAGTTTTGTGAAACCACATAATAGTATACTTTTCTGCAACCTTACTTGGAGTCCTATCAGTAGAAATCCTTGATCAATTTCATTTTTTCTTTGTTATTACTATAACTGGCATAATGAATTATTTTTGCAGCCTTGGCCGGTAACCTAGTAACAGATGCTCTTCCAACGGACTTTTCAGACCCCCTGAAAACATTCTCAGTTTTAATTCCAGTGAGTTTCTCTTCTTAGATGTAGTTGAACACCTTTATGTTTACTCTTAAAGTATACTTCTATAAACTTCAAGGGTGCAAACCTTGCAGAACTGAGAATAATTTGTTATTACAGGGAACTGATAGCAAACCTGACATATCAAATTACATAGAACCTGCTTTACTGTCCAATTCTCCTATGTATGTGGTTCGACCATCATGTCAAGGAAATTTGAATTTTCAAGTTCATTTCAGCTCGGAGGCATTACATTACCCCTTGGTATGCACTTGTCCTTTTCTTTCTAGGCTTACAGATATAAAAGATGTTCAGTTTTTCTAATGTTTTGGTTATTATGCAGAGATGGAGTGTGTGGAAAGTTCAGTTCTATGGCGCAACAACTCATCAGTTGTAAATAAAGAACTTTTCCAAGGTTATCGTAAAGGAAATTCTGCTAGAAAAATCAATGAGATTGTTGCAGGCAAGTCAAATTTATCAGAATTTCATAACATCACATTTTGGATTTCCTCGCTCTAGGTTGACTCATAATAGTAATTAAATTGTATTTTGATACTTGTTCACAGCTTATGATTTAATGAACTCGAATGCAAAGAACTTCAATGTGACCATATGGTACAATGGAACTTATAAGAATGATTCTGCAAATTCACCGTACTCACTGCTGAGGGTACCACGCTCTGTAAATCTGGTATGCCATTTTAGAAGCTGAACACAGGATACTATTCTTTAAAATAATGATTTCATCAGGTATGAAAACTTACTGTCAAAGTAAAGAAGAATTTTGAGAAATATAGCATATCCAGAGTAACATGCATGATCTACCAAATAAGAAAATTATAAAATAGAACAAAATAAAATCACTAAAAGACGTTGGTCATTTGACTTATTGTTCTATCATCTATCCAGGGATTATAGAAGGTTCTGGTGGCAATAGAGGGATCTTTCAAATTTCAAGAGCTTCGTCTCAATGGTTTTTGCTTTTTCTTTTATGGGGAAATATAAGAGTGTAGGATACTTGTCACTAGTATGTTTGCAATGGTTTGTCATCCTGAATTTTTTTATTCTTGTGTGGGCAAATGCAAGTGTAGGATGCTTGTCACAAGTATGCTTGGAAGTGAAACGTGTATTGGGCCTAAAATGGGTCTCTTTAATATAATGATCTTCTAAATAGGAAAGGGTAGAAGACCATTCTAGATCCAAGAATAAAATACTTGTCTACAAAGTGGTCCAAGGCTAAAGAGAAAGGCCGTGTGCAAAGAGGTTGGAATGGATCTATGGGGATGGACCCACACATACAATCTCCAAAGAGATTGAGGGTTGAGGACCTTACTAAGTCTGGGGTGTCATTAGATGTTGAAGCAAGATCCATGTAAACTAGGGGTGCCACTAGGCGGTAAAGCAAGAGCTATAAGAATTGAAATGCCACTAGCAAGTAAAGCAAGAGCCACAATAATGTTAAAGGTAACAATGGAGTAACAAGCATGCACTAGAGTATCAAAAACATGAGACACACAGTCATGACCCCATAAAACTAATGAAGTAAATATTTTTAAGTTGTCAACTTTTTATTAAAAGTGACAACTTAATATTACTTTATTATTATAAATAAAAAATAAAGGTGACTTTCCAAATTAAACAAGTCAACATCAAATTAGAAGATGGAAAGTTACTTTTGGGGCTTTTCCTTGGGAAAAGTGTCAAGTGAACTTATAAAAAGGTGTTGGGGGTCATTTGGAAGGCATCTTTGGCCATTATCTATTTTTACATTGAGAGTTTGAGCTGCTGCTTCAAATTCTGCTTTTGAGGACGAAAACCCTCCATTGCAATTAGATTTGGGGACGAAAAACCCTCCAATCTTTAGTGGTGACTCCATCTAGGAGTTGCATTTGTGCCTTCAGTCAGAGATTTGCAGCTTTTAGTTCAATTTTATCAGCTAGGGCACATTTTCAGATTTGCGTCATCAGTCACCTTCCATAGCTAGGGCATGTTTTTCAGTCATTCATCAACAACTAAGACACGTTTTGGGCGTTATTGTCAGGATTCCCGCATTGGGCATCACCTATTGCAGCTAGGGCATCATCCCAAGGGCATGTCATCATCCCAAGGGCTAATGTCATCATCCCAAGGGTGACATCACATTTAGGGCAATATTTCAGGGCTGACATCACCCATAGTTGGCTTCCGTCACTTCTTTCAGTCTGTAGGGCCATCATTTGGTCTATTTCCATCTATTTGGGATGCCATTGGTTAGAAAATTGATGTATACATCCAACTGGTATTTTTCTGATTTTTAGTGTTGAAAAAATAAAATAAAATCTGATTTTAGTGTTTATGTTATGGTTGTCATTATATGCAACAAATCTAGATTTTTCCTATGGTTTAGAAATTATTTCCATCATTTTCCAACATTTGTAATTTTTGCCGTAAGGGTTTTGCAATAAAAATCAGTTTTTATTAATCCTGCCCTAGGGTTTTCGGTGAATCCGGAATTATTTTAAAATGTCCATTTAGGGACATTATAGTGGTATCAGACCCGTGTTCTTGTCAGCCTGTGAATCATGAGGACAGTGCAAGAATCCATGTTAGAGATGTTACAAGCTATGCAAAAATATCAGAAGGATCTAAAGTCATGGATATAAATAAAGAAGATGGAAAGGTCAAAATCTGAGCCTCAAAAATCTACAAAGGAGCAAAAAGAATTCAGCATGCAAGTCAAAGGTAAGGAGATCTTATTTGAAAAGGAACCAGAGAATGTGGTTGAAAAGAAACTAACCACATTGCAGACAAGCGCAAAGGATGTAATGAGGACCCAAAAAATGTGTGATGAATGGCTAAGAAGAGCTAAGGAAGCTAAGTTGATAATCACTCAAGCAAAACAACACCTACAAAAAATTAAGGAAATAATTTTGCAATTGTGATGGTGGATAAGATAAGATAAGATAAATATATTAAATGTCCAACAGTGACCACAAAAGCTTTTGGATCATTCTTATGACAACTCAGAATATGGAAGGAATGTTTCAAATCAAGAAGTTTATGAGGTGGAGTTCTAGGAAGACCTTGTTGAGAGGCATGCACACGAGAAAAGGGCCTCGCCATATACTAATGTCAGTTTTCAGCTTGCTGGAATTTTCAGATCAATGACTATTGGTACTCTTGTCATCATGGGAAGTACCAATAGATTGGTGAAAAGATGACGGGTACAAAATGGAAAGAGGATATTTTCTCTCAAATCCAAGATTGTTCATGTATGATCGTGTGGGATCCTGGTGTTATAAACAAAGAGCTACAAAAAGAAGATATTGAGAAACACATGAAGGCTGAAATGTTTGATGGCTTTAATATCATAGTTGCAAATAGATTCACCATTCCATGCACTTGGATAAGTAGACAACTTAATATAACCATGGGTGAGAATAAGGTATGGAATGAATTTTATGTTATAAGAACTAACATGGTTATGGAGATAGAAGGGTTGCATTCCATTGGCGAGTTAGTACAGAATCACAAATCTAAGGAGTTAAAGTTCACATCTAAAGGAAAAGATATGGTGCTTGGAAGTATCTCTGATGAATCATTAAGAGTAGTCATAGCTAAAGGGACTTCTCAGAAAGGACAAGTTGCTTGGGCAGCAAGTTGCTTAGTGGTGGAGAGCATGCAAACTATTTCATCTTTTGGTAAGCAACATAGTCTTTATGTCGATATTCAAATGCTTCCAAAACAACATAGTATGGTGTTCAATAATGTCCCCAGGATCACTATCAGATAGAGGTTTCCAACATGCCATAGAGTTGAAAATTGGTTGTAAGCATGCCATTATTACTCCTCATTTCTCAAAGACTGATTTGAGATCAAGCCACCATCAGATCTTTGTTTGTAAGGGAGGTGTGCACAAGACAACTTTCAGATGCCTTACTGGACACATTGAGTTCTTGGTCATGCCATTCAATTTGACTAATGCTCTTGCTACATTCCAATTCATGGTGAATCAGGTATTCAGTGGTCAGCTGAGACAGTTTGTTTTGATAAATTTTTATGATATTCTGATGTGTAGCAAAGCATGGAAGGATCATATGAGACACCTAGATTTGATCCTTGGGATTCTAGAGAAACAAGCTCTATTTGTAAAAGAATTTAAGTGTGAGTTTGGGGTCACAAATATTTTATACTTGGGCCATGTCATTATTGCTCAAGGCAGGCAGGTGGATCAAAAGAGGATTCAAAATTTTCTAGTTTGGGCACTCCCTACCACACTAACTCTATTGAGGAGATTCTCTAGTTTATGCAGCCATGATAGAAGGTTTGTTAAGGGATCTTCACATATAGCAGCACCCTTAACCAACATGACAAAGAAAGGAGCTTTTGCATGGATGGATAGAATACCAAAAGTTTTTGATAAGCTTAAGAAGGTAATCATCACATGTCTTGTATTTTCCATTTCAGATTTTTCACTATTATTTGTGGTAGAACGTGGTGTTTTAGGAGAAGGTTATTGAGACCATATTAATCCAAAAGGGGACTCCATTAAGATGGAAAGTATGAAGTTGAAAGATTCAGGAAATAGTTTCTCTGTTTATGACAAGGCAATTCTTGCCATCAAACATGTTTTGGTAAAATTCAGACATCACTTGGTTTATGGTAGATGTGTGGTTGAGACAGATTGCAATGGCTTGAAGTTCTTCTTGGATCAACATGATTTGAATGATGAACCACAAAGATGGGAAAGGAATAGCCAAGATTATGATGTTGATATAAAAGTGAAAAAGCATATAGGTGTTGATGTCTTTTCTGTTGTGTGTTCTATTTCTGTCATTTATGGTGATTGGAAGATTTCAATCATGGTACGTTATGCCAAGAGTACATTTGCTGCTAACATTTTAGATGGAAATGTGAAGGATGAAAATATGTGCTAGTAGATGGTCTCATTTTGAACAAGGATTGAATCTTTCCAGTACTTGAATTTGAGATAAAACAAAAGATTATGAAAGCTTTGCATGATATACCAATTGTGGGACACTCTAGAGCCTACAATATTTTGTAGATATATGAGAAAGAGATTCTCATGGTGGAGCTTTGAGGAGGAGGATCTCAAACACTTCGAGGAGTACATTACCTACGAGAAGAATGAAGTAGAGCATGTCTCCCAGTAAGTTGGTTGCAACCATTGCTTATTTCCATCAAGACTGGAAATGTATGTTCTTGGACTTCATCAGAAGTCTTCACAAGGACATGTTAGAGACTGCATTCATGTTGTTGTGAATAGGTTAAATGAGTATTCATACATCTTTGCCATTTATCCAGAATTCAAAGCACATCATATGGAAGAAGTATATCCTTTCACTCAAGGTTGTCTACACATAAGAGTATGGGATCCAGGTGATATCTCGAGATCTATCAAGGGTAGTAATAACCAATAACTATATGGCAAAAAAAAACAAACTAGGGGCTGCCATTATCAGACTCTCCAGCCTTAGGACTGCTGTCATCACAGGTTCTAGCTGCTGCACTATACCAATTACAGCCCTTCAAGTGGTTTTAGTCACAGGGTTGCTGAATTTTTGGGGTCTCAACAGAGATATGCTGATTATTACTGTCGTGAGAAGTTTTCTAGTCATTGATTATCTATTTCAGGCTCTTAATTGTTGATAGTGATGATTTATGCAAGCGATTTTCAGCATTACTGCTGTTATATCATTTTCACACTGCTGATTTGCGAAATTTCAGACTTTGGACTGCTGTTAGCAGCCAAATACAGCTTTAGGTTTGCAGGATTTGAGGAACTTTCCTTACACTATGCTGTTTGTGAAGGATTTCAGTCATGGGATTGGCTGGAAACAATCTTGCCCATTGCCATTCTGTTTCATAATCCAAGGGAGGATCCAAACTTTTCAGTTCATAAGTATATCAAAGTGGCACAACAGAAGCCAACTACATCACAAAAAGGTAATGGTAACTTGTTATGTTTGCATCCTCATGATCTGTTGTTTGTGGTCAAAAGTCAAGAAGATAGTTCACTAAATAGATCAACATATAATGTTGCACATGCTTGTGGCCATCATGGGGAACAATTTCATGATAATTCACAGTCAAACAACTTGGTGAGACAGAGTTTATTCAGAACATGGAATTGCAAGTGCCCAAGGATGAATTGGGATCCAAGCATTACAGAGATGGGCATTTGGGGAAAGTCTGAGCAATTGGGCTTGCAATTGCTTGGGACAAACAATTTTTGGGAAGGGTGGATTGTCATGACCCTTTTTTCAAATAAAGTAAAAATAATAAAGTTAATATTTTTAAGTTGTCAAGTAACTTCACTTTTTATTAAAAAAATGACAACTTAAATTTACTTATTATTATAAATAAAAATATAGGCGAATTTCCAAATTAAGCAAGTCAACATCAAATTAGAAGATGGAAAGTTATTTTTGGGCTTTTCCATGGGAAAAGTGTCAAGTGCACTTATAAAAAGACGTTGGGGGTCATTTGGAAGGCTTCTTTGGCCATTATCTATTTTTACATTGAGAGTTTGAGCTGCTGCTTCAACTTCTACATTTGAGGACGAAAACCCTCCATTGCAATTAGATTTGGGGACAAAAACCCTCCAATCTTTAGTGGCAACTCCATCTAGGAGTTGCATTTGTGCCTCCAGTTAGAGATTTGCAGCTTTCAGTTCAGTTCTAGGCAGCTGGATATGGATACGGATACGGTACATGCGAATGCAGTGCAGTGCGATGCGTACGCCGATACGGCAAATTTTTAAAAATCTTGGGTACGTTTTGCAGTACGTTATATATATATGTTATATATATATATATTTTTATATATACATGTATATAAATATATAAATATGCATATAAATTATAAATTTAAAGAAGCATTTGCATACTTATTGAAATTTAATTCTCATACATTGCATGCAGCATACTTATTGAAATTTAATACTCATGAGTCATAGAGTTATACAACTTAAAATCATTCATAGAACATGAAAACAAAATTGAAATTTCCAATACTTTGAGAATTGAGACTTGAGTTTGTATTGATAATTGATTCAGAATGACATAATGTTCAAAGAATCAAAACATGATAGTACATTCAAGTTCTCAACTTCTAGAGCATATCATCTAGATGATCGTCAAAATCATCTTCATGGATGCCACTTGCAGCTCCACTCCCACTAGCTCCACTTTCGAACACTTGTGAAGGGCTCCCTGGAAGTTCCTCATCAATGCCAAGAAGTGAAACATTGGCTAAACAAGCAGCTGAAGCTTCAAAGTCTGTGTTTTCAGGTTGGAGGTCCCAAAGCTTGTTAGGACCACTAGTATACTCTTGCGTCTTGTGGGTTAAGAGGCGCAAGTTGGAATGAACGTATACTAGATCTTCAGCCTTCTTCGATGCCAACATGCTGCGTTTGGCTGAGTGGATGAAGCCATAAGTACTCCAGTTGCGCTCTGCAGAAGAATTACTAGCCACCTGTCACAAAAAGCAAAGTATTAATATTATAAATTATTAATTAAAAAAAGAATGATATCATTTTGAATTTTAATTCGTAATTGGTAATTAAAATATCAAATAACAAGTTACAAACTTTATACCTGTGAGAGCAATTTGATCGCAACTGGTCGTAAGAACTTGGCATCATGGCCATGACAAGTCCACCACGTGATTGGATCCGTGGTGGGTTTGTCACAAATAGCCTCTACCTCTCCCATGCTACCTTGTCCATTTACAAACATTGACATCTCCTGGCGGACTGCAAGTGATGTAGCTGGATCTGGAAACAACCTCCTGAATGCTGCCCTCGTCCCATTTGCAACCTCGTGGTCATCATATGGTCGTTGTCTACCAGCTCTCCCAACTATTTCATTGTTGTAATATTTGGGATTTAAAGCATAAGCAAGGAGATGCAATGGGGTGGTCATTTTGTTCCACCTTTTCACGATCACATTTTTAACTTCATTATAAAAATTTTCCTCAGGGTCCTGCTCTTTGGCCTGTATGACATCATGGATTTTTTCAAGCATGGAGTCAATGCCATCATATATATCTCCAATGCAAGCATTATCTTTGTCAACAAATCGTATCATACTCAAAATAGGCTCTGTGAAACTCAACAAATATTCAACTCTTCCCCACCAATGCTCATCAAGGATCCATGATTTTATTTTTTGAGCTCTTTCTGTGTTTGATTGCCTCCAGACGGTCCAAACATTATCAATCACCATTATGCCCAAAGCACGTCTCACCTTCACAAGTCGTCTCAAGACGAGTGTGTGAGAGGCAAACCTAGTCTCTGCAACCTATTAAAAAAGAATGGAAACAATTCAATAACAACACAATTTGAAATTGATTTAAAAATTTAAAATCAAATATTAAATTTAAAATGAATTGTTCATTTACCTTCAACAACTCCAACTTTGAAAATCTTCTGAATATGGCTTGAGACATGTGATGGTTGGTGACAAACATCTGAATCTCGTTTGCCTCCGTGTATATTTGCTCAATCCATGCAATTTTTCCAATCTTTTGCATCATTAGATTCAGGGAGTGTATTGCACATGGTGTCCAAAATATGTGCTCATACCTACCCTCAACTATCAATCCCGTTGCCTTGCAATTTTTGGCGTTGTCCGTGATGACTTGGACAACCCTCTGCGGACCCACTGACTCAATAGCCTCAATGAGAATATTTGCAATGAATTGGGCATCTTTTACTTCCCCCTCACAATCAACAACCTTCAGAAACATTGGCCCTTTAGGGCATACTGCAATAATGTTGATGAGAGGTCTATTTCTGGCGTCTTTCCATCCATCTGATATAATAGAGACTCCTGAAGCAGTCCAAGAATCTCTAATTGGCTGTAGAGATGTTTGAATGTGTTGCACTTCTTTTGTCAAAAGAGAAGTGCGAACCTTATTATAGGTAGGGCTTGTATACCCCTGTGGTGCCTCATTAATGCCTCTCACCATCTGCTGCCAATAAGGTGATCTCAAGATATTGAATGGTAGTCCACATGCAAATATACACCGAGACACCAATTCATCTGCAATATCCCTCTTCTCGATGTTAAATGTTTTTTCTAATGGGCCTTTTGTTCTCTTGTTTGATGGCCCTGAGGTATCTGCATCAAAAGGGTCATCAATCTGGAATAGTTTCAGCACGAGTCTCAATGAAAGGATGAAATGATGGTGTTGATGTTGGTGGTTTTCCCATGGACCTCTGCTGTAAAGAAACAGTTCTAGAGCGAGCTCTTGCGTTGCTTCAATGTTTGCATCCTCTTGCTCTTTTAGGTATGTGGCTATGGTTTTCTTTTCCACCTTCTTACATGGTCTAATACCCGTCCCCGATACCCCAGTCAAATGAGCTCTCAAACGGGTATATGAGGATTTAAATGAGGCGGCACAATGGGGACACGTCCAAACACGGACACCACCACCGGCAACAAGCTCTACCACTTCCACATGTCTCCATAAAGGAAAATTGGATCCATTTTCACTGCGATACCACCCGAAACATTTTCCCCCTCTTGCCCCACTGAAGCTGAACTGGATGCCATGATTGTAGGATTAATTCAATAACCTACAATAAGAGATATTTTTTAAAACATTGCTAAATATTAAAATAATTTGTTGACCCATACACGTCATTCTCTGATTCTGATCACCAAGTTCGCCACAAATGGTGCGAGGTGAGAGCATACACAGAGGGTAGACGTTTAAATTTTTAACAAATTCAATTTTAAACTTTAAAATTTAAAAAAAACGAACACATAACTAACTAAAAAAATTAAACAGTTAGTCCTACACGTCAATCTCTGATTTTGATCACCAAGTTCGCCACAAATGGTGCAAGGTGAGAGCATACAGAGGGTAGACGTTTAAATTTTTAACAAATTCAATTTTAAACTTTAAAATTAAAAAAAACGAACACATAACTAACTAAAAAAATTAAACAGTTAGTCCTACACGTCAATCTCTGATTCTGATCACCAAGTTCGCCATAAATGGTGCGAGGTGAGAGCATACACAGAGGGTAGACGTTTAATTAAATAAAACTTCACTATTAAACTTAAAATACGGAAAAATTAATAATATATTATATTTTAATAACCGTAAAATAAATAAATTATTAAATATTAAAAATAAATTTAGATCATGATCAATAATCATGAATGATGTGTTTGAAACACATCATTCATGATATTGATCATATTCATATACAAAACATTGCTCAAAAAATTTAAAAAAAAATGCCTGAATGCATGTAAAATACCTGGAAAAATCCTCCTTGATGTTTGTAGACTTGCTTCTCCTTCTCTCTTCCTCCTTCAAGCTCAATCACTCTCTCCTCCAAGCTCTTTTTCTCTCCTCCAAGCTCTTCCTTTCTCCTTCAACCTCTCTTTCTCTCTCCTTCAAGCTCAAGCAAAATATCAAATATAATGAAATATTGAGTGTGAGAAAAAAGTAGAGGGATTGGTGTTTATATAAGTGTTGGGGGGGGTCGGTTAGGGTTAGGTTAGATTTAGAAAGTCTTAAAATTAAAAAAAAATGCTTTTTTTTGAGTTTTTGACAATCGCTTTAAAAAACGCCACACATTTTCGAGATCTGCGTCACTAGTCACCTTCCGTAGCTAGAGCACATTTTCAATCATTCATCAAAGCTAAAACACGTTTTGGGCATTTTTGTCGAGATTCGTGCATTGGGCATCACATATTCGAGCGAGGGGCATCATCCCAAGGGCCACATTTAGGGCAGTATTTCTGTAGGGTGACATCACGTATAGTTGGTTGTTGTCACTTATTTTAGTCTACAGGGCCATCATTTCGTCTATTTCCATCTATCCGGGATGCCATTGGTAAGAAAATTGATGTATACATCCAACTAGTATTTTTCTGATTTTTTAGTGTTGATAAAATAAAATAAAATCTGATTCAATGTTTATGTTACGACTATCATTATATGCAACAAATCTAGACTTTTCCTAGGGTTTAGAAATTATTTACATCATTTTCTAGCATTTGTAATTTTTCCGTAAGGGTTTTGCAATAAAAATATCGATCAAAGCACAAAAGGAGAGATTAAGTTTGGGGAGACTTACCTTTGATTGACTTGTCGTCGCATTAATCTCCTCCTTGGCTTGTAGTGCTTTGCGAGAGATAGTTGTAGGTGAAGTTAAGATATAAAGGTGAACCCAAAGTAGACAAAGTTGGGACTCCAAAATTTTTGGCATGCCTTGTCAATTGGAGGTGAAGTCAAGATGTATAGGTGAAACCCTAATTAGGCCAAAGTGGGGGACTTCAAAGACTTGGTATATCTTGCTAGTGCAACTCCTATTCTAGAAATCTTCGTGAGCCTTTATGCTAACTTGTCTTCCTTAGTCTAAATTCCTCTTCCCGCTGTCCTAGGTTGGGTTGTACCTTCCTCAAAGCCTTTATGTTTCACTCCCAATCCAAGTATTGGAGGGACCCTGTTTCTATGCAAATTGAGACCTTTTGCACTCACAAAATTGCCATCCTCCATTATGGCATCTTTATCTTCAATCTGTAGTCCCATATTCTTCATCACATGCTCAGATGGATAACAAATTCAGCTGCTCTTTCTTCTTTATTCCTGTGCCTACACAAAGAACAAACACATTAAAAGAAACAAGAGCTCTCAATATCATTTCTTCATGCCTCATAGATATGTGAACTAGCTTTCTTCTTTTGCTTGCATTTTTCTCAAAATTCCCCTTCATATGATGAGTCTTAAAGGTCCCTTCACGCTGTCCCAAGTATGGTTGTAGCTGTACCATTGCAATTTCTTGCTCAAAATTAGCATTATGGTGGTTGGAAACTCTTCTAAAACAACGACAAACAATCCCTCATTGATGGTAGGTGGAAAACCCTTCCCCTTGTGACTGAAAACACTTTGGTGACTGTCATAAAAGGGGTTAACGGGCTGGTTCTGATGCGGACAACAACAAAAAGAATAGGATAACAACTGTCATACTTCAAATTCTTCACAAAAATCAACCATATGGGGACTGAAAATGCTTCAACAACATCAACAAACTGAAGATTACTCCCATGTATGGCTGAGACTACTTGTATGGCTACAAATACAATGTTGGGCAAACTGAAAATGTTGATAACAATATGAATTTTTATGACAACGTGCCTTAAAACCCATAAAACATGATTTCTACTACTTACACTCGTACCACCAATTTCCAGCTGGGTTACAATGCTCATGGGGCAGCAAGATAACATCCATCTTGCTCACTTCCAAATGTAAAATTTATGAAATCAACATCCACTTCCATTGGAAGACTTCTTCTAAGAGCATGTGCATGGATTAAGAGCTGAAAATCTCTATGATACGACTGTTGTTTTAAAACTGAAAGTGTGGTGGTTATCTTACCATGTGCAGCCCATAGATCTTGCCTTCTTCCAGTAATTCTTTCCATCCTCTTTGCTGTAGCAACTTGAGGAGCTCCACTTGTCATGCCTTGAAGCACAACCTTTTGATCACCAAGTTTGAATCTCAACTCCCTAGCTTGATAGTTTTGGGTAAATTCACCCAAAGAATGCAACCATTGAATCTCAAGTATCAAATTTGTACCTCCAATACCAACAACATAGAAATCATTACTTACCATGTGCTTTCCCAAGGTGAGCTTGAGTTGTTGGAACCTCTTGGTGCAAGGGATGATGAGGCCATCTTGTAGCATCTCATCCTTCACAAGGAAGTTTGAATGTGTAATATCCCCTCCCAATCAAAGACTTTTGGCCTATTTTGTCAACTTGACGGCCAAAAGAAAAATATAAGGGTGATTTAAGTTTTATTAATTTTATTATATTGTGCAAAATTAAAATACAACATTATAAAAGCACATATAATAAATTAATAAACTTAATATTAAAATAGAACCTAGAAAAGTGCATAAAAAGAAAAACACTTATAAATAAAAATGGTAATCTCTAGAAAGTGCAATTTGCCTTGGAGCAAATATTTGAGGTTAGAGAAAGGTGCAATTATATTTTTATTCTCCCTAGGGAGAAATGGCGACTTGCCTTGAGGAGGAATAAGGGAAACATAGAAAGGACCAAAGCCCATTTCATTGTGTATTCCTTCTAGGAAAAATGCAACCAACTTTGGGAGGGAAAAATAATTATTAAATGTCTTTTGTATTCTCCCTAAGGGAAATGGTGACTTGTCCTAGGAAGGGGAAATGGAGGGTAGAAATTGCATAGAGAAAATCACTGCATGCTGATTGGATATTGTAGAGGTTGTTTTGGGTCTTCTCCTTTATAAGGAGAAGTCGACTTGAGGAAGGCATTCTATATTCACTTGATAATTTTATGAATTGTGTCTTAAGCTTGTAGCTTTTGCATAAAAATATCTAAGGACGAAAACCCTTAGTATTTCCCTCTTGTGGACGAAAACCCCAAGAGTTTGAGAGGAATTTCTATTTAGGAAATTCTATTGTGTTTACACAGATTTTCAGTTTTTCCAGCAGTATTTCCAGCTGTTAAGAAGTGATTAGTGTAGATATTTTATAGAGGAATTGAAGGATAAAGTTGCAACAACATTGTCCTATTATTCCTAGTGGAGCGACCCATTTTGTAGCTGATTTTTGTTGAATACATGACATTCCAAGTCTGAAATCTATTGCTGCTTATTGTACTGAATTTTGGGAATCGAAGTAAATAAATTTCAGAATTTTTGGAGGGTTATTAAGTGTTATTTTCAGCCTCCCAGGTCTGCAGATTTCTACATTATTTTCCAGCCCATTATTGTTGTAAAAATCATATTTTCTATATATTTGGGCTGCTAAAAATACAAAGAATAGTTTAGCATAAAAACACAATTTTTTTGGTTGCTGATTTTGTTGGGTTTTATACATAACCCTAGTCACATTTTCCTTCAAAAATTCAGATCTGTAGTGTTTGATTTGATAAGTAATTTATTATATTGCTTCTGGGGTTTGGATTTTCCCAAAATCCAACTTGGGTCAAATATGTCCATTTGGGGACATTACAGTGGTATCAGAGCGATGATTCTCCCAACTTGTGTATGAAAGAAGAAAAAAAAATCAGATCTAAAGGTAAGCAAGAAAAATGAAGGGGACCCAAGTCCCTTTCTTTGATGGAACCGAGGAACTTTTTGTGAGATCATGGTTGCTAGAATTGGAGGCATACTTGCTATTAAACCCTATGTGTGTGGATGATGCCCTCAAATTCATCCCTTATCATTTGGAAGGGATAACAAAGGATTGGTGGTATCATTTGATAAAGACCCAAGGGGAAGAATTTGTCTTCTTCTTTGATGACTTCAGCCAAAGGTTCATAGAGATTTGATGTGCAGGTTGAGCAAGTAAACAAAATCAAGGAGGACAGATCAGATCTGCAGCCAAGGGAAGAAGAAGAAGAGCCTAGAGAGAGGTATGATTCCCATTGAGCAAAATAATTGCATTAGTGAAACTTTGCTTGTTAGAGAAACTACTCCGTGCAGGAAAAGAAATTCATATATGCAAGCAAAGAAGATGTAATGGAAACTCGAAAAGGTGTGAGGAATGGAATAATAGAGCTAGAGTTGCTAAATTGATAGCCGCTCAAGTGAGACAACACCTACAAGAGTTCAAGGAAAAGATGTGGGCAAATGATGCAAGGAAGTCTACACCCACGAAAGAAGACTCTATGGAGCAGCTGACACATGAGGAGGAGCCTCACATGGACACTTTTGTGGAATTGCAGCCTGCTGCAATTTCCAAATCAGCAGCCTTGGATCAATTTTCAGATGTGCCACTTTCAATTGATAGACACCCTAGTGAGGGGGAAGAGTCCAAGGTTGATCTTTGGGATAAGGATGGTGAAGAAAGAGGTATGACATCTAATTTATTGCAGCAGTTGTATGGTGAAATAATTCAGCCCTTTATGGATCATGGAGACATCACAAGGTATGAGACAATGTCATATATTCAGATTTATTTTCCTTTTGTGAGAAATGGTGAAATTGAGGAACAAAGTTGCAATAATAAGTATGTGACCCCTTTGATGCAAAATTGGTTATATAATCATCATAAGAGCAGCATGTGGTGGCAAGATTTGTTTCACTTGACAGGTACAAGGGCTAGATTGGTAGATCACTTCAGCGTGTTTTGTCTATTGTGCATGGCACTTGGACAAAACAAATTCAAAATTGCTTGAGGGCAAGCAATTTTGGGAAGGGAGGACTGTAATATCCCCTTCCTAATCGAAGACTTTTGGCCTATTTTGTCAACCCAATGGCCAAAGGAAAAATACAAAGGTGACTTAAGTTTTATTAATTTTATTATATTGTGCAAAATTAAAGTACAACATTATAAAAGCACATATAATAAATTAATAAATTTAATATTAAAATAGAACCTAGAAAAGTGCATAAAGAGAAAAACACTTATAAATAAAAATGGTAATCTCTAGAAAGTGCAATTTGCAATTTGCCTTAGAGCAAATATTTGAGGTTAGAGAAAGGTGCAATCATATACTTGCCTTGAGGAGGTATAAGGGAATATAGAAAGGACCAAAGCCCATTTCATTGTGTATTCCTTCTAGGAAAAATGCAACCAACTTTGGGAGGGAAAAATAATTATTAAATGTCTTTTGTATTCTCCCTAAGGAGAATGGTGACTTGTCCTAGGAAGGAGAAATGGAGGGTAGAAATTGCATAGAGAAAATCATTGCATGTTGATGGATATTGAGAGGTTGTTTTGGGTCTCTTCTTCCTTTATAAGGAGAAGTCGACTTGAGGGGAAGGCATTCATATTTACTTGATAATTTTATGAATTGTGTCTTAAGCTTGTAGCTTTTGCATAAAAATATCTAAGGACGAAAACCCTTAGTATTTCCCTCTTGTGGACGAAAACCCCAAGAGTTTGAGAGGAATTTCTATTCAGGAAATTCTATTGTGCTTACACAAATTTTCAGTTTTCCAGCAGTATTTCCAGCTGTTATGAAGTGATTAGTGTAGATCTTTTATAGAGGAATTGAAGGATAAAGTTGCAGCATCATTGTCCTATTTTTCCTAGTGGAGCGACCCATTTTGTAGCTGATTCTTGTTGAATACATGACATTCCAGGTCTGAAATCTATTGCTGCTTATTGTATTGAATTTTGGGAATCGAAATAAATAAGTTTCGGAATTTTTGGGAGGGTTATTAAGTGTTATTTTCAGCCCCCGAGGTCTGCAGATTTATGCATTATTTTCCAGTCCATTATTGTTCTAAAAATCAGATTTTCTATATATTTGGGCTGCTAAAAATACAAAGATCAGTTTAGCATAAAAACATAATTTTTTGGTTGCTGATTTTGTTGGGTTTTATACATAACCCTAGTCGCATTTTCCTTCAAAAATTCAGATCTGCAGTGTTTGATTTGATAAGTAATTTATTATATTGCTTTTGGGGTTTGGATTTGCCCAAAATCCAACTTGGGTCAAATATGTCCATTTGGGGACATTACAGAATGCACAACAAACTCCATATGATTTCTCATAAAATTTCTTTCTAACCATATGCACGAAATGAAGCACTCACTAGCCATAGTAACATGGAACCCATTGAAGACTTCACCTTCTTTGTAACTCAAAGGATCTATGTACTCTTTGCCACTTAGAGTGTTCTTCACTTTATCACCATTTCCACTATGTTGTCCATGATGACCACCAATTATACTATGAAGCATCAAACTTGACATAGGCTCATTCTTTTCAACAAGCTGCCCATGATGACACAAGTATGGCAGCGACATAGGAGGAGACCAAAAACTGAAATGTGATTTTCAATATCATACCTTGGGTTGTCCTCAGCTTGTCCATCTTCTTTTGCCGAATGAAGCTTGGTTGAGATCTCTTCATATTCAACTAGTGAAGCTCTTCCCACCTTGACTTCGTCCATATTTTGTTGGCACATGCATGGAGCCTCTTCGTGGTTCTTGCCAAAGCCATGAACACCCTCAACTTGACTCTTATGAGCTGTTGTTTTGAAAATTCCAGCAAGTTGAACATCATCATTATCAACAGGAGATTTGGCTTCAACCACCAAATTCTCTCCACAATTTTGCAAATCGAATTTTCCTTCTTTCCTTGGCTCATGCTCCATGACTTCTTCCTCTTTCTTTGGAGATTCTGCTGCATCAAAAACCCTTTTTGGTTCTTCATCTAGCAACACCTTTCCATGTCCTTCAATGTGGTCTTCTTGGGACTCCACCTCAAAACCCTCTTGCAGATCTGATTTTTCTTTTTCTTCTTTCAAGAGAAACCCCTTTGGGTTTGGCTCCTTGGTGAATTCTTGTGGTCTAGGGTTTAACCCTAGCATCTTCATCCATGTTCGGTTGTCCCTTTGTTGGAGCCATCAAATGTAGAGAAAGACATCTTACCCAATACATTTTTGCCTCTTTTGGTGGTGCATTTTGTCTTGGCTCCAGCTTAGATCTTCTTTTGTTTACCCCAATGAACTCGGTAAGTGAAATTGCCTCCGTATCTCCCTAGGAAGTGCCATGTATTCCTCATAGCTTGTGCAATGCTTTGCTCCATAGAGGGCCTTGTTCCCGCCTCCGGAAGGGTTAAATCCATGGAAGGAAAAAAGGCCTAGTGGCTAATCTGTGAGCTGATCCAGAGGGCTGCCATGAAGTATTCTCCGGATGAGCTTCCTTCTCCATTATGAACCCTAGGTTCATGAACTCTCTAAAGGGTTAGGGCTAGCAAGTCCATAGTGTCCGCCAATCTCACTTGCCCTTCAATGAGCTTGTCGATCTTGGCTTCTGTGGATCTTGGCGAGCCATACTCTCTTCTTCTCTTGGCTGGTCTGATTTCTTTTCTCTCTCTGATAACAAATGAAACTGTTGTTTCCTTCTTGCATGAAACCCTCAGGATGGGAAGGCCGAAGCTCGATACCATTGTAATGTCCCTTTCTAGGGCTGAAACTGAAAAACAAGGAAATAACACAAACCCCAAGTGAAGTAAATTCTGATTTTTATAACAGCAGACTGAAATTTGGAACAACAGTGAACAACTTGCAAAGAGTGAAAATTCAACCAAATATCACCATAGAAATCATCCACAACATAGATAAACACTTTAAGAATATTTTGGGACACTTTTCACCATAAAATCCAATGAAATACTCAGTTGGAAATTTAATTATAAACAACAGAAGTACAACCAAGAGAAATGACCAAAAATGGAGTCTCCAAACCCCAACAATGGTGAAATATGATAGAAACCAGCCTTATAAATTATGCCAATTCGAATATCAAAGAATGATGAAGTTTTGTGCCCTAGAAGGCACCCAAATGATCTTCTATGCAAGTCACTCCCTAGGAGAGGGGCTCCAAATAATATTAAAACCCTTGAAATCACTCCTCCTTGATGCCCTAGATGCAAACCAGCAAGATGGTCTTCAATGAGAGTCTTGAAGGGTTTCCATCCTTCAAGGAAGGGTTTTCCTCCTTGGATGCCACACTAATGGATTGTCGCCCAATAGTGGAATGGACTTAGAGCAATCAACCCTAGAGACCAAGTATAAAGTGTATATGCCAAAAAGTGATGTGCAAATGAGCCCCTAAGACTCCTCTTATACCCTTTGGTTGGTGCAAGAGCCATAAGGTGTAGACCGACCTCTTAAGCTTGCTTTATCTTCTAATTCCATGTTGGAAACTTCCCAACCTTGCTGACCTCTTAATGAGCTTTACTTTATCTTTTAATTTCATGTTGGGAGCATTATAATCCCAACCGACCTGCCTTAGGGAGTAAAACACCAAAGAAAAACATTAATAACAATAAAAGAAAATAAAAACGAAACCCAAGGACTTCCCTTGTGCAATTCCTTCTTGGCCACGAGAAGAGAAATGGCAAGAAGTCTTCAATTGGTGCTAGTTTGAAAAAGGGGACATTACATTTGGGGTGTCCTTAGACACTTAAGCAAGAACTATCTAAATAAGGGGTGTCATTAGGTGGTAAAGCAAGAGCTATAAGAACTAAAATGCCTCTAGGCATTAAAGCAAAAGCTATAGGTAACAACAATAAAAAATAGCGGTAAAAGTAAAGCAACAAAATGTGCTACACTAACAAATACATGAGACATGCAACAATCAAAATATCAACTAATGTGCAAATGAAAATGAGATCGGGGATAGGGATACTTACCTTTGGTTGACTTATTGGCGTATTAATCCCCCTTGGCTTACGTAGCTCTTTATGGTTGAGGTTAAGTCAAGATGTATAGGTGAAACCCTACATAGACTGAAGTTGGGAACTCTAAAGACTTGGTATAGCTTGCTGGTGCAACTCATATTCTTGAATTCTCTAAGGCCTTTGTGCTAACTTTTATTCCTTGGTGTAAGCTCCTCTTAACCAAAATCCTCTTTAGCTTCCTAGATGAAATTTGTGAGCGCAAGTAGAGTGAATGGATTGTGCTTGTCTTTGAGAATTGACAAAGGGAAACCTATAAATATTGGGCAAATTCCCAAAATTCAAATCTCAATTTTAGTGAATGTCACTTGCTCCGATCGAAGGCATAAAAAGAAATTTGCATAAATTAGAATGTCATCAGCTTGAATGATGGCTAAAAAGGGTGTGTTAAGATGTCATCGACTATGTGTGCAAGGGGAAAAAGAGGTCAAAGGAAGGGTATGGAGATTGAGAAAGTCAAATTTGTTGATATGATGTTGATATGAAGGTGGCATTACGTAAGGGAATCTGTGACATATCTCTCACAAAGTGCTACTAGCTGGCCCACCCTAATCCCGAAGTTTAATTTATGGACAAGCCTTGGCAAAATAAATGTTAGTAAAGTGAAAATATAGTCTAGACAAAACCTTTGATGCCTCTCTCTATTACTTTATCCAAGCATTCTTGGGTCCCTACCCATCATAGTTACCTAAGACTCGGGATGGTGGGATGTAGGGATAGGGTTTTGGGATAACAATTTTTAAAAAAAAATTGGGGTCGGCAAGGATAGCGAGGGCGGGCTAATAAAAATATATAAAATTTATATATATTACAAATATAACATGAATACTTCAATAAACTAAGACTTAAAACTGAAAGTTTGAAGATTGAAACCATTAATCCAATTATTCATCACATAAGCCAAGGCCCAAAATGCTATATTTAATATTCTATATTGCGGAAACGGAAAGCGGAAAGCGAAGCGGAAACGGAAACGAATACGAAACGCGGAAACGACAATTTTCAAAAAACCTTGGATATAAACGTTGCGGAAACGTCGTTAAATCATATATATTATATATATATATATATATATATGCATAATACTCATTTTATAATTGTAAATTTGTAGACCATAAGAGATAATTGATAAAGCACTCAAAATATTTTGTATTCATTGAAATTTGAACTTCTAAAGAGTCATAACTCATCATTCAACATGGTTACAATTTCAATGATTCACATATACATGATAATAATCTAGATGCTCTTTGCCCTTAGCACCACCTCCTAAACTCTTCCTTCAAGCTGCTCCTTGATGTCTCTTTGCTCTTCACAATGCTAAATGTTAGTTTAGTGAAAACTGAATTTAGCAAGAGAGAAAATGAGAGTGTGATTTAGAATGGACCCAAGAGGTCATTATATAGCTTTTAGGAAGTGTCTTTAGCAAGTCTAGGTAGGTAGATTAGGGTTAGGTGTATTAAATGCTTTTATTTTTATTTTTTAAAAAGTTTTGATGCTTGAAACTTGAAAAACCGGTGGAAATGTGCCAGACGTTTCGTTTAGAAGCGTTTTGAGCACGTTTCGTATCCGTTTCGCATTTCCAAAACGTTTCTGCATGGATATGGACCCCATGGGCGTTTCGGTGCTTTTGAGTTAATATTCAATGTTCATATTTTAATTTTTCATATTGAGTCATTGACATTAACATAGAAATTGGAACTGAGAATTCGAGATACATTGATAATTCATACTAGATAGAGATAAAATGATACATCAACAATATCAATATGACAATGAAAAACAAGTCTTCATTTATCAATATGATTATAGAAATAAATTAAAAAACAAAAAATAATAATAAATAAAGATAAAATGTTGGGCCTTGGGGATGTCCCGGGACATCCCTCAAACCTCTTAGGGACGACATGACATCCTGATGGCATCCCATTTTCCTGAAGCACACAGGATGTCCGGGTGTTTCCCTTGAACCTAGGGGACTTCTCCGGGATGTTCCCTTCATTTTTGACATTTTTTGGTACGGGGGATGTCTTGTCCCCATCCCAAGTCTCGAGACAACTTGAGATGGGGGATGCGCATCCCCGCATAACACTTGCTGCCCATGTTATTAATTTTAGATAGTGATGGTTTTTGCTTCCAATGTGAGGAACATTGCACGATGACTTTGTAATGTCCCCTTCTCAAAATTAATCCAAAGAAGACCTTTAGCCTATTTTTTATTTCCCGTAGGCGTAAAGGGTGTGGTGAGGGAAATAATTTAATAATAACTTAAGTTGTTGAAAAAGTAACTTTATGTTATATTCATAAAGTGACTTAAGTTGTTGAAAAAGTAACTTTAAGTTACATTTATAAAAAGGCAACTTATGTTTTATTGTTAAAATGTGACTTTTAATTAATGGGTATTTTTTGATTTTCTTTGCCTCAGCTTCCGATTGTGAGTTCATTTTCAAGGATGTCCATGGTTTATGGGAAGGGCGGGACTTTTTATGAAACCATGGCATCCCATGTTCAAACCAGATGAAGAACTTCCTTCTGTAGCCCCGATCTGGGTCAAACTTTTTGGTCTCCCAGCTGAATACTTGGAACGAACATTTTTATGGCCATTGGCAATGCTTTGGGATCTTACATGATGACTGCAGATGCCTCCTTACAGCTGGAACAAATGATTTATGCGAGGATTTGTGTTTTGATGGATCTCAATAAACCCTTGCCTATGAAAATATCTTTGGTGATGGACGATGAGAAATGGGATCAAGTGTTGGATTACAAAAATATTCCTTTCAGATGCCGACTATGTCATGAATATGGACATCGGTACGTGATTGCAAGCATAAAGTACCAAAACAACAAGGAGAAGAAAAATCCAAGGATGATTTTATTTCACCAAAAAAGAAGCAGACAACTAAAAAAGTGGAAAAGAACAGGCCAAATGTAGTAATACGAACAAATTTGCTACCTTACGAATTAAAGAGGAAGAGGATCAGGAGGAACTCATGGAATCACATGTTCCAGAAACACAGATGGACAAGAACCAAATAGTCCGAGAACAACAGGAAGAAAAAGACAAAAATTAGATGGTTATTTTCCAGGCCCAACCAAATAAGACTGAAAATAGTAACCCGGTGAAGAGCTATCAACGTAAGAACAAATTTCATGAGCAATTCTAGGAACAAAATCAACAAATCAAAGAGACAGAAGGGCTGGAAAAAGCTCTTATTGTTAGAGATTTTGGTATGATTCAACAGATAGAATCAGATTTGGGCATAGAGCAAGAAAGGAACAAGAAATTTAAAATGGATTCTAATTTGAAGAGCGGCAGAAAGACGAATCAAGCTAAGCTTCAACAGGAAGGCCAAAAATGAGCAATATGGGAACAGTTAGGGATTTATCCCATTTTTTTCAAAACCATTCCCAATGAAAGTGATTACTTGGAATATAAGAGGGCTGAAGGGATCTCCCCCAAAAGTCCAAGAGCTCAAAAAAATTGATTAAGTCGACCATCCTATGATTCTTGTGTATCCAGGAGACCAAGGCTTCCATTGATCTCATGTCGGTGATCATTGGAAATATCTGGCCTAAAGTTGAACACCTTTCATTAAGCTCACAGGGAGCTTCAGGAGGGGTTGTTTCTCTTTGGGATCCTAGAATGATAACTGTCCTTAATTCCTGTGCGAGTAAAGGTGTTTTATGCTTGCATGTCTATTCTATATCAGAGGATCAAGAATTTTTATTGTTTAATACTTATGCCCCTCTTGTTATGGAGGAAAAAAGGCAGCAGTGGCAGAATATTTCCTCTATTATACAATCTTGTTCTCAGATCCCTGTTATCTTAGGTGGGGACTTTAATACAATCTTGAATATTCAAGAGAAACAAGGAGGTAATGCCCAGTTAGATGCCAACTCGGATGTTATGTCCCAATTTATTCAAAACCATCATTTGGTGGATGTGCTTACGTCTAATGGTATGATGACATGGTCTAATAGAAGGCAGGGTCAGGATTGCATCTTAGAAAGATTGGATCGATTTCTGGTTTCTGAAGACTGGTGGTTAAAGGGTTTTGTTCCTAAAGCCATGATTCTTAATAATATTGGTTTTGATCATTGGCGGTGTGCCTGGAAATGGGAAGAACGACTCCATGCAAGACCCCTTTCAGATTTCAGTTGATGTGGCTCCGACATAAAGACATTGCTAGATATGTTCAGCAGTGGTGGATAGAAGGAAATCCCAGATCTGGTAATCCTATGTACAGGTTTGTCAAGAGACTCACCTTCCTCAAATTCAAGCTTAAAGCTTGGAATTGGAACGAGTTTGGTGACATTAAAGAGCAAAAAAAGAGGATTCTCTTGCAATTGGAAGATATTAATGTTGTGCATAGACAATCTGGTTTATCTCTAGAGCTTTTTAAGAAAGAATGTCTTCTAAAGGCTGAATTACAGGAATGGGATACTAGGGAGGAAATAATGTGGAAACAAAAAGCTAGGATTCAGTGGCTAAAGGAAGGGGATAAAAATTTTGCCTTTTTCCATAAATCTGTTTTGGCTAGAAGGGCCCACAATTATATACACTCCTTTGCTAAGGATGATGGCTCAAAGGTTCACTCCATGCTTGGGATGCAACAAGTGGTTGCACAGTATTTCCAGAAGTTGTTTACTTCTCAATCCTTGGATATGGACTCGCAACAACTTCTAAATGTTCTTCCTAATTGTGTTTCGCAGCTAGGATAATGAAAACTTGACCCAACTGGTTACGGAGGAAGAACTTCACGGAATTGTTTTCAAAATGAAGAAAGGTAAAACCCCTGGTCCGGATGGCTTTCCTATTGAGTTCTTTCAGACTTTTTGGGACATTATTAAAGGAGATCTTTAGGTGGTTGAAGAAGTTAGAATGACTAATAATTTGCTTGAGGACATTAACAAGACGTACATTGCTCTGATCCCTAAAGCAAATGAGGTGGAAGATGTCTCTCGGTTACCATCTATAGCCTTATGTAATGTTTGTATAAAATCATCACTAAGGTTATAAGCGGAAAGACTTAAACCCATTCTTCACAAGATTATATCTCCTGAGCAAGGGGGCTTTGTTCTTGGTCGCCATATCCATGATGAGATTGTGTTAGCTCAGGAAATTTTGCATTCTATGGAAGTTCAAAAAACTCCAGCTATGTTTATTAGATTGGATCTCTCCAAAGCTTATGATAGAGTGGATTGGGGCTTCCTTTGTAAAATCTTGGATCGATTTGGGTTTTCCATGAGATGGATTCAATGGGTGAAGGCTTGTTTCTCTTCAGTCTCTTTTGCTGTGTTGGTGAATGGGTCTCCCTCAAGTTTCTTTGGAGCTTCTAGAGGTATTAGGCAAGGAGATCCCTTATCTCCCTTCCTATTCATAATTATGGTTGAGTGTTTGGGGCAGACTTGCTCGTAAAGCCTGTCAGGAAAAAAAAATCCATGGTATTCAATTGGCCAAAAATAGTCATCCGCTTTCTCATCTTCAATTTGTTGATGATTCCACTATGATGGGGAGGGCCACCCAACAGAAGCTAAAGCAATTTTAGAAAGTTCTTCATACTTTTAGTTGCTACAGGTCAGACTATTAATCATGGAAAGTCTAACATTTTCTTTTTCACTGCTCTGAAAGACGAGGAACAAATTTTGAGAATTTTTCAGTTTCAGAAAGGAAGGCTCCGTGTCAATATTTGGGGTTCCTTTAGCTTCCAAGAAGTTAAGAGATTGGCAATGGTTAATCAACAAGTTTGAATACAAATTAAGTGGACTAATAAATGGCTTTCCTCTGGAGGAAGGATGACTTTGATTAAGTCGGTCCTTCAAGCTATGCCAATCTATGTTGCCTCGGTCCTAAACATCCCTGGTGCTATTTTGAAATAGGTGGATACTATTTGCCAGAAATTCTTGTGGAGTGGAGTTCAAGATAAGAAAAAGTGGTCATTGGTTAGATGGGATGTTCTTTGCCGGCCAAAAATGGTAGGAGGTTTGGGATTCAGATCTTCGCCTAAGCAAAATAAGGCTTTGGCAGCCAAGTTATATTGGAGAATGCTTGTTTATCCTAATGATTTATGGGCAGCCATGTTCAGAGCCAAGTATGTTGAGAATAATCCTCCTGAGAAAATTATTAGATCTACCCTGCCCACTAAGGGATCTCCCACCTTGAAGTTCATCAAAGTGGGAGAAGATATGATTAAGAAGCAACTTTTTGGATTGTTAATAATGGGCAATGTGCCAAATTCTGGACTGATTCTTGGGATGGGCAGACACCTATCATCCATCAACACCCCCAGCTCAAACCTATTATGGATCAGATGCAGGATCTAGGATGGGTTAGGGTTGCTCATTATGGTAAACCAACTAGTCAACTATGGGAGGTTGGGAATTCCGGATTCGCCTGAGGAGTGGCCAATTGCTATGGATCATCAAGTGCAACTTTTGCTTTATCATATTTTGAAAACACGTCCTATTTCTTTGTCCCCAGATCCGATAAGTTGGGATGGGAAGGGACGCTACTGGTACTTATTCCGTTGTTGCTAGATATGCCTCTTTGGTTAATGAGAATCCTCATCCTCTTCAATTTCTTTTCAAACACATTTGGCATCCGGGTATGTGGCCAAAAGTCAGTTTTTTTCTGTGGCTTCTCATACACAAAAGAGTTTTAACAGGAGACCGTCTTCTAAAGAGAGGTTTGTATGGCCCGTTTAGATGTGTTTTATGCCTTCATGTTGAGGAGTCTTCCACTCATCTTTTTTTCTCATGTCCTTGGGTTGTCCGTTGTGGCGACTTCTTGCTTCTTTATTTAAGATGCATTGGATAAATTTTGATTCTCTTGAGCATATTTTTAGAGCTTGGTAGGAATCCCTCCCTAAAGGACAAAATCTTATTCCTGTTCTATGGAGTGGTATTTCTCTTCTCCTTTGGAATATTTGGAAGGAAAGAAATAGTAGAATCTTCATGCAAATTAGTAAAGACAACTCTTTTGTGTGGGAGAAGACCAAAATCAACATATCGGAAAGCCTGAAACATAAGATATCTTTGCTTTAAGATCTTTCCCCTGAATGGGAGAACATCTACAAGCAGTTAAATATTGATCCTAAGGATGTTTCTTGCCCTAGGATGCACAACAAGAACAAAGTCCTAAAAGACGGCCAGTGGAAGAATCCTTCTCCAGGATATGGTAAGTTGAATATGGATGGGGCTTCTAAAGGAAATCTTGGGAAAGTTGCTATGGGAGGTATTGGTAGGAATGCTGAAGGTGGGGTGCAGCATTCCTTTTTGCTGAGAATCTTGGCTCTACTACCAATAATCTTGTTGAGGTGAAAGCTATTTACAAAGGCATGCAAGAGGCCTTGAAAATTGGATGGCATAAAATCCAGGTTGAATCGGATTCCCAAATTATTATCCACTTGCTTTCTGATAATAGATTGGATTCTCCTCCCAATTGGCGTATTGCCAAAGAGGTGTGGAAGATAAAACAACTAAAAGGAAAATTCCAAGAGGTCCAATTCAGTCACATTCCTCGTGAAAGGAACAAAGTTGCTGATGGACTAGCTAACTGGGCTCTAGACAACAAGGACCTGTTTTGTTATGGCTTGCCCCCTCCATGGTGGTCCAACAAGATTCAGGAGGATATCAGACTTATTCTTAATCTTGATTCTCTGTCATGATTGTTTTTCTGCTTTTTTGTTGTATAATGCACAAGCTTGGGCTAATAGCTTTCAAGCTTGGCATAGCCAAATATGTAATTTGAGCTTTACATAATATAAGGTTTTGTTGTTTTGAAAAAAAATGTGACTTTTAAAATAAAGCAAAGTCACAACAACATAATAGAAGGTGGATGTCCCATTTGGGGACCTTTCCTTGGGAAATGAGCCATGAAAAGTTATAAAAGAGCATTGAGGGTCATTTGGAGATATCTTTTACTCTCATCTATTTTGACATTGAAGGTTTGAGCTGCTGCTCCTACTTTTGCATTTGAGGATGAAAACCCTCCTTTGCAATCTACATTTGAGGACGAAAACCCTCCAGTGTATTCAGATTTGAGGATGAAAACCCTCGAATCTTCAAGGGTGACTCCATATAGGAGTTGCATTTGGGCATCCATTTAGAGTTTTGCAATTTCAGATTTGATTCAGCAACTAGGGCATCGACTTGGAAGTTTTAGATCAATCTCCAGGGCATCAAAGACACCAGTTGGGACAGTGAGTTTTGGGGTTTTTACCCTTATTTTGGGCAGATTTTAGGGCTGGCCAACCCCTATGAAGACTGTTGCAGCTGTGATTCAAAGTGGGTTGGGTGCTAGGGTTTGCATATAGCCAGATTCTGCCCTAGAGCACCATTTTCAGTCAGCTGGAGCCATTCATTTGCAAGATTTTACCAATAACGGTCAGCCATAACTTTTTTATTTAATTTCAGTTTGAAATAAAAAGAGAAAAATTCAGTTTTTGATGTAAATCCGATTTTTCAATCAAATCCATGTCATTAGAGGCTTTATCTATGTTTCCCAACATGTGGGTGTTTTTATTTTAATGATTTTGCATTAATATATTAAAGAAATCAGACTGCTGTCATTTTCTCATAAGGGTTTATTGAAGAAAAATCATATTGTTGTCTTTTTATCATAAGGGTTTCCTAGATAATCCAAATTTCTCTTATTTTTTCCCTAAGGGGACATTACAGACTTATTGAGATATATAGATGCTTTAAATCCCATCTAAATTTCTGAGATTGGTTGCGATCAATATAATATAAATGAGGAGATGAAATAGTAATTATAAAAACTTGTGTTTGTTCTTACTTCTATATTAAAAACAAGATTTAAATTCTTTTTGTCACCCCTTTTGAAAGGTAAACTAAACATGGGCCCAATCTTGAGGGTCCAAAAAGAACAGGTATTGAACTTAAATTTGATTTTCGCCGCCCTATCTCGAGAGTCCAAAAAGAACAGGTACTGAACTTAAATTTGATTTAACCGGCTCAATCTTGAGAGTCCAAAAAGAACATGTATTGAACTTAAATTTGATTTTAACCATGTATGCAATACATAAAAGAATGTCTTTAAGCACAATTGAAATGTACATATTGTGTTTTCCAACCTTGTACACATTCTTTTTGGTAACTCGGGACCTTAAATCCCTCTTCTTTGGCTGAACAATGGGTGTAGGAGAGATAAAGCAGAAAATGCATTTTTGGAGTAATCCTCCAAAATACTAGTTATACATTCCAAATGTCCAACCATCTTTGTATCGGTTATCGACTGGCTAAATGTGTAGTTTGTGTTCATTGAACTCTCTTCAAGACAATCATATTAGTGTATCTCATTTTGCATTTGATTTCAAGCTCATCCTATAATAGCCAACTCACTTGTCTAGTTTTCTAGTGGTTTCCACTCTTCTTAAAAGATATCTCTAGGCATTGAATAGGGAATTGCATCTGGGACTTTCTCACCTTAAGCAAACAAGACAAATCCAAATAAATTTTGTGTTCATGGACCAACCTTTCTTAAGCTTGACTTTTCCAATGGAGGAAATGTTTTCGGAGTTTCAAAATTCAAACCTTTTGAAATGCTCAAAAAAATAGAGACACCACAATTTTCGAGTGATAAAGTCTTATACCTTTGGCTGACATGCAGTGCCACTTTCATTGTTCATGGTGAAGATCTTCTAGGTCTCTTATTCTTTCAAGTTATGGAAAATATATTTAGAACGTTATTGTATGATTTTTTTTTGTATATGCTAATTTTGTACAAAGCCAAGGAAATTGGGTGTTTGTGGACCAAGATTAACACAAATTAGCATAGTTTTGATTTTTTTGCAACTTGCTGCATATTTATAGGTTTCCCTTTGTCATTTCTCAAAGTTAAACATGATCCGTTCACTCTTCTTGCGCACACAAATCCACCTTAGGAGGATGAATAAGATTTAGGGTTAAGAGGAGCTTACACCGAGGAAGACAAGCTAGCACAAAGGCCTCAAATATCTCAATATTAAGCGCTGCTGCACCAGAAAGGTATACCAAGTCTTTAGAGTCCCCAACTTTGGTTTACTTAAAAAGAAAAATTAAACAAAATTAGCATACCACACAACAAGCAATGAAGTTAATGCTTGAGGTCTTTATCAATTTTACTCAATTGTTAGGATGTATTATGTGAGCCATAAAACAAGTGAAAACGGGAGCTTTCATTGTATGACGGGGCATTTGTTGTTAAACTAAAAGCTCAAGAGGTTAAACAAAGTTAGCATATACAAAAACTACTAGATGTGATATTACAGTTTGAGACAGATGAATTGCAAGCTAAATAATCTAAAATGGGCGCTAGAAGTCTTAGCCCTTAATGCATTAGAGGTATATTCAATGATATTTAACGACGTCATTCGGGATTGATTCCAAACATTATCAAGAATTAGCCTAATCAAACCCTTGTTTCAAAAGGAGATGTCAACAGCCCCGCAAACTACCATACTATAATGATCTACCCCTCCTTACAAAACTATTTGGGATTATGGTAGAATGTAGAATCAACAATTGGGTTCAAGAACAAGGAAAGAGGGTGAAAGGGCAAGCTGGCCTTTGACCAAAATACTATACAATAGATCATTGCATCACTCCTTCAAACCTCATTGAAAATGTATGGATTAAAATACTTAGAGGATCCTTTTAGGTATGCACTTCAAAAAGACGTTGTTCTCCATAAGTAAAAGTAGGTTGAAAAGGATCCCTTTATGTATGCACTTCAAAAAGACATGGTTCCCCACATGTAGAAAAGAAGCTTGTATTTTGAAGGGATGTATCCTTTAGGGTGGGAACTCACTTCCGTTGTCACTTAGAGGATGGAAGGATGGGAATGGGTTCATTCTTGTGCGAATGGTATGCCTGGTCATCCATCAGCAACGGTAGACATGAAACTTCCAGTAAAAAATTGTAACCAATGCTTGAAGACAAAATTAATCTTCTTGAATTTCGTAGCACCCTTGAAGGAGAAAACAATAGGAAGAATAAATGGCGAGGAATTTTTATATCCTTGTTCCATTAACAAAAACTCAAGAACTTATTATAAAAACATTCTTGTTTCATAAAAATCAATAAGTACTTATTATCATAACATTCTTGTTTCATATTGCTCAACTATCAAAATAGTCAGTGACTTGTCCGATACATTTTGATGGTTGATAAGGTGCAATCTTTGTTATGCCTAAATGGTGCCTAGGAAGAAAAGGGATTGGATTGACCACTTAGCACTCTTATCATGTGGACCACACGTCTCTTCAGATAATGGGAAGGGAACGAGTCTAGCATGATCTACTTAGGATTTTAGCCCGACCCTAGGCAGGTTTTTCAAGGTATAAGTTGCTAGTAATGTGTATAATCCTAAGGGGGTTCCCAAGGCCTAAAATGTATAGCAACACATAAGATCAATTTTAGATTTTCTAGATCAATGCTTGTAACTTATCTTCTTTGAACTAATAAAATGTTCTTTGAACTGTTGTGAAGGTAAATGCTAGGTTGCAGTTTTTCACAAATCTTAGATTGTCAATATCAGTTGTCTAATCTCTCATGCTAAGAATCATAAATTAAAAATTTAAATGCTGATAAGTTTTGGTTGGTGATTTGTTTTCTACCTCAAGAATCATGTAACGAAGGTTCTATTCTGATTGCAACAGTCTTGAACCCTTGTTATTGGATTTGAAATTAGTCTTCAAGTTATTTCAGGACAATAACATCCTACAATGTTCCCATTTGAGAAAACATCTTATCGATAGTTTTACTCATATTTTCCAATACACAAGTATCAGTTTCTACATATAACACGATGTGGACGAGAAGCATTTGTTATACATAAATTATCATGTGGTAGAAGGTTATTCTATATACATATTTCCTCTACTATCTTCTTCTCTTTTCAATCTCAATGCATTTTTATTTCATTGTTCAATGTACCTTATGCCTCATAACTAAAATGCTTTCGTTTTGCAAGCCGTTAGACTCCAAAGAGAAGTTTGAGCAATCTTTATCTAGGCTTTTGTTGCAAACACCACTCCATTGTCCTAATCTGTCAGGCATACCACCTTGGTTAACTAATGTTAGAAGTTGCATACATAAAAGTTTAGTCCTACTCATACAGTTAGTGTTATAGTGAGAAAAGGAATTTATTTCATGTATAAAAAGAAAGAAGAGAATGAAGATAGAGAAGCAAGAAGGTTTCTTTCTTGTCTTAATTCTTTGGCCTTTTGAGAATCGAATCTTGTAACAAAAGGTTGATCTCTACTTGAAATACAGGTTTCTCAAGCATTTCTTCGTCTATTTAAAGGTGCAAATGTGCAGATGCCACTTGAATTTGTGAAAGAGATGCCGAAGGCTGCAACAAATCTTAGGCTGGACTTCTCTTCTATTCTTGGTCCATTGTTTTTCATGTGGGTCATTCAACTACTCTTTCCTGTAAGTATCTATTTGCGGCATTACTTTTATGTTTGTTTAGTTAATCATGGTCATGATATAAACTGATTTGTTATAGGGGCCCTTATGAATGAAGCCTTGCAAATTTGACTAAAAGAAATTTCAATGCTCACAATTAGAATACAATTCTCACATATGCATGTATATAAATACCTCCTAACTGCTTCAAATTGAGGTGGCATGTGATTAGTTCTTTGTTAGAGTTAACTGGAGAATAGGTCCCCAGACCTGCAGAAAAAAATTGGGAGTGGAGGGGAAGGGGGTTGAATGCTACCCAAAACTGCCTAATTGCAGAAATTAAACTGGGTCTCACTAGGTGTGAAACCGCAGTTTGAAAAATTAGGCTCATTAAACAGAAATAAGAAGCAGCTATTACTAATCTTCTTTCAAATCAAAGCTTCATTCTGAAAATCCATTTCATCCTAATTGCTACTGATCATCATTCCTTCTTCAGAACAGCATAAATGACACAAGGAAGCTTTCTGAACTCCCATAATGCCATAAATTGATTTGAACACTGTGCTATGTATAGGTAATGAGCCTTTCATTGCATAGCTCTTACAAATTAAAGCAGCCTGAATTAATTTATTCGATAATGCATAGGATACTTTTACAATTCTATGTTCCTCTAATAGACATATCTCCATACGCGAGTGGAGCTGTTATAATAACCTAAATCCGTTAGATGTAGGCTTAACAATCAAATTATACAACAAACTAACAATCTAATTGTTTGAGATGGTAACAAACCCACATGATGTAATCAATCTAGCCTAACATTCCCCTATTACATTTTACTCTCAAGATTGCAAGAGAGATAATTTGAAATGCCTCAAATTTTACACATGCAAGGGATATGGTGAAAATGTCTGCATGCTGATCTTGAGCTGGGAAAAACTGGAGCTGAATATCATGTTACTGAGCATGCTCGCATATGAAGTGGCACTGAACCTCAATGTGTTGCGCGTGCTCATGAAATACTAGATTATGAACAAGCTATAGAACATCCTGAATTTCAGAGTACATGAATTTTTTTGTTTTTGTGGTACTCCTAGGCATGCTAGTATACAACATAACCATATCGCTTTGTAGACAACTCCACATGTTGCATGATATTCTGCCTCAGTGGAAGATCAAGAAAAATCATTGCTTCTTAATTCCTCATAAAGTGGGATTGGATCCTAGAAAGAAAACAAATCAAGACGTGGATTTACAGTCATCGATGGATCCTGCATTGTCCACATTCGTGTAGCTAGTCAAGAAGAATTGATCAATCTTCTTGTATTTCAGGCCATGCTCCATGGTACCACTGGTATACTTCAATACTCTCTTTTTGCCTTTTAGTGACATAGCTTTCATTCTTGCATGAACATGATAGATAAATAATAGCATAACTGCTATTTGGACCAGTGTAAGTCAAGTAAATGAGACTCCCAATCAATTGACGATAGAGAGTGGCATTCTTGAGGAAATGGATTAGATCGAGACAGTTGCAGTCTTGTCTCCATGGGTGTTGCAATGGGCTTACAATCCATCATTTGAAACTTCTTAAGCATAGTCTTAGCATATTTCATCAAAGACACAAAGATGTGATGTCTTGTTTGTCATAGCTCCAAACGAAGACAATATTGCAAAACCCCGAGATCGGTGACATATGGAATGATTTCATAAGATCATTCTTTGTTGCACCAATCATCTTCATTAAACTGCTAGAGATGACTAGATCATTGACATAAATGATAAGAACTATGATCTCCCCTTGCTCTTTGAGGTAAAGGTTTAGATCATATGGACTCCAATGGAATCCATGTTGCACAAGATGTTCATCTATCTTGATATGCTAGGTTTTGGGAGATTTCTTGAGACCATACGAGATTTGACTAGTCTACACATCTTTTGTTCTTGATCGGTTGTGACAAATCCCTCTTGTTTGCGTCATATAGACCTCTTCTAGATCTTCATTGAGGAAAGCACTTTTACGTTCATTGGATGGACCTTCCTTCCGAACCGTGCAGCCATTCAGAAAGAATCATTTTGATAGTCTTTATCTTGGTTGTGGGAGCAAAAGTCTCCTCATATTCTATGCCTTCCTTTTGAGTGTATCCCTTTGCCACGAGTCTTGCTTTATACTTGTCTATACTGCCATCTTCTTTGTACTTGGTCTTGAAAACCCACTTACCACCGGTGATGGCCTTCTTCCCCATTAGAAGATCAACAAGTTGCCATGTATTATTCATCATCGTAGTGCTTGATACTTTGCATCCATGACATCTTTCCAAGGCTTTAACTCTTGAGCTTCTTGAAATGTTGAAGGTTCAAAGAATTCAACAACCGTGTTCATGAGGGCTAATTTCACCTCATTGTGGGCTATGTTGCAAGTTCTTGTCTCTGAAGTTGAAGTGTGTGGGACTCCATCAAACTTTACATCACTTATGGTGCTGGTATACCACTTTGGTATCCGTCGTTTAGTAATCACATATGTTAGAGTTCGAGGACGTAGTTGACCATCATCTTCACCTTTGTCCTTATTATCAATACCATCATCATCATCGCCATTGTCCTCATCACCACCATATAGGGCCATAGGACCAAATAAGCTGGAACATGTGATGGTGTGGAGGGTGAGTTCGACTCACCCTTCTCATCAAAGACTACATCTCTCGTTGATGTACAAATTTATGGTTTTAGGATCCATAAATTGGTAGGCCTTTGACTCGTATTTGAGAAAGATACATTTTGATTTCAAAGATTTTCTTCTAACTTTTTCCGCTTCTTCTTCTTTGGAATGTGCATGTATGCCTGCAACCAAAAACATGAAGATGGGAAATAGAAGGCTTATTCCTTGACCATGCTTTCTCTGAACTAATTCCATTGACAAATTTGGTGGGTGTGCGGATCAACAGTAAATTGTTGTGTGAACAACTTCTACCTAGTATGGATGCTTCAAGTGCTAATCGTTCAACATACTACGCACCATTTCCATGATGGTATGATTTCATCTCTTTGCAACACTATTCTATTGAGGCATGTAGCTAGCAATCAACTAACGTCAAATGCCATGCCCCTTTAGAAAATTTGAGAACTCATTACTAGTGTACTCCCCCATTGATATGAGCGGGATACATGTGTGCGCGACCAAATTGTTGTTCCACACAAGCTTTGAACTCTTTAAAGATTTGAAAGGCCTAATCCTTGGTTTTAGGTGATAACCCCTTGTCTTCCGTGTGTGATCATCAACAAAGAGTTGAAAGTAGTGGAACCTAGTGATACTAGGATGTAATGTCCCCATTTCCGAGTAGATGGCCTAGGAGGCTTTTCATCCTGTCTTAGCCTTGGTTATGCCTAAGGGGCTAGTGACGTTGATGGTTATTGGGTGTGGTTTGTACCTTCATTTCACTTATATGTTATGTTTTGGAGTTGGACACGTACTTTGAGGTGACTTAAGTGAAATAAGGTTGTGAGATGTTCCCCTATGGTACTTTATGTTCTAATTTTGCGTTGGGATAACTTAAGTGTACTTTTGGCTTAGTGGTGATAAAGTAACTTAAGTTATTTTATTATTATGTGGTTTTTCCCCAAGGAGGTCGATTAGGGTTCTTTTGGGCCCTTTGTTGCAATGAAGAGTTATAAAAGGGAAGCTTGGGGAGAGTTGGCATTCATTCATACACTCACTCTTTTATGATATTGAAGCCATTATTGGTTACTTTATGTCAGGAGTAAGATCCCACAGAACCCTAGCTTCGATGGTGAGAGATCCACTCCTAGCTAGCAGAGCACTCTTCGGTGGTGAAAGATCCTCCCTAGTTTGTTAATTTGGAGCTTCATTCAAATCAGATTTTCAGATTAGAATTTTCAGAGAATTTCAAGGGTTTGCTCAGTGTTGGAGAGAGATTATTTGGTCCATACTTCAACCATCTGACGATCAGATTATTCCCCGGTGTTTGAGGTCATCGACACTAAAATTTTCCTCCGTAATTTCTATTTCATTAATGTATGTATTAGGAATAGGATGTTGTTAAGTATAATTAGTAGTAGCGTCTGATAGAAGATAACGGCGCCGTCAAGATGGTGCGCCAATAATGTGGAGTACGGTAAAGGATCACCAAAGTACAATAGGAATGTTGTAAAAAGTAAATATTTGTCGTAAAGTGGTCCGGTAATGTTAAAATGTCAAAGTTTGGGTAATTAGAGAAGTAGGGTCTACATGATTAGGAATTAAAAATATTATATTGGTAATAAGGACAAGGAGTGAGGTCATAAATATTTTGTGTATTTTATTTGTAAAAAGTCTAAAAATGTGGAACCCATGTAAAATGATAAGGTTTATCTTATCTTAAAAGATAAGCTTACATGTACAGATAAGAGTTAAGGTATGGAATATGATTCGTCAGAGTGGATTTCTTATCCTATCTTAGAGATAAGATGGATAAACTGGAAGTTCTATAAATAGAGAGGCCACCCCCCTCATTTAGCATAGAAAGAAGTAGTGAGAAATATTGTATGAAGTGTGTAAAGGAAGCCATCAGTTTAAAGGTGTGTTGAAGAAGTCATTAAGAGGTGTAATTGTAAAGTTTCTCCCATAGTATTGGTGGAAGGCAAGTGAAGTCAATAACACTTGAAGTACCTCATGGGTGAGATTGTAACAATTTCATGTTAATATTATAATTTACTTTGATATTTCAGATTTGTCATCATTCCGTCTTATCATAGTCGATGGTATTCTTGTGTTATGTTTGTTGTTTTGTTTCCAGATTACATCCACCAAACTAAAGGTTGTGCATTAGTAAATAATCATAGCACGAGGAGTTCTCGGTGAAGAATTATCATAGTGCCGGATTGGTGATGACAAGGCAAGCTTAGCGAATTCCTAGGAGGAGTTTCATTCAGTTTGGGCTTTATTTATTTTCAGATCTACTTAGGGTTTTGCAGCAGTGTTTTCTAGGGTTTTGGTTGGAGTTTTTCAGTTTTCCAGTTTGGATTTGATTCATTATAATTTAAATATATTTCTGTCCGAATTTCAGAATTTATAAAGATCATTTCAACTCCTTGTGAATTTTTGGAATTTTAGGTCCATGAAAAAAAGTGATGAAATTCAAGATTTAAATTAATAAATAAAATCAGATCTGAGAGATAAAACTTATTTCTATCATGTTTACTGTTTTAATATTTTTTAAGTTATTTGAAGCTTTTGGGTAGTGCTAGAAATTATTATTCTGGAAAATACAAATTTTTCTTTGTTTTTGCATATTGCTGTCCTAAAAATCAGAATTTCAGTTCGCTGTTTTTTTAATATATTTTGTGAATTTCAAGTGATATCCCACAAGGGATATTTCATAGAGTCACGTGTCCACACAAATTGGTGTACATCGGATCCAATGGACCATTTACATGATGAGTACTAGAAGAAAAAGGGGCTTGATGTTGTTTTCTAGCATAACTAGAGCACAAATCAATGGTTTTCTTGAGTGAGGGAATGTCTCTCACCATATCATGCCCGCCTGAGTGCAAATAGATATCCAATGCTAAGACGACTATATCACCAACGCCATATGGTGGCAGAATCATCAACCATGATGCCAAGGCCTTGTTGTCATTGTGTTAATCAATGTTTTCACAAGCGGTGAACCGAACCGAACCGTTTGGTTCGATCGGTTTGATTTTTTTGGAGTGAACCGGTTGAAAAACTGGATCGCTTCATTGGTTTGGGACCAAACCGGTCAAACCGGTCCGGTTTAAGCCACAAATACCGGCCGTGTTGTGTCCTTCTTGCAGCCTATACGACGCAATTTTTAAAAATTTCACTTTTAAAATTAAAATTTCTATTTTTAAACAACCTAAACCCTAATTTATTACTATATAGACCCCCCCGTCTATTCACCTCACACCTCTCTCATTGAGCATTTGTGAGCATTGTGAGCAAAAAATTGAAGAGTTTAATTTTGGAGTGAGCTTGGAAGTTGGAGCTTGTTTGCCATTGCTTGTGCGCTCTTTGTGGTGATATTGACATCCTTATAGAGACTTCCTCACTTCTATTTGTGAGCACCTCTCTCATTTGTAAGGATTTGGAGGCTTAGGGCAGCTTTGAAGAGTGTTGATTTGAAGTGAGCTTGGGTTTTTTTGGCATTTCTTGTGGGCTCTTTGTGGTGGTCTTCACATCTACATTTGGAGGTCGTGAACCCATATACAAGCTCTGAGTGTTTCTTGACCTCATTTGTGTGCACATTGAAAGGTATGCTAAGTTTTAAACTTGCCCTATTTCTAAATCTTATTAAATAGGAAATTTGATATTTTTTTTAATTTGCATTTTCAGATTTCTTTGCATTTGCAATAGCCCCCGAGTTAAAGACCCTACATGGAACCATGCAAACATAGTTGATAATCAAGTATTTTGTAAATATTGTAAGAAACACATCAAGGGGGGTATTCATAGGTTGAAACAACACTTGGCTAGTCAAAGAGGCCAAGTTTCCCCATGTGATGCACCAGATATTGATGCCATTAGATTGGAAATGATAAACTTGCTTGAGAAACATAAAGAAGAGAAGGCTAGGCAAAAAGAGATGGATGTTGAAATAGGGAGGAGGCAACATGCCATGGCCCAAACAAGTGTTGAAGGCTCTTGCTTTGACCCCTCTGTCCATGTTAGAGACCCCTTTCGGTATATGCCTCCCACATCCACTCATAGTCATGAAAACCGGCCTAAAAAAAGAAAGAACATCCAAAGCTTTTTTCCATCTTCTTCCACACCTGCTAGTGCCTCCATGCCAACAGAAAATCAACCCACCTTAGATAACCATTGGAAGAAGCAATACAAAGAAGCAACTTTGAATACATTGCTAGATGGTGGTATGATGCAGATATCCCTTTCAATGCTGCACGCTCACCTTATTACCAGCCTATGTTTAATTCCATTGTTTCTTTGGTTGGTAAGGGCTTCAAAGGACCTAATATGTATGACTTGAGAGGATCTCTTTTGCGTAAAGAAGTTGCGTCCATAGATGAATATTTGAAGAGTTGTAAATTATCATGGGCCAAAACAAGATGTACCATTATGTCAGATAGGTGGAGTGATGGCAAGAACTGCACCATAATAAATTTTCTTGCCTCTTGTCCACAAGAAGCCATGTTTTTGAAATCAGTTGATGCATCTGATAGGGTGAAAGATGCAAATTTGTTGTTTGAGCTTTTGGATGAGGTTGTTGTAAAGGTGGGGGTGGAAAATGTTGTACAAATCATCACAGATAATGCCTCTAACTATGTTCTTGCTGGTAAGATGTTAGAGACTAAACACAACAATATTTTGGACTCCATGTGCTGCACATTGCATAGACCTCATGCTTGAGGATATAGGAAAACAAGATTGGATCAAGAACACTGTAGAGCATGCCAAAAGCATCACAAAATACATCTACAATCACTCATGGGTATTGAACCTAATGAGGAAAAACACTGAGGGCAGAGAACTTGTTAGGCCAACCATCACGAGATTTGCAACAAACTTCCTCATGTTGCAATCTCTTCTTTCCCAAGCACAAAACTTGAAAAAGATGTTTTCAAGTGATGAATGGAATGCATCAAAGTGGAGCCGCAAACAAGATGGGAAAGACACAAAGAAGAAAGTTTTTGACAATTTATTTTGGAAAAAAACAACAGAGGTTGTGAAAATTGTTGAGCCTCTTGTTAAGGTGTTGCAGTTGGTGGATGGGGAAAAATTAGCCATGGGCTATATTTATGAGGCTATGGATCTAGCAAATGAGCAGATAAGGGCAACATACAAAGACAGGGTAACTAAGTATGGGCCTATATGGGAGATTATAGATAGTAGATGGAACAATCAACTCCATCGCCCTATACATGCAATTGGATATTTCTTGAACCCAAGATATCATTATAGAGCTCACTTGGAGAAGATCAAACAGGAGAAGTTAAAGATGGTTTGTACGAGTGCCTAGAGCGCATGGTCCCTAATGAGAGGCAACAACTTGAGGTTCACCGACAGATAAGTTTCTTCAGCAGAGCCACAAGTACCTTTGGGAAAACCTTGTAAAGATTGCAAGAGATGTGGACCAACCAGGTAAGCAATTCTAAGTTTTTGAAGTTCATTTGATTAAACTTTATAATGAATAATCATGAATTTTTAGCATAAGACACAATCTAATTTGTTGAATTACGCTTTAAGTTATAAGTTTTACTTTTAATTTTTAACTTTGTTTTTTATCGTCATTGTTTAATAATTAAACATTTACATTTTTTATTGCAACACATTGGTGGGATTCATTTGGTAGTCAGTGTCCTCAATTGCAAAAGTTTGCAATTTAGATCCTGAGCCAAACTTGCAGTGCTTTTGGGTGCGAGTGCAATTGTTCCGCCTTTGAGTGGATTCACATGAAGAAGAGAAACCGTGGGAATAACAATGGTTGAATGATCTTGTCTTTGTGTAGTACAACCTTCGGCTAAGGTGCAACTAGTTGTTGAACCGAAGACTGATACAAATCCCATTGTCTTGGATGATATAGATCCAACCTCAGATTGGGTAGAGGAGAGTCAACCAACAGAGTTTGATCCCGATGACTTGGGGTGGATGGGTTTGGATCAGGATGATGAGCCACTAGTAGCACCGCCGCCACCATCACGAGACATAGCAGCACTAGTTGCACTCGTCATCTATGCTACTGCCATGCCAATACAATTGTTGTAGATGTCCCTAAGGATTTGGATGGGTCCGAGTCAGAGGAAGGTGATGATATTGATGAGGATGAGCCTGAGGATCCCATTCTCAGCAAAGTGGTGTAGAGTTTGATGAGGATGAGCCTGAGGATCCCATTCTCAGCAGTGGTGCAGAGTTTGATGATTGATCATTGATGTCATCTAGTTTCTTCTAGAGTTTTGTAACTTGTAGTATCAATGATCATAACATGTTTTTTTGGAGTCTTGGACTATAGAGGCCATTTAGAGCCTCATTATTTATGTATTTTGTTTTGGAATCTCATATATGATATATGTATTGTGTATTGGACTTGGAGTTTGTGCCATTTTGCTATAAACACCTTTCTTACATATATACATGAGCAAGCTTTGCATATTTTGTGTGTAATTGTTGGAATCATGGTTTCTAATCTTTCAAATATATTGTTTTCATTAAAAATATAAATTTTGTGTTTTTTAGTAAACCGGTTCATAAAGTTTGAACCGGTCCGGTCCAACCTCGACCGGTTCCGAGTTTGGTTCCGATTTTTAAAACATTGGTGCTAATATCAAGTTCAAACATTTTTTCCCACTCCGTTGGCATGTGCAACAGTCCTTGAGCTTTGGGATTTTGTCTCTAATGAGACATAGCTTCTAGCCACCTTTGCGATCAAATTCAACTGAAGATTGTGATCCAACAATTGACTAATGGACAGTAAGTTCTTTGTTAAACATGGAACATAAAGAACTTATTTAATCTTACAAAAATGCTTGCCAAGTGGCAAAGATACATCAGCTAAACCTTGGTTGGATAATGTAGGAGGTATCATCACCAAGAGAAACTTGGCTGTGGTAAGAGTTATGGTTCAGATTGACGAACCAATCCTTGCATCCAGTCATGTGCCTTGTTAACACTTGAGTCCATGTATCAAACTGAACTCTGATGAGGGACCCTGCATGAGTTTGTGCAGCATAAACACAGTCTTCATCTTAGGACTGTTGTCTTGTACATTATTGCAATGTTGCTGCTGGTTGGTATTCTTCTTCTTCTAATGAGAATGCTTCTCCATTGGACCTTTTGGTGTTTGTTGTGGTGAAGGCTTCTTGTTGCTGGATGACCCATTCATGAATGAGTTGTACCAACAATCTTTTAGCTCTTTCCCATTCTTTCCACATATTAGGCATGTCTTTTGGGAATGAGAGATGTTCCCTTGGTGTTGTGGCTTGAGGGATCTATGTGCAGACATCATGAGCTTTTTACCTTTTTTCTGTGTCACCAAGGCATGATCCTCCTCATTGTCTTTTTCGTGCATTGACTCTTCCTGCTGAAGAATTTTCACCAACTGGTCGAATGTGGGATTCTGATTGGAGACGTTCAAGGATGTCACAGAAACATTGAATGCAGAGGATAGTGCTCTTAAGACAATGGACACACTAGAGAAATATGTCACCTTTTAGCCAATGCTTGTAGTGAGGCCCGCAACACAGCAACCTGACAGAGGAAAAACAATTTTCTCTCCAGTCTTTATCTCAAGTAGTGTAACTGACTCTGCAGGTGTAGAATTTGGTTCTGATCCTAACAACTTTGGCAATTGTAGAATCTTGGATATGAGGTTGGACCTCATCCAAAACACCTAACATAATGATCAGTTTGGCTTTCTGATTATGCTTGTACTTTCACCATTGGTCAGCATTTGTGGAATGCTTGGTGAAGGTGCCTTCAACAACTGGCCATGAGTTTTCAAACTCGATGAGTTCTGACTTTGGTCTTCTAGGCGGGGTAATTGTTCCTCGCAAAAGTTGGGAATTTGGCAACAGAATCTTAGGACAGCACTAGCAGCCATGGTCTTACACTAGAAAACTCACAAAAACAATTAATTCTAGCAATTTATCTATTATGCAAAGTCCAAAATTTCTTTGCAAACAATTTTGAGACAGTACAACAGATAATCAATAAAGTTACAGCTTCCAAATCAACTCCAATCAAAAGATATTGAATGACTTAGATTGGCAGGTATGCTTTTGGGGATGGTTAACAATATCATGTTACATATCTTTGCAAGTTTTCGCCAAAAAAATCTACCCACTGCTTAAGATATCAAATTAACTCAATTCCAGGGAAATTTTGCGAAAAACAATTAAATATGGCAGACAGTAATGGTTGTATTAAAATGCTTTTGGGAGAGGTTTTACATCAGGATTTTATACATCATGGCAAAATTTTATTAGACGAATCAACCCATGACTGGAAACATTGAATTAATTCCATACCAGGTTGTCTCAGGGTTAAATATTAAAATATTTTTAAAGCTTAAAAAATAAATCATCAAAAAAGTGCTGCCCTAGAAACCTTATAGTAAGCTAAAGTTTATGAAATTTTGCCAACACAATTTTTGTACAGCACCTTGCTTTTGGAGCTTATTGTCTTGAAGACTGTTGACTGAAATTCAAAAGAAACTGAGCCTTCTTGCAAACTGACTGTGAGATGTGCAACTATGAAGACTCTACTGAGATAGAAATTCTCTATGATGCAGGAAATGGCTAAAGGGTGGGGGTTTCGTTTCCTAGGGAAGTGTTTTGGAGACAAACTGCCAACCTGAAACTCCCTAGAAATGCTCCGGAAGTATTTCTACAGTCCAGGCACGTGCTGGAAACGGCACAACTGTTTTTGGCACATTTTGTGGCCGTTTCTAGCACGTTTTACTCGGCGTTTAAAAACCTTAAAAACTTAACAAAGATCCTAACCATAATCAAACACAAAACAAAAACACGTTGAATGTTTTGAACTTTTGTGAATACTATATTTTCAAGTGTTTTAGCTTTATGGACTAAACATGAACATTATGCATTTTTTAATATATATCTATATTTTTTTATAATATATTATGCAGACATTTCCTCACTGTTTCGTTTTGAAGGGTTTTCGGAAAATTGGCGTTTCCATGTTTTGGATTCATTTCTGTTTCCATTTCTAGCAACTTAGAATTTTTTAAGCGAGATTGTGCCTTCAATATTGCTAAAGGGAATTATGTGGGAAATCACAATCCATCTTTTTCACATCAAGCTATTAAGGCGGTATGTGCTGCCTTACAAACATGAACAAGTGCAAATGGATATCTCTGGTGCAGAACTGAACTGAATCCACACATTAATTTCATCATGCTGGGTAATTTGCCACTGAAGGTTAACAAATGATACAGTGCTGTTGATTCAGACCACCTCAAAAGCAGCATAGGCTCATTTGATCTTTTAACTGAGAACAAGTAAAGGAATGCAAAAAAATGAATTTGATCAGAGATTTCGTCTTAACATGAATTAGACCTCTGTCATACGAGCCTGTGCGTTGGTTTTAAAATTTTCCTTTCTCCTTTTTTCTCTCTCTCCTCAATTCACATTATAGCATTCTATTGTATATATGATGAACCCATTCTATCATGATGGCCTCCCTTCCTTTCTAAACTTGACTTTGGTTAATTCAGGGAGCTAAGCATATTACATAGTGATAAGACGAGGAGCATCGTAGGAAATTCACCTTCTCATATCGATTCAAAATTACCTGTTCAGGTCCATAATTTTACTCCATGGTTTGTTTCCATATCTGCGATCTTATTACTATTTCTTTTAATATAGTGTAAGGAAATGCGAAGGAAATCTGAAAGTAGATCTTTTAGCTTATCAACTAGGACTTCTATCCTCCATGCCCTCAGCTTTGGTTCTTAAATTTTCTTTTCTCTCTCCTCAATTTGCATTACAACATTCTATTGTATATACGATGAATCCATCCTATCATGATGGCCTCCTTCCTTTCTAAACTTGACTTTGGTTAACTAGGGGGAGCTAAGGCACATTACATAGTGATAAGATGAGGAGTGTCGTAGGAAATTTATGTTCTCATATTGATTCAAAATTACCTGCTCAGTCCATAATTTGACTCCATGGTTTGTTTCGTGTAAGTGTCGTGATCTTATTACTATTTCTTTAATATGGCGAAAGGAAATGCGAAGGAAGTCTGAAAGTAGATCTTCTAGCTTATCAACTAGGACTTTTATCCTCCACGCCTCCCATCATTGCATTTACCCGAATTTTCGAGTCTTCTTCCACCTAGAGGTGCTTCCAACCCCTATCTTTGGAAATTTGTAGTCCTCGCACCATTCGCGGGCTTCGTAATATTATTGGTCTCATGGCCAATATCCGAGAACCCCTTGGTAGGGTTTTCTAGATGACTAATCTCTCAACTTGAAATGTATGCAGTATTTACTTTGTGGGGATTGACTCCAAAGTCTCCCCTTCTCCCTCATTGCTCTCCACAACAGCTTCACGCCTTAGGGTTGATTCATGAGTTTCCTTGTTCAAACACCAAGATCCCCTTGGCTTTTGGTAGGCAAATGGTTTTTTGGTGAACTGGACTTCATTTTAAAGTTTTATCTCTTGAACCACTCCACAGAAGTGCTTCTGAATCCTTTCAATCCTATCTAAGATCTTTCCTAGGGCCTTGACATCATCTAGATAGGTAGATATTGTAGAAAAGCCTTGATAAATTGAATTCTTCCATCGTAGGCAAGCCACTTACCTTTCCAAGCACTAGCTTCTCCTAAATTCTATCTATCATAGGCTTCCGATTTCAATTCTCATATTTAAGTCCATTAAAGGAATACTAAGGTACGTGCTTTCAGAGCATACCTATTTCAAAACCTAAGATCCCTATAATTCTCCTTTGAATTGTCTGTCACCTATGTTGCTAGGATACGGGTATGGGTTCGATATGTGGATACGTCGATTTTAAAAAACCCTTGGGTACGATACGTCTTGGATACATCCATACATATATATTAAAAGATATATATATATATATATATATATATATATATATATTACATATACTCATTTTACTCTTTTTTAGTCCATAAGAAATACAAAACTTGAAAAATATAGTACGATCAATGTTCAAAACATTCAATATACTTAAGATTTTACATTTTCTATGATATACAAATATTGTATTCCTTTGTGTTTCATCCATTTCCTTTGAGATTAATTTTTGTGTTGCGATGGTGGCCATAAAAGATGTATATAGGGAGCTCCTAAAGGACCTATTTAATGAGATTGACTCTAACCTGCCAATGATAACTAAAGAGGTCAGTCCAATGGTTGGTTCTTGCATTCATATTATCCAAAATCACCTTCTAATCCTCCTTAAGGATGTGGGAAGGAGTCAATGCTGTGCCTTGGTAGTTTCTGGGAAAGGATGCTCTTTGAAACTTTAAGCTATGCAATTTGTGGTTCCAAATTTTTCTATTAGTATTGAAGATCACCTGAGATTTGATCTCATAAATAACTTGTACAGAGGCTCATATATATGTCCAAATTTCTATGAATAGCTTCTTTCCTTGGCCAATTGTGATGATCCCAAATAATTACCTCAAACATTCTTGATATCCTTTGAATATTTTCTCTTCAATAAACTAGAGGGATTTTAAACAATCTCCATGTTTCCTTGTGGTTGCCATGCCCTCCTAGTCTAGTCCTCAATAAAACTGAAGTTTGTTTGAGTTAAAATAAATAAAAACTTTTTTAGAGCCCCCATTGCCCAACCCTGCCGGTATGTCCTAGGTGTGTCAAAATGTACCCGGGACATACATGGTACGCACTGGATGTACCCAAGACGTATCCGTACCGGGTACTTATCCAGGGGTGTGGGACAAACCATGGTAACATAGTTTGCCACAAATCCATGAAATAGATCTTGGACTTGGTAGAGCTTGCTTTTGCTGTGCTGCTTTCTCATATCTATCAAAAATTCTTTTAGACGGATTGCCTCTTCCATTATTGGTCATCAATAAATTGTTGGGGTGTTAGGGGACTTGTGGAAAATTGCATCCCTTTCAAGTGCCCTTGTTTCTGCTCCCTTTTGATCTTTTTGCCTAGTGCTTCATCTACTAAGATGAAGAGATATGGGAGATTGGGGCTTCCCGCCTCATACCCTTCAAGACCCGGTAGTACCTTGAAATGTCCTTTTCTCTAAAATAACAAGTCAAAGACCCTTAGCCCATTTTTGTTTCCCAACGGCTAAGGGGTGAATAAAAGCAAAACTTGGTCTTAATAAATTAATTATAAAGTGCATAAAAAGAAACTTTATCAAAAGCACTTATATTAATTTATTTATGACTAAATAAAAATAAAAGGGAAAAGTCACTTTATATTTTTATTTCCCCTAGGAGAAAATGCGACCTATGTAGGAGAGGGAAAAAGCAAAAGAAGAATTAAATGAGAGAAAAGAAAGATGATTGGAGGTTGTGGGTGGCTACTAAGCCAAGATTTGTTATAAAAGCAAGTCGACTTGCTTGGAAAGACATCAATTTTTATCTTATGAAAATTCTGAATTTTGTGTGAGCTTTGTAAGCTTTGCATAACAACTCCAAAGGACGAAAAACCCTTTGAAGTTAGCTCTAGAGGATGAAAACCCTCTTGAGGACTAGAAGAAGAACGAAAACTCTTCTTCTATTGTGTTTTCCAGCAGTGTATGAAGGCTGTATTTTGCAGATCTGGGCAAGGGTTTGAAGGAGAATAAGTGTTGTGATTTCCTTCATTTCCAGCTTATTCAGGGTGGAGCGACCCATATAGAGAGTTGTTTTGGAGTGTTTTAGAGCTATTTTGGATCAGATCTGTATTGTTGTTCCAACATCAGATTTTAGATATCAAATCAGCCACTTTGTGTAATTTTTGGGCCAAGAAATTGGTGTTTCCAGCTGTGTCTGTGAAGGGTGCAACTGCAGATTTTTAATAAATATTTCAGCCTTCAATTGGGTTCCAATCTGGTACTTTTCTTGTGTATTTGCAATAATAAAATCAGCTGGTCTGTTTTTGATGATAAAATAGTGATTTTGCTTCAGTTTTGATAAATTCCATCCTCTAGGCAAGTCACATTTTCTGGTATAAATTCAGATCTGCATCTTTATAATTTTTATATTGTGCAATTTAAGATCAAATTTGTGGTAAATCCATTGTGATTGTTAAAGTGTCCATTTGTGGACATTACATACCCCTTGAGAACTCTATTTACTATGACTGAGATTCACAGGGTGGAAATACAGCTGTGAATGATCTGCTGCCATTCACCTCCAAACCCAAATGAGTCTAGAATCTATAGAAGAAAATCCCATCTCACCCTGTCATAAGCCTTGTTCATATCCAATTTGACTACCATACCAACCTCTTTTCTCTGTTTTGTAAAATGACGAGGGTCACGGGCGATGATGATTCCATGCAAAATTTTCGAACTGAAAAAATCCACCTTGTTCCTCTGAAATCGATTCTAATAAAGATCTTTTGAGGTGGTTATCTAAAACTTTGGTGACCACCGTCTAAATTGTGTTACAAAGGGAAACAGGGTGGAAGGTGTCAAAATTGATAGCATTTTAGTATTTTACTTCTTTGGGACGTGTGCTAAAAATGTTGAGTTCCATTCTTGGAAGATTGATTTACATTTCATCAGTTCCTGTACAGCATTGACTATGTTCTGCCCCACTATGTGTGAGTATCTTTGAAAAAAACCTGCCAGGAAGGCATCAGGACCTGGGGCCTTGTCTGCTCCTAGTCCCTTGATTGCCTCATGATCCTATTTTTTCTGTGATCGGTGCTGATAACCGCTTATTATCCTCCTCAGTGACTAATTTGGAAATGCAATTCAGGAGGCCTTTTGTAGCTTTCCAAATCTATGCTGCCTTTTTCTGTAGTATTTTTAGAAAAAATGGACTGCGACTCTTATTAGCTGGTTAAGAGTAGCAGTCCATTTTTTCAAAAAGTTGTACACCCCTTCAAGTTTAATGGCTTTGTTGATCCTGTTTCTATTACCCTAATGACTAATGATAGGTGGAATAATTTTGTTGTGGTCCCATTCCTTGAGCCATTTCATTCCGGACTTCTTCAAGAAGGCTCTTCCATGGTGAGAATTTTATGCTGTTCCATTAGCAATACCTTCTCTGCATCTCCTAAACCTTGGTCCATTCCTCTTGCTATAACTTCTTGAATGTTCTGCAACTCAATCTCAATGCTTCTGTTTATTAAAAGAATACCAAAATTTTGCTGATTCCATTTCCTCACTTTCTTCGTCACCTCTCTAAGATTCTTTGGTAAAATATATGCACGACACCATTTCTGGTCCATACTGCATTTTTTTACTTGTTCCTTGAAGGACTGATCTTTCATCCACATATTTTGAAACCTGAAGGGAATTCCCATAGGCTGGTGGTCCTCTTCTAGGTTTAAAGATATCGTCCAATGATGTGAGCCTGCATAATAAATGATTGCTGTTTCAAATAAACACCCAGCCTCTACCCAATCTGGACATAAGGAGAAACCTATGTGGTCTCTTTGTAATGCACTTCTCTTTTAGCCTTGTTGGTACACATGAATCTGCTCACATTGGGATTAATTTTCCCTAAGGCTTGTCCTGAGCAGAGGGTGGAGAAATCCAACACACTTTGTGTTAGTGTTGTTCCTTCCCTCTTTTCTCTTCTATTTTCAAAGTTGTGCTAAAGTCCCCTTCCTAGGATCCAGCTTTGGGAGTCCCAGATAATCCTGAAGGCCTCCAGTTGATTCTACAATGCTTTCTTATCATCTGGGTCCAAAGGGTCATAGACATTGGCAGCTGCAAATTGTAGGTCTCCTTCAAATCTTTGAGTGAGATGTGAATTGCATTGTGTGTTTTATGGGTCAACTTTCCCAAGAATAGGTTAGGGTTCAAAAAGGTGGCCAAGTGCCCTACTGTGCCATCTGCATCTTAAGCAATCAAATCACATCCCTCCATAAAGATTGCTTCATTTCCTCACTGGTTGCTGCTGTTTTTTCGTTTCTTGGAGCATAATGATATCTGGCTTATGCTCCTCCACGAGCCACCTTACCAGGTGACTTTTATCAGGGGCATTAAGGCCCTTAACATTCCAGCTGACGATTTTCATGGCTCTTCAATCCGACCTACTGAAAAATTTGTCACGGGCTTCTATTTTCCTTGTTTAAATTCATAATGGTTTCCATTTGTCGTTTTAGCATGTTAGATATCCGTCCAACCCAAGGTATTATACCTAAGTCTGGGGCAGTCTTGATTGTAGGGATGAATTGGATTTGATTTGCTTACACCTTGGCACTTCCTTCTGAGATCCTGTATTGGCTGCCTTTATCACAGCTTCCTTGTTTTCTTTCCTTATATCTTATGATCAGAGATTCTGGAAACTCTTCAAGTGAGGGTTCATCATAATTATCATCCAGTGGATCTCCCCTGTTACTGTCAAATTCCATTAACGAGCATGCTGACTCCTGTTCAATTTTTGGGTAATCCTCTGACTCATATTTTTCTTTTGATGTTGTTGGCTCCTCATCAGCATTGCTCATGTCCCATAACATCTTATCTCGGCCATTCTTTATTCTAGCACCATCATCATTGCCTCCTATTTTTTCCTGGTTTTTGTGGAATTTCTGAATTTCTGTTCATGTACTCACTAGGGCTATCTCTGGCTGAGGGGGCTTCTAGGTTGGTTTCCATACCCGATGGATAGTTTTTTGGGAAAGGAAAGTTTGGATCTAACCTTCCTTTTTTTCTTTCCCCCTTCTTGTCTAGGGAGTTTTTTTCATGGGTCCTTCTCTTCATCTCTATCCTGAAGATCTATGACTTCTGGACACTCCTTTCTCAAATGTCTTACCCGAAGGTATTTAAAGCAGCAGAAGGGCAGATATTCACAATCCACCATTTTCTGAAAAGATGCCTTCCTCTGTGAAAAGGCAAACAGTTTCTCGAATGGCATATTTGGGCATAAATTTCCAATTCTTTTTCCCTTTATTGCCCTAGCCATGCATAGACATCCCCAATTTGATTTCCAATATCTTGTAAGGTCTCATCTGTCCAGTATTTTTGGGATTGATCATAAATGCAGGTGAAGGGAGCACTTCCAATTAATTCCTTCCTTGGCTTTAAATTTGCAGTCCATTTTCAGAGAAAAAGACCCGAGTTTCAAAAGATTCTAACTTCATCCATGTAGATAATTTCCCCCTCTTTTCATTTTTAAAGATGCCCATAAAGAAACCTCTCGATGAGAACCTAACCCAAGGTTTTTCCATTGAATGACATTTTATTCCCACCCACTCATAGATTTCATCAATATTAGGCTACAAACCAATAAATTTGCATATGGGGATAGTTCTTTCCAAAGAGCTGACCCCCTATGCGTATGGTCTTGCAAATGTGGATGATCGGTTCTTCTTTGGCACCAAGATGGATCAAGACACCATTTAAGGAGTATCTATGTGACCAACGCAAGCCTATAATACCCTTTGTGATGGTTGTGCATCAATTGCATTTCTCTTTCATAAATGCAATTATTATTTCACGCACCACCTCATACTTTGAGTCTGTATAGCACTTGATTATTACTTGAATGGGGATCCTCTATGAAATGCATAGGTGCAGTTATTTTGACATAAATGTAACTATAATCTTCCCATTAACGATTCATCTGCAATTCAGTATGAGATGAGAACATAAAAACACATACAAATAAGAGAGAAGGTAGGGAATACAAATACATAGAGTATTTTCAATGTAAAACACTTGAGAACACATTGCTAAGGGTTGGCCGATCCGATATTGGTTTGTGAGTCAAAATCTTCTGTTACCCACTTCTTTTGCAAGTTGCCTTTCTCCGAAATTAACAAAACTATAACATAATGCAAAGAGTTAATCAGTTTACTTTCAGAATCTGGAAATGGTCCTAAACGCAAGTTGTCTCCTTCCTAATGCAAGCCACTGCAGCTGGGAAGCTTATTTATCAAGTTTCCTTTCTTAGATAAATATTGCAGAACTCTTAAAAGTTTACAACCAGTATTGCAGCCCAAATGATGCAAAGGATGATGGAGATTGCTAGGGATTTTTATGCTCATAGGCATTCTACAATGGCAGTCGGTGGTGGTGGTGGACTGTAACATCAGTGAGTTGTTAACAAGTAATTTTTGACCTCAAAATTGACGTCCATTTGACCATCACTAGGAAATTTTAATCAAAAATTTTCTGCCCATTTGATGGTCACTTAGAATTTTTTCTTTTCACTTGGAGGATTCAATCAAAAAATGGTAATATCTTGGCCATACAGTGGAGTTTGGAGCCCCCCTTTTGCCTGAAAGAGTTTTTCAAGCCCAACACAGTGTGTAGCTAGATTGACACTGCTTGCCATGAGTTGGCAGGAAATTAGTAGAGAAGGTAACAAAGTCATTAATCAATGCGATATTCAAAAATCCAAAATAAGGACCTTGAGATTAATATCTCTCAGCATTTTCCAGATAGATGTATTTAAGATATCTGTACTAGCTAACTAAAGTTGCTAGAGACTAGTCCTTTAGACAAGGTCTTACCATTGATTTGTGAAGTTAGATCCTGAATATTCTTGGCAAAATTTGCTCTAATGAGTCCATGCTTCATTCTTGGTGCCAAAATTTCCTCAATTTAAGTGGTGCTCCTTGCTTTGTACGTACAAGTTACTTGAGAGTCAAACCTCTTGCAAATGATGCCATATGCCAAAGCTTCCTTTGGGTAGTCAAGGGATGCATCACATTATTATTAAAGAGCAAAGCAGTCTTGCATTAGGAGAACCCCTACGCTTCTTTGATGCTTTTATAAAAAAGTTTGATGGGATACTTACTGTAGGTAAGGGTAGATGGGGCCAATATCATAACAGGTTGTCAAGCATGCCTTCTGACAGGGTTTACAGATCCTCTAGTTTTATTAATTAGATGAGAATGACTTGAAAGGCAATATTTTGGCTCATTAAGTTGCCTTTTTGTCCTCAACTGACAAAAACTGGTTGTGTACATTGGTGCAGGTAATTTTAATATCTCTGGTATATGAGAAGCAAAGGAATCTGCGGATCATGATGAAAATGCATGGGTTGGGAGATGGGCCATATTGGCTAATTACATATGGTTATTTGTTGATACTTTCAATTTTCTACATGTTGTGCTTTGTGATTTTCGGCTCTGCTATAGGTAAGCTACAATGGTTGATTTGGCTTGAAGAGCTTAGAGATAGAAATCATTTAAACATGATTCCTGTTTCAGAACCCTTTCGAATTGATTCCTTTGGTGCAGGGTTGAAGTTCTTCCGATTGAATGATTACAGCATACAGCTAGTTTTTTATTTAATCTACATCAACTTACAGATAGCACTTGGATTTTTAGCAGCAACTGCTTTTTCTAATGTTAAAACGGCTACAGGTATTACAATACAAACATTAAATAGGAACCAATATCAGTTCGGGTGGAATATATTTTGAAGGCTGTCTGAATGTTATTGTTTAATGAGCACGGGTATTTTTTAATTCAATTCTCTGATTTCTGTGCTATTACATGGCTTTACCCTGACAGTTGTTGGATATCAATACGTCTTCGGATTTGGACTACTGGGAGCCTTCCTTTTCCAATACTTTCTGGAGGATACAAGTTTTCCAAGTAAGTTTGAGTCTGTCTGAGGAATGGGAGACATTCAAAAGTAATGAAAGCTTTAGAAGTAATAGTACGAGGATATATTTCTCACTGTACAGGTGTTGAGAGATGTGAAGGTTTGGTGTGGAGTGAAAGAATGCACTAAATGGTAACGTTTTGTAAATAAGGTGATATATTTGGTGTTTTGTTTAAATATATAAATTAAAGGAAATTATGATTTGATTCCCTGTTTGAACTCTGCTCACTATGGTTGCTCATAAATTTTATAAAGCACGATCTCACTTTATTCAGACTTGTGAAAGGCATCATTGCAGTACCATGCTTATTGTCTTGATCTTCGATATATTATTTTTCAAGTGTATTTTGTCCTGACAACCATATGCACCTAAATGTTTGATAACATTTCTTCAAATTTCATATATGTTTAGTGAATAGACCGTTGGATATGATTACATGATGATTGGCTGGTTTAGAAATCTATGTTGTAGCATAGGGCATGCAGTCGATCTGTTTTGGATTGAACTCCTTTCTGAGGTCTTCATTCATATATCTTTGCAATGTCTTTCCATGTTTTTTCTTTAGCACGATGCATGCTTTTCTATGTGGAAAGAAAGAAATGGAAATTTATGTTTTTGTTTTCAACTTAGTAGAATTTAGAAATACATCATTAGAGGCTATAATGCATCTGGGAGAAGCTAGATTAGGGGTTGCTTACAGATGGAGTGATATTTTTTCAACTGTAAACAATTCAACAACATTAAATTAAAAGTTTATTTTTTTTTTTTGTCAGAAAACTGGGTCTTGGTTATGGAACTTTTACCAGGGTTCTCTCTGTTTCGAGGGCTTTATGAACTGGCAGATTATGCTTTAACAGGGGTCAGGAGGGAACTGATGGTATGCAATGGAAAAACTTGAATGATCATGACAATGGCATGAAAGAAGTTTTGATCATCATGTTCGTTGAATGGCTTATTATACTTCCACTTGCATACTATTTAGATCAAGTAATTTCATTAGGAAGTGGAATCAGGAAACATCCTTTATTCTTCTTGGACCGGGTAAGGAAGACAAGCCAACCATCCTTCAGGAGACAAAGTTTAAAAGCACAGAGCTCTAAAGTGAGCGTGGAGATGGAGAAAGCTGATGTTGTACAAGAGGTCACTTTCTATCACTTTCAATGATATGTATTCATATTTTTGGATTTGGAAGTTAAAATTATAATAGAACATTAAAATTATTAGCATGCTGTAAATTGACTGAAAATATTGTAAGTCTGTTGCTGGCAAGATACATTCCGTTTTCTTGCATAATTAGAAGTTGGCTTTCTGTTTCAGCTTTGTCCTGTTCTGTCTGCTTGCTGTGGTATCTTTAAAAGCTGAACAATACTTGCTTTGTGATTCAGTTGATGTTTTTCTCATATGTCGGTAGTCAAAACCTCCAAATGTTTTCCACTTACAAGGTTACACTGATATATCAAGTATGTGATGTAGCTCCATGAACTAAGCACAGACATTCAACAGAAATTTCTTGTGTCACCCCAAGGAGAATTCTTTCAACCATTAAACAATTGGCTAATGGGTCTAGCTTTAAGTTGGCCTTGGTGTCTCGCCACAATCAGGACTACAAGGCATCCCTATACAACCAAAATCGGGGGGGTGCTTTGATGTAATTAACAAGGGTGCTCGTAAGATGAAATTTTATAAATTAAAATCAGACATTGCTTTAGTTCTATTTCCCAAAGACGACACGAGACCTACTACCCTATTAATTTCATGCCATTCATCAATGGTTTTAAGTTTTTAACCTTGGGCTCAGTTAAGGATTCAGGGCAGCATGGTGGGGTTTTCTGGGTTGAAATGCAACCACAATTAGACAAATCTGGTTTTTTTTTGGTAAAATAACAGTGTAAAGCTTCACAAAACATGTTGAGTTTTCAGGAAGGAATTTTGGTATTATGTGCTTCTACTAGTCTACATGCCTTCTTAATATAAAAAAGAACAGAGCGATCAAACATCAAGTAATGTACTTTGACATATTTATTTATTTTACTATGATTACTCGTCTATGATTAAGAATGGGTGGTTGTATACAACTGAAATACCCTTCATGACTGATCTTACATGTACTCTTATTGGTAATGAAAAAGCTCTGTCAATCATGAAGGCCAGTGTTAGATGCAGACACTATATACTCCATATGAGAATAATGAAATCATTCCTTTTCCAAATGTTCATATGCAATGTATTCTGTGCCATATGACTAAGGTTATCATAGTGTATTTTATGTGAATCCATTTATGTTCTGCATGGTGTGAGAGAACCTATTGTCTGATTGACCACTTACAGCATGCAGTCACAACCACTAAATGCAATCCTTAGTGAAATTCTTGCATGCAAGTATAAATTTTGACAAGCCTGGAGAACAAAATTTATGAAACAATAAGTGTTATAATAAAAAAATAGGCTTAGAATTATGAAAAACCTGGCTGTTCCTTGGTGCCTGTGCGATGCGTCAGTCACAGACTGATTATACAGAAATTGAATCATATAGCAAAAGTAAAGTGCTGTTTTGTATAGTGGATTATGTAGTATTGAAAAATGGTGGAGGAATAATGAAAAATTTGTCATGTCAAAATGTAGCAGCAAAATATTTGGCTAAGCAGTAGACGGAACCTTGAAAACTTTTGATAATGGAACTCATCATCATTTTCCTTACTGTCACAATCATCATTGCTGACTATGGTGGACATCTATCCAGCCATCAATAATGACTAATTTTCTAAATACTATTTTTCCATCTTCCTTAAAATGTCACCAAGCTTTGAACATAGTTCTGAAGTGGTGGTTTATATCATAAACTTTTACAATGAAAATGGTAAAAATTATACTTCTGCAGTTCATATGTTTTTGAAGGCTTTTGGCATACCTATGTCCATGGTTGTATCAATGTTTTGGATTATAGTTTTTGATACAGAAGGATATTAATTATGATGGATTGTTAAAGCATGAAAAACATTTATTTAAACTCTAGAGCGAAGGATGTTGAATTGGCCTGCATGAGGACAGCGTTTATACATTTGAGTAACTTGGCTGGCCTCATCATCATGTTTTTGTATGATCAATTTGCTAGTTTTGCAAAGTTTCTAAACATCATCTCTATTTGATTTATTCTGTTGTTTTTCTTCCATTTCCATTGTGTGTCAAAGGCATATTGCTTAGTGTAATGATCGATCCTAGCAATAATCATTGCATCCTCAATGCACATTATTAGTAAATGCTGATTTTCCTGCTCGCTTTTTTATGAAGTTCAGCACACGTCTCCTTAATTTGATTTGGATCATATATGTGAGTTTTTCCAATGTATGGGTGTAATGTCCCTTTTTGGGGACTCTTAGGAAACTATGCAAAGCTGAGAATAAACAACACTTTTCAGATTTTTAGCAGGTTGTTAGTGACTGAAATAAACATGTAGAAACCCTTACTAGCTGCCAACAAACCTTCTCCTAGGGCAGCAACCCCTTTGGAGACTTCAAGCTCGCTTTTGAGCCTTCAAACACTGCTGAAAATGCTATTAGATAGTCTCCAAAATTATTATAAATTACCAACAATCATATCATGCAAGAAAACTGATTTTTGTAAGCTTGGAAGTAAGAGATCTGATTTTTAGTTGAAACTGCAGAAATTAATTAATTATTCCAGAACTGTAACTAACTTCCACGAGCTTGGAAAAATAGCAAAACACCACCAAAATTAATGAAACTTCAGAACTTGGCCTTTAAAAATATGAAGAATATTATTCCAACCTTAGAATCATGAAATTATTGCAAGGAAGTACTGAAATGCTCCCCTAGGTGGGTCGCTCCACTTAGAACAACCAATAAACATGCAAAAATACTCCACAAAGTAGGTTGCTCCACCTCAAAATAGACAATTATGCATGCACATTCATAAATAGGGAAAAAATCCTTCAATTGTTGGCCAAATAGCACCTTAGTGCAATTTGCCTAGGGTTGGAAATAAAGATTACAATAGCAAAAACATCTCTCAAGGGTGCGGTTTTGAAATCTTACCTAGACTCCTGGATCGCAGATAAATCTGAGCTGCTCCTTCTTTGAAGTACCTGCACATGAAACAAACTCATTAAAGAAAAAATGTATTCCCTTCTTCATCCACTCGTGCTTTGTGGAAATGATGGCCAACTCTTCTTCTTTGCTTGCTAAGGCCTTACAATTACCATTCAAACATTGGTTATCCATAATTTCTCTCATGTTGTCCCAAACACCAATGTAATCTTGCTTTTCTCTTTCAAAAATCAGAATGAAGGTGACTGGAATTCCACTTTTACTTGCACAAAATATCACAAGATGGTCTAGATGTAGGAAACACAACTTCCAATTGCCTAGATGTCCTTTTACGACCCAAAAAAGTGAAAAGAACAAGTTAGAAATGCACAAAGCAGCTGTCCACCATCTGCAAACAACCTTTAAATTGACCCTTGGGTCAAGGTGTTTGTCATCCCACATTACTTCTTTGATTATGCAGGCTGTCCCTTTAGGGGAAAGGCACCAAACTGATTGGATGGGGGCTGTATAGTGATTGTAACAATCATGAAATGCTCAGAATTCCTTCTCGAAACAATTCCTTTGTACCTAGTGACCTTCTATGATGAAGCTCTTCATACCCCACTCTAATTCATATGTTTTTACCCATGCCATGGCTGTTAAAAGGTGTTTTCTTACTTAGAAACTGATTGGTAATGATTGGAAATCATCTTGCAATGGCTGTACATACCTCATCTGTGAACCGATTTCTTAAGAACACCATTGAGCATGTTATGACAGCTTGGACTTGACTCAAACCAGCTCTATATCTATGGCTGAAAGTGCTTTTTTCACCCCAATATGCTCTTAGAATTCACTTTATAGTAATAAATATTCTTACCAAGTGTGAGTAACCTTCGTTGTGGAGAATTTTCTGATTGCAAGTGCCTTACTTGCTGCCCCAAAACAGTTGTCCTATGTTGTTCCTTCTTGCAAACTCCTTCCATGATGTCACTAGCAAATTGATTTTTGACATATTTAGCCGTGATAATATTTTTCCAGTCAACTATTATGCAAGAGAGCAGCCCACAATGTGATTCCCAAAGATTTGCTTCAGCATTCACTTCTTTCCTCATGCCATGAATTCTGATTTCTTCAACTTTATCACTGAATTTCAGTTCTTTATCATGATAGTTGAGGGTGAACTCCCCCAATGTTTGCAACCATTGAACCCCAAGAACAATTTCATCATTAGCTAGTTCAATCACAAAAATCATCACATACCTCATGATTTCCCAAGAGAATTGATAGTTGTACTATTTTCCTTGCGCAAGGTATGATGGTGCCACTCTCTACAAGCCTAGTGACCCCTTGGTTATGAAGAAGACCCTTCACCCGGAATGGATGATAAGTATGTGTGCCACACATTAGAGTAAGGGTGCTGCCCTTCCACCATATTCTCTCTAGCTCTTCCATATTCATGGAATCATGGAATGGAAAATCAGACTTACCATCATGCCCTTGATGCCTCAAACATAGATATTTTCCCAACACTGCACCTATATTCCACATGTGGATTTTTTTTTGAAATTGAGCCCAAGAATCCATACAACAAGAAGTAATTACCTCATTATTCTCGTGGAGTATGAGGTGCATAATGATGTCCAATCTATGGTGACATAGGAGGACATAACAAGCATGAAATCCGATCACCTTCCCCAACTAGCTGTGTGTGAGGGAAACATATTAGAAATGACATATCAAAAAGCAACAAAACTAAGATATTCTTATACCATGTAATGTCCCTTTTTCCCACTTGAGGGTCATTATTTGGACTTCTTGCCATTCCTTCTCCATGGCAAAGAAGTAGAAGAGTTGGAGAAGAACATTGAGCTTCCATTTGCTTTCATTTTTCTAATTTTTATGTTTCCTTTTAGTGTTTTCCTCTTAATGCAGGTCGGTTGGGTTAAAGACAAATAAAAGAAGCTTAATGAAGGAATAGAACATCTCTTATGGGTCGGCCTTATCTTTCCAAGCTTTGGCGCCAAAGGAAGGTTATAAAAGGAGTCTTGGGACCTCATTTGGGCATCTAGATTTGGTGCATTTTTCTATTTGGGCATTGTGAGCTTGTTGCTCCATGTTCTTCCACTTGAGGATGAAAACCCTCTTGTGTGGCTTCCTAGAAGGATGAAAACCCTTCAACATTAATTGAGTTTGAAGATTATTGCAGATTTGAGGAGAATACTTAATATTCAAATTTTTATTGGCATTGGGTAGTTTTATCTACTCATTTAGAGATTTTGAGAGGATTTCCATGGTTGGAAAATTATGATATTGGTCTCATTTGATTGCTGGTATTTTTATGATCATTTTGAGTATTCATATGTGTGGAGATTCCTTGTTTTCTAAGAGTTATTGAATTTACAAGTTTCAGCTGTTTTTGTGCCATAATAAATTCCAAAATTCTGAGTTTGATGATTTGATCACATTTTTGGCTTCTAAAATCAAGGGCAATCCAAGGAATAACTTCTCATAATTTTTGAGTGTTTCTACGGTGGATTTCTCTCTCTCTCTCTCCTAGTCGCTAGGGTTTGAGAGTGTTTTTTGGTCCTTTATTAATTGCTGTCATAAAAATCAGATTTGCTTGTATTGGGGTTTGAGCTAATTTCCTTAATTTTCAGTTTTATCCCCAAAAGGGATATTACATACCACGGGTTGCCTACGACACTCTTATGACTCAATTTTTCGAGTTAGGAACAACACTCAAAAATCCTCTAAGAGTGCCCTTCTTTCACTCATAATGTCATTCTCATAGGTTCTTAGTAAATCTGATTTGAGTTCATTATATGACTGCCCCGAGTGACCATTAGAATTCAATAAACTATCATCGAACATCAAAGAATTTTTACCTTTCTTCGGATGATGAAAAAATTGGGATTGTTCTTTGTTGATACCCCCATCGATTTGCTCCTTGGTGACTGCTGTTTGGAACAATCCAACCACTTCACCAATTGCTATCCTTGGTCCTTCATGGAGAATTTCTTCAACAATTGGAGCTTCCCCCTTTGTACTATCTCCACACCTTGATCACTTGTGCTTGGGATGTTTTTGTGGCTCTTACCAAGGCCTAATTCTTCATCATTATGTTCTTCATCGATTGTTGTTATAGACAGTCCAACAAGCTTACTGTCATCATTTCTATTTGGGAAATGGGTTCCAACCATCCCTTTCTCTTCACCCTCTTGCTCATCATGCCTCTTTTCAACCCTGAATTCATCACATGCTAAAATAACATTAGTATTAACCAAACAATGATCATTAATTACCTCATAATGTTGTCCTTCCGGAACAACAATGGGAGTTAGGGCTAAATCTTCATCCTCCATGACTCCACCTCCTTCTTTGACTGCTGCTAAGGACATCTCAGCAGGCTGAAGGTGCTCAATTTCAGTTTGTAATTGGGTGTTATCTACCCAATCCTCTTACCGAACTGAAATTTAGACTTTTCCTCTCCTCCTAAATTCAAACCTGATTTTTCTCCATCATGTGTGTGACCATTGGGGCTCAAAAATTTGTCATGGGAATTGAAGAAACTTCTATCTTCCAACCCTTCTTCATATGTAGTGTCCAAACCCTTGAATGTGGTGTCCTTATGGAGCATTGACCTCTTCCTTGTTGCTTGGGTTTTTGACCTTGTGCCAATTCCAACTCTCTCTGTTTCCAACTCCATGAACACTGCAAAAGGGAGGGCATCCTAGACCTTCTCCGGAAGATCTCTGTAGCGAAACATCAAATCTAGAGTCTTGGAAGACTTTGGAGTGGCTTATTTTTGATTACCCTAGCTCCAACGAATTTCTCCAAGGCTAGGGCGAGGGTTTCTATTGACCTTGCTAATTCCTCTTGCATCTTCTCAAACCTTTCTAACTTGTCTTCCATGCTTCATAGGCTGGGAGGATGATGCTCTGATACCATTGTAATGTCCCTTTTGAGGACTCTCAGAAACTATGCAAAGCTGAGAATAAACAACACTTTCCATATTTTTTTAGCATGCTGTTAGTGATAGAAATAAATATGTAGAAACCCTTAGTAGCTGCCAACAAACCTTCTCCTAGGGCAGCGACCCCTTTGGAGACTTCAAGCTCGCTTTTGAGCCTTCAAACACTGCTGAAAATGCTATTAGATAGTCTCCAAAACATTATAAATTATCAACAATCATATCATGCAAGAAAACTGATTTTTTGTAAGCTTGGAAGTAAGAGATCTGATTTTTAATTGAAATCCTTAGACTACAAAAATTAATTAACTATTCTAGAACTGTATCTAACTTCCATGAGCTTGGAAAAATAGCAAAACACCACAATAATTAATGAAAATTCAGAACTTGGCATTTAAAATTATGAAGAATATTATTCTAACCTCAGAATCATGAAATTATTGCAAGGCAAGTCTGAAATCCTCCCTAGGTGGGTCGCTCCACTTAGAACAACCAATAAACATGCAAAAATACTCCACAAAGTAGGTCGCTCCACCTCAAAATAGGCAATTATGCATGCACATTCATAAATAGGGCAAAGATCCTTCAATTGTTGGCCAAATAGCACCTTAGGGAAATTCGCCTAGGGCTAGAAATAAATATTACAACAACAAAATATCCCTCAAGGGGGCAAAGACTCCCATGTTGAAGTTTTCCCTAAACTTGGTGAAGGGTTTCATCCTCACACAAGACTCTCCAAGGGTTTTCATTCTTAGGAGAGGGAGAGAGATGCTTCACAAACAATCTTTCAAGAGATAATAAAATTCACATGATAATCAATTGGCCAAACAACCTCCTTTTATATCATAAGGGGTGTTACAATTCAATAATGGCCGACCTCATAAAGTACTTTAATAATCTTTTATAACTTGAGCCTACATGCTCACCACACTAACCAACTAATTAATTAATTAAGTCCCTCTATTGGAGTGTTTGGCTTCCCAATAGGAATACACAATAAAAATAAAAACTCTCTAAATTGGCATCAAATATCTTGAGAGACGTTCCTTTTATTGTAATCCTTAGTTCATGTTGTCCAAAATAACCCCCGCCATGGCTATTTTTACAACTTACAAATCCAATTTTGGACTTCGACACTTTTTGCTTAGAAAAGCCATGGAACACTGAAACTCGGTCTCCTACGGAATAAAGGAACTTAGTGTTTCGCAGGTACTCCTAACCCGCTGAACAAAGGGGAGTAGTGCAAGACTTAGGCGGGTTTTCATTTTGGAAAGTTGCGGAACATGGGATCCTAGTGTTCCGAGAGTGCGTGAATGTAATGTTTGTAGGTTCTTCTAACCCACGGAACAAAGAAATTTGAACTTGGTTCTTTGCGGCGCAAAGGAAACAAGTTTGGAACGTGATCGAGGTTAGAAGTCGTGGAATACTAACTCAGTGTTCCATGTGTTTCTCAAGGAATAGTGTTCCGTGAGACTTCAAATGCCGCAAAATAAGCAAAATTTTCAAAAAAGGTGAAACATTAAAATGTCGCCGAATGAAGAAGGAACTCGTGTAGGTCTAAAAGCTGCATTATAAAGATATGTTGCCAAACGAAGCAAATTTCCGCGAAACAAACAGAGAACACAGAAAGCCCTAGAATAATGAAGAATTGGTTTTTGGCCATAACTTTCACTGCGGAGCTCCAAATTGCATGAAACTAGTGGCATTGGAACCGTCTCTTCAAGGGCTTCATTTTGGCATAAAGAAATGGAGGAATTGATGTTGTTTTGAGGGTGAAAAGTGCAAACATGGGTTTTGGAGAGAAAAGCGTAAGTTTTGTGTCTACAAGCATATAACCACTTCAACCACCCAAATTTATTGCTCCATGGTGCCCATACCTTCTCCTGCAAGTCAAATGGCGTAGAGGAATGGCCTTTGTCAGTGCCCATGTGCGTTTGTAGGCATTTATCATGTTTGGTGGGTGGTTGAGTTTGAATATGGCGTGCCCCTCTCTTTCCCCTCTTTCTCTCCCCTTTCTCTATATATTTGAAAATAATCTCATTTGTAAAGAGTTGGACTCTCTCAGAATGCAAAGGCACCATGCCAAAATGGTTTCCCAAGTGTTTGTGAGTTGCAGACCTCAGATTTGGACTCTTGCATGCATTTTGTACCTTCTACTTCAGATATAATGGTTTGTGCATACCTCAAGCAATAAAATCTTGTGTTTGTGGCTCTCTTTCTGCCCTATACTTGTTTTCTTTACATTCTTGCCTCCCATTCCTTCTTTGGTATGTTTGTGTGTTGTATTTGCAAGTTTCTCCATTTTTGTTGTGTTTTGTGTGTAAAATGGGAGGCGTAACGCAATTTTGGTCTGTGTGACACTTGTGTGACCTCTCCTTTTGCATTTCCCTTGTGGAGAGTGTTCATCCCCCTTTTTCTTGGTGCTGTCACCTCTATTTTAGCTTTAGGATTTCATTTCCATGCATCTCTCTAACTCTGTGTAATGTCCCCATTCCTACCTCCATGGTCTAGCGACTGGTTTTCCGTCTTAGCCTTGGTCATACCCAAGGGGCTAGCGGCATAGAGAGTTGTTGGGTATGGTTTTCACCTACATTTCACTTATATGTTATGTTTTGGCGTTATGCATGTACTTTATGATGACTTAAGTTATAAAAGGTGGTGTTTGGGGAGGAAAAAGGATCTTGGTTCATTTTGCCATCTTATGTTGGAGCTTTCAGCTTGCTTTCCTTGCTTGTGGAGGTGAAATTCGCAGGAACCCTAGCTTCGGTAGTGAAAGATCTATCCCTAGCTAGTAGAGCACTCTTCGGTGGTGAAAGATCCAACCCTAGTTTGCTATTGTGGAGTTTATTCAGATCGGGTTGTCAGATTTAGAGTTTCAGAGGCTTGCTGATCCAGTTTCAAGTCTAGAAAGAGAAGACAACCATATTCAGTAAGAGAGATCATTTATTTTATCAGTGGAACTTTTTGATATTGCATGTCATTGCATGTTACATGCATGTCATTGCATGTTGATGCATGTTACTTGCATGTTGTTGCATGTTGGTTTAATTGCAATAAAAGTGAAGATATTGGTTATTTTCTGATTTTATACCTTGCTGCCATAACTGTACTTTGCTGTCATATTTTTCTATATACTGCTGTCATAAAAATCAGATTGTTATTTGCTGCAAATTTCTGTATTTTGTCAATTTTTTGTAAGATCCCAACAAGGGATATTTCAGTGGTATCAGAGCTGTTGTTTCTCTAGCCTGTTGGGGTTGAAAGATGGGAGACAGAGACAGAGACAGTGAAGAGATGGGAGTAGATCTGATGAAACAATTGTTCACCAATATGGTGAAGCAACAGGAGACTACCAATCTCTATTTGAGCCAGCTCACTGAGAGGTTAGCACAGGGCAGGATTGAGGCTCATACGGAGAAAGGAGAAGCTAGCAATATGGGACAACATGGTAATAGAGGTGAGAGTGGACATTCAGGACAAGGGTCCCCTCATGCTTCTACCAGGCCCTTGGGACTCCACGAGCCTTCTTTTTTGAAGGATCGGAAGTTTCATAGACACAACAACCCGTAGACATTGTGGATGAGGAATCTTGTTGGGAGAAGTACCAGACATTGAGTGAGGGTTTCCGGGACAACATGCCATTTCAGGAGTATTGTAAAATGAAGATTGGTAGCAGGCCCAGGAGAGATTACCAGACACAGGTACCTGAGTTTCAGAGGAGATTGGGACAAATCTCTATTCCACACTTTGATGGCTCTAAGAAGTGTACCGCACAGTCTTGGATTCAGAAGTTGAAGACTTACTTCGACTTGAATCCCATGCGTGAAGAGGATGCAATTAAGTTTGCTATCCTACACCTCGAGGGAGATGCTCATGACTGGTGGCATCATGGATTGATCACACAGGGGCACATGCATATCACTACTTATGCAGATTTTACACAGAGGTTGATGAGTAGATTCGACAGGAGGGACCCAGATAGGCACTTCAGAGAGTTGACTCACTTGAGGTGACAGGTTCTCTAGATCAAGTACATTGCAGATTTTCAGAGGTTATCAGTTATGGTATCTGATGTTTCAGAGATGAGGTTGACTTCACTCTTCATGGCAGGGTTGACTGATGCTTTAGCAGGATTTGTGAAGGCATTCGAGCCTTCTTCACTACACGATGCCATCAGGAGAGCCCGAGATTTGGAGTTAGCCACTCCGAAGCCAAGGTTTCCACCTCGAGTTCAAGCAGAGAGGACCCCCATCTAGAACAGATGGGTTCCAACCGAAGGGGCCACCACAAAGACAGGAGACGGCTAGAAAGCCATTTATTTCACGAGAGCTTAGGGATGAGCTAAGGCGAAAGAAACTTTGTTTCGACACGTTCACCGTGGGCCCCGGGACATGATTGCACAGGAAAGGGCAAGGCCCAATTCATTGAGGTCTTTGAGGAGGAGAGAGAGAGAGTGATGGAGATGAGCAGCTAGAGACCTAGGAAATGGATGACGGAGATGAAGATGCTTTGGATGGTACTGATGAGCAAGAGGAGGAGGTTTTCCTCGGAGACTATAGCCACTTTGTCTAGTACCCCGAGGTACAAGGCATTCAGAGTTAGGGGAGTTATGCAGGGGCAGCGTGTTGTACTTATTGATAGTGGGGCTACCCACAACTTTATTGATGCATCTTGGTTGAGAGACGTGGCCTACAGACAAAGACTTTGAGGGCTTCAACGTTGTTGTAGCCAATGGTGAGTCTATGAGATGCACCCGTAAAGTTCCACAGTTGAGCATCACCATGGGGAACTACACTGCTATTGATGACTTCTATATTGTTGGCATTGGAGAGACCAACGTAGTATTGGGAGTTCAGTGGCTTCACTCCCTTGGTGAATTTCGTACTAACTTTCAGACGATGGAGCTGAAATTCAAGTCCGAGGGCAAGAATGTAACCTTGAGGGGTCTATCTACAGGAGCACCCAGGGTAGTCACAGCTAAGAGGATGGAGAGGATCTTTCGGCACGATGAGGTGGATTGGGCCGTTCATTGCTTGGTTTTGACCAAGAATACAGGGAGTGACCGTCCAGAGTATCATGTGGATGTCCAAGGCCTATTGGACAAGCACAGTGCAGTTTTTAGGACATACCTCCTAGGTGTACCACCAGATAGGGGGTTTGAACACGTGATTGAGCTTGGGGACAGCAAGCCAGTGGTTACTACTCCTTACCGTCACCCCAAACGGTTTAAGGATGAGATTGAGAGGACTATACACGAGCTTCTGGACATGGGGCATATTAGACCTAGTTCTAGTCCTTTTGCTTCTTCAGTGGTGTTGGTGAAGAAGAAAGATGGAACCATGCGAATGTGCATAGATTACCGTGCACTAAATAAGAAGACAATAAAAAATAAGTATCCTGTGCCACGCATTGATGAACTACTAGATGAGCTACATGGAGCAGTCTATTTTTCCAAAATAGACTTGCGATCTGGATATCACCAGATCAAGGTCAGAGAGGAGGATGTGCATAAGACAGCTTTCAGGTGCCACTATGGCCACTTCGAGTTTTTGGTGATGCCATTCGGTTTGTCTAATGCACCGGCCACATTTCAGTCCTGCATGAACCATGTGTTCAACCACCATTTGTGGAAGTTTGTATTGGTCTTCTTTGATGACATTTTGGTCTATAGTAGGACGTGGGAGGATCACATTCAACATCTTGATGAGGTGTTGGGAATTTTGGAAGCTAATTCGCTTTATGCGAAAGCTTCTAAGTGCGAGTTCGGTATGACAGAGTTGCTATATTTGGGCTATGTGATTGGAGGAGGTGGAGTCAAGGTGGATAGGGAGAAGATTTAGGCAATTTTGGATTGGCCACCACCTAGGACTTTGACACACTTAAGAGGATTCTTGGGACTATGCACATATTATAGGAGGTTTGTGAAGAACTTCTCTCGCTTGATTGCACCCTTGACAAACTTGACCAAGAAGGGGCTTTTGCTTGGTCAAATTCAGCACAACAGGTTTTTGATCACCTTAAGGGGGTGATGAGTTCTTGTCCAATTCTTACATTGCCAAATTTCACTCGGCCATTTGTACTCGAATGCGATGCATCAGAAGTGGGTGTTGGAGCAGTGCTCATGCAGGATAGGCATCCCATTGCCTATGAGAGTCGAAAATTGAGTCCAATAGAGAGAGGATTCTCAATTTACGACAAGGAGATGTTGGCCATTATGCATGCATTGGTCAAATTCAGACAATATTTAGTGGGCAGCAAATTTGTGGTTCATACGGATCACAATAGCTTGAGGTTCTTTTTGGAGCAAAAGGATCTCAATGACCGCCAACAGAGATGGGTAAATAAGATTCAGGCTTTTGATTTCGACATAGAATACAAGAAAGGTAAGAATAATGTGGTGGTGATGCATTGTCCAGGAGGCCTTGTTTCGATTCTATGATTTTCTTTATGTTAGATATTTCAGCTGATTAGAAGGCTCATATACTTGTTGAGTACTCCAAAAATCAGTTTGCATGTGAGATTATGGATGGCATTATTCAGGATAATCGATACAGAGTGGTGGACGACCTCATCTACAACAAGGATAGAATTTTCCTTCTACCAGAGTCCAAAATGAAGGAGAAGATCCTTCGAGCAGTGCATGATACAACCTTGGCTGGACATCCAGGATATTTTAAGACATACAGGTACATCAGAGAGAGATTCACATGGAAGGGGTTAAAGGACGACCTCCTTAACCATGTCAGGGAGTGTTTGGTTTGTTAACAAACCAAGGCAGAGCACTCTTTCCCAGCAGGACTTCTACAACCTCTGCCTATTCCAGAACAAAAGTGGGAGAGTATATCCATGGATTTTATCACAGGTCTTCCCTCAATGTATGGGCACGATTGCATATATGTGGTGGTTGATCGGTTGACTAAATATGCCCATTTCCTTTCTATGCCTTCAGAGGCACAAGGCACCACAGGTGGCTCAGACTTTCTTCACAGGTATTTTTAGGCATCATGGGTTGCCTAAGAGTATTGTCAGCGATAGGGATAAGATTTTCATGAGTACATTTTGGCAGTAGAGATCTTTAGGCTTGCGCAGTACGGAGCGACACCTAGTACCGCCTATCATCCATGCATCGATGGGCAACCGAGATAGTGAACAAGTGGATAGAGGGCTACTTGCGTAGCTATGTTGCAGGACATCAGCGTGCATGGGTCAAATGGCTACATATGGGTGAATATTGTTACAATACCACCTACCAGATGAGTATTGGTATGACTCCTTTTCGAGCATTATATGGTTATGAGGCATCCTCATTTGTAGACCTAGTATTATCAGATAGCCGAGCTCCCAAAGCTCGTGATTGGGTATAGGAGAACCAGGACATTCTAAAGGCTCTCAAGGAGAACATACAGAAGGCGCAGAATCAACAAAAGGTATATGCAGACAGGCACAGAATTGAGAGATCATTTGAGGTTGGAGATTTGGTCTTCTTACGGCTACAGCCATATAGACAATCCTCACTCAAGAAGAGCGGTGCAGAGAAGCTAAAACTGCGATTCTATGGGCCATACAGATAGTGCGCAGAGTTGGGGCAGTAGCATATGAGTTGGAGCTTCCAGAGCATAGTAAGATTCATAATGTCTTCCATGTTTCGTGCCTCAAAAAGGCACTTGGACAACATATTGCGCCTTCCACAGATTTACCACCATTGGATGACGAGGGGAAGCTGGTCTTAGAACCAGAATCTATTATTGAGGTAAGACAAAGGAAGCTTCAAAACAGGTAATCACAGAATATCTAGTGCGGTGGAAAGACTTACCACTAGAGGATGCCACTTGGGAGGGAGAGCAGATTTTACAGCACCCTAGTTTACGTTCGCTTGAGGACAAGCAAATTTCGGGAAGGGCGGACTGTAATGTCCCCATTCCTACCTCCACGGTCTAGCGACTGGTTTTCCGTCTTAGCCTTGGTCATACCCAAGGGGCTAGCGGCATAGAGAGTTGTTGGGTATGGTTTTCACCTACATTTCACTTATATGTTATGTTTTGGCATTATGCATGTACTTTATGATGACTTAAGTTATAAAAGGTGGTGTTTGGGGAGGAAAAAGGATCTTGGTTCATTTTGCCATCTTATGTTGGAGCTTTTAGCTTGCTTTCCTTGCTTGTGGAGGTGAAATTCCGTAGGAACCCTAGCTTCGGTAGTGAAAGATCTATCCCTAGCTAGTAGAGCACTCTTCGGTGGTGAAAGATCCAGCCCTAGTTTGCTATTGTGGAGTTTATTCAGATCGGGTTGTCAGATTCAGAGTTTCAGAGGCTTGCTGATCCAGTTTCAAGTCCAGAAAGAGAAGACAACCATATTCAGTAAGAGAGATCATTTATTTTATCAGTGGAACTTTTTGATATTGCATGTCATTGCATGTTGATGCATGTTACTTGCATGTTGGTTTAATTGCAATAAAAGTGAAGATATTGGTTATTTTCTGATTTTATACCTTGCTGCCATAACTGTACTTTGCTGTCATAAAAATCAGATTGTTATTTGCTGCAAATTTCTGTATTTTGTCAATTTTTTGTAAGATCCCAACAAGGGATATTTCACCAGTCCCTTGTGAATGGTTAGTTTAGGCTTAGATAGTTGTGTTTTTAGCTATAGGAGTAGTGTTAGCATTAGTTTAGATAGGTAGAGGAACCAACATTCTCTGGAGGTTTGTCTCAAGATGCAAGTCCCACACTTGGAGACAATCCCATGTTAGCCAAAAGTATTGATCTTCCATGATCAAATTCTAGGGTGGTACTTTTGCACGTTAACAGTCCCACAAGGAAGAAATGGGATAAGGTCTTCAAATCCGCTAGTCTCCAAAAAGGGACATGACAATGGGGCACCCACAATGTAATGTCCCCTTTTCAAACTTCATTAATTCTAGATACCCGAAACCTATTCTTATTATTTTCGTTGGCTAAAAGAAACATAAAAATGGAATTGAATTAATTTAAGCGGTCCAAGGGTATTATTATATTTTAATTGGAAAAAGACACTTAAATTATATTATTAATCCAAAAAAACAGAAATAGAATAAAATAATAATAGAATGATGAACTTCTATTATGGGGTGCTAAAGATAGAATAATAATTAAATAAAGCATTCTATTATGAGGTGCCAAAGATAGAATGGGTTGCATGAGCATCAAGATCCTATTTTTAGGATGGAGAGAGGATAAAACAATTTTATATTGTTTATTCCTATTTTTGGATGTGGCGCCAATTTTATAACTTTGGAGAAGGCCTCGGAAGTTATAGAGGCAGATTTGGAGTTTATTATTACATCATCTTGGAAATTTACCTACTTCTTTGTCTGCAAGTAGCTTTTGCTTTTACATCAACAATAGAGGACGAAATGCCTCATTTGCATATAGATTTGAGGATGAAATCCCTCACATTTGAGCTTGGCAATTCCATTTAGGGGTTGCAGTGGTCATTCAAGGTACAAGTGTTCATCAAGTGCAGCTAGGGAACACTTTTCAGGCTTAATTCTACATCTAGAATAGCAAGTACAACTAGGGCTTCAGTATTTGGGGGAAGATTTCAGTCAAATCAATTTGCATGCTCTTCTCTTCCATCTATCTTTCCATTTAGGTCATCAATTGTGAAAAATAATTGTATTCAGACACTCGGTATTTCTTTTATTGTAGCTGATTGAAATCAATAAATAAAAATCTGTTTTGGCACCTTGAGGCTTGCTGTTTTTTTAATTAAAAAATCAGATTGTCACTGCTGTCATAAAAGACAATTTTTATATTGATGTCCTAGGGTTTTGACAGAAATATCCAGATTTATCTAAAGTATTTTTAGGGATATTACACAAAAGAAAGCTGACTTCAATAAAAACTACAATGTATCTATATTTCAGTAGGGTCCATGGTAGTTTTAAGCCCTTCTTAAGTGTACTAAGGACAAATAATGCTCTGTCTTTAATTATTTTCTTAAGATTCTTGCAATTTTTTTGGTTCCCTCCTAAATGTGGTAGAACTTGTTTTTGTCTCCCCAGTTGTTTTCCAATTGATGTGGGTGAGGAATCTTTTTTGCATTCTATAAATGCTTTTGATCTGCTTGTCACTATAACCATTTCTCTTTAGAACACTAGTGATATGCGGAATTTTTCTTATTCAAAGTGCTTGTCTAAGATTCTTAAGACACTAGTAGCTAGGGTTTTAAGAATAACACATTTTTGCAATGGGTGATGATGGATGATCCGACACCTAGGGGTGAAGGTCTGTGAACTACATACCAAGTTCCAACATAGGGGTTGATGTGCTAAGAATGGAAATGATTTATGTTACTTTCTAACAATAACTAGGGTGTCTTAACAATTAGAAGGAGACTACTTATGAGTTTAGAATGAGAACAACCACGAAATGACAAAACACAAGCTTATAGAATTGTAATGTTAGTTTTACTTTTGGCTATTATCTACTAGCTCTATATAGATCCAAGAGATTGGATGTAAAATGACTTGCTAGAACTTACCGAATTGAAATTGGCCCTCTATGAATCACTATATTACATTCTCACGTTCTTATGAGGAAGATGAAAAACCTTTTCAGAAGTTGTAACCATCCCCATTCTATCATTTGGTTTTCCAACTGCCAGTGTTGGGTTTTGATATTAAGTGCAAAGATGTCTTTCCAAGTGTCATGAGATTGGCGGCACTAACTAGCGTCAAGCAATAACACTTTGTTAGACCGGCGGTAAAGTCTAGACTATATTTTGTTGGACTCTTTGGATGTTGGCGCTTGACAATAGAACCCCAATTAACTTGGATTAGTCACCCCTCAAAAAGGAATGGTTTCCTCAGCATCTAGTTGAAAAGCGAAGAGGGGAAAGTTTCCTCATTTTGCAATTTGGTGAACCTTTTCCTATGGAGAGGTCTAAGGCTTTTGTAGGCATTGATTTCCTGTTTCCTTGTATGTTTGATCTTTACATCTATGATTGGATGTATCTTTGCTGGGATAATGAAAACAGGATTTATCTTCTCTGGCTGACAATTTCTGCTGCAGCTGATTTTCCCAATGGATGTGGATGTTTTGTAAACTGACTGAAGCTAGCATACTATATTGTAAGTCTAGAGTGACTTTCATCATTTTAAACCTGGCACGACTTTTGAATTCTGGAAAATTCTCTCTCTGAATAAAAACTTGAATTAGTACTATACTAAAAAATCTAGGAATTCATAGCATTCAAATTTGGTCTTTTTGGGATTATGCAGAAGTTGCTCTGAAAACCATTGTCTTTTGCAGAAACATCTAGGGCTTGGAATTGCTTCTGTGTGTATGTATTTTGATGACCAACTAACAATAAAATAGTTTCGTGATACCTACTAAATGGATAGATCTTGAAGAAAGACTCAAATGCAATACACTTGAAGAACATTGCAGTTATCTTCTATAATGTGTTGTAAAGAAAAGTAACCACTGCAGTTATCTGATAAAATTGCTTGTGAAATCCATCAACTTAACATAAAATACATGATTGGGTTGTAATTGGGTAATCCCACATTGGTAATAATTGTAAGATATGGTTGATGCAGCAGGCACTACACTTACCAAATGCTTTACCGATGGGGAAGAAGCTAAAGGGTGACAAGCCCAAATTAGTGAATTATATTCACCATTATCCCCTTACTAACAAATACTTATGGTGCATCTGTGTTAAAACTAAAAGTCGGTCCCCTTGCCTTGTAATTATTACAAAAACACATGAGGAAAAATACATGAGTTAAAATGTCATTTGAGTAACGACTACTCATGGAGGTCATTTGTTTAATGACTAAAAACCACACGAGTAAAAATTCCACAAACATCAAATTGTGATTGTTTTTCTTGCGAAGAAATGACAAAGCTGCTGTTGTCTCATAAGTTCCAGCTTTGAATGCTTTGGTAGAAGTAGGAGAACATGTTTCTTTCTAAAATTAAGATTCATATTAAGTTTGTGTGAAGCTATCCACTAGAAATCCAATACTGAGAATACTAAGATCAAAATTTCAAGCACAAGAAATGTTCACGAAATACTTACCGTTGCAAAACCTTTTGCCATGAAAATATATAAATTTGTTTGTAGGTATAATATTGAATAGAGACAAGTCATTAAAGTAATACATACAATTTGATGTTCCTTTGCGATATTGGCAAATCCATTTATGAGAAAGCGAAACTAATGTATTTGGTATCGGTTCTATTATAAAAATGGGCTGAAGAGATGTGAAAGACAGAAAAAGTAAGGCCTTGGACTTGATTTCTATGAAAATTAGAGGATAGAATGATTAACTTATACATGACAGAGGCTTATGGACATGAGATCCAAAATCATAGCACCACAGAAGTTCATGAACTACTTTCTCGCCTGATAGTAACTATCAAGTTATGGAAAGTGATTTTCTGGTTGAAGAGTAAATTACAGCTAGCTTAGTGAAAAGCAGTTTAGTAAACTTGTTTTTGTGGATGTGCTCCCTTTTGAATTGATTCTTAAAATATATTTGACTTTTTTTTGTGACATCTTCTCCCCAAAATTTCTGCTCATTATTTAATTCTTTTCTCTCTTCCTGCAGAGGGAGGTAGTGGAGCAGTTACTACAATCATCTATGGGATCCCATCCCATAATTTGTGATAACCTAAAGAAAGTGTATCCAAGACAAGATGGTCATGCCGAAAAATATGCAGTCCGTGGTTTGTCCCTTGCTGTACCTCGAGGAGAGTGCTTTGGTATGCTTGGTCCCAATGGTGCTGGGAAAACCACCTCCATAAACATGGTAACTGCAATCGTTTTGCATATTAAAACTCTTTATATTTCTCTCTGCATTTTTCTGTTTTATTTTGTAAAAATGCATCTTATATTATTCCAAGGAGCAAAAGGTTACAACAGATGGGTGTATCTAACAAGAAGAATCACTCCCACATAAGCAAGGAAAGAAAGCACCTGAGCTTGCACCCCAATGGGCAAAGAGTTCACATCTTTGTGAAACCACTCAAACTTAGATTGTACAATCAAAGCCAACTCTTGTCTGAAGAGTTTCAACTTCCTTGCTGAGGGGGAAGAATCCACCCAAAAGACAGCTTGGCATCTTGTCCTCCAAAGAAAACTAATTGCTGCCAACCTAGTTGTATGCCATAAACTCTTGCAACTGTCCCTAACCATCCAAGAATCTCCTAAAAGAGGCCCTTTCCAAGAGAGAGGAGCAATAAAAAGGAAAGTGAATTCAACTTGCAACCATCCCCAAAAACCTCTTGCCGTTGGGCAGAAGATATGGTCAATTGTTTCTTCTTTCCCACATACGGTGCAAAATGCATCTCATAATCCAGTCTTCCTCAATCGTGTTTTGACAGCTAGACCCTGGTGCAATACTAACCATCCCAACACGTTGTGTTTGAAGGATGTTCTTGTTTTCCAAATAACCTGTCACCTTTGTTGCCATCTCACTTCAGGTCCCTGACCCGCCATCCTTTGTTCAATCGCGTGGCAATAGGATTTTAGTGGCGCACTCGATACTACAAGTCCTTTGTTATAGTTGAGAAGAATTTTCCCAGTGTTCCATTTCTGATCTCTTAGTATTTGATAGTCATATTTTCCCTTTTTGCAAGTGCATATGTAATTCAACACGTAAGACATGTTCATCTTACAATGTCTTATGACATTAACTTGTTTGTTGTAATTTTTTGTCTTTTCATGTATAATGCTTCTAAAGAACCATTCATTTATTTGTTCTCAAAATTGATTTTTTAAATATTTATTACAAGCAGTTTAGTCCTAGCAATATTTGTGATGATCCAGAACCTAGGGGCAATCCATGGGACAGAACATGAAATGAGGTTATAATGTGCTACGAGCAGAAATAAAACTTTTGTAAAAGGAGAACAACAATGACAATTAGAGTGCCATGACAGAGAGTGAAAGAACGATAGAACACCATACTAAGATTTTAATGCAGGATTGTATTCATTCAGAATCTGCAAGTTCTGTACAGTGACTCAAGAGGTCAGCTGTATCAACCAAAACTAACCTGCTATAACTCTATTTGATGGATAGCTAATATAAATAGTTATACAAGGAAGGGACAACTTGACAGCCAAAACAAGTGTGTTGAATAGGGCTGACATTGTAGGATCTGGGCTGCATTGGATACAACAGATCCAGCTTTGCATTTTTGACCACTTGTGCTTGAAGGTGATGACAAAGACAATGGCGAAGACAGCATTTAAATTGTGGTAACGTCATGATACTATGAGATGATCAAATTCTGGATCCTTCTAGATCAATTGCCCCTTCTTAGGCAATGGTCTCCATTGTCACAAAAGGAGACAGTTGTGGAAAGTGTTCAACAGCTTGAGCTTTGGTCGAGGCAGTTGACTAAGCTTGACAATTTGGTAGATTGGAATTTCTTAATTCCTTGTGCATTTGACCCTTGCGTCAATGACTTGATCTGATGATACTGCAATCAGGATTGATTTCAGTTGGTATAATTTCTTTTGTTTCCTTTGTCCAACAAAGGTGGGAAAATAGTGGTGCAAGAGTTTTTTTTTTTGATTGAATCCTAAATTGCAGGGATTAGCTGCACAGAATTCTTAGGCTTAGCTGCCAAGGACTGATGGGTTTCCATTTTGCCAAATTTGCCCGGAGCACGATCCCGGCCTCATCCATAGTTACCTAAGATGGCGGGACGGCGGGATGGCAATTTTTTTTGAAAATTTGGGGACGGCTAATAAAAAATATATATAATTTATTAATTTTACAAATATAACATGAATAATTCAATAAACTAAGACTTAAAATTGAAACTTTGAAGATTGAAACCATAATGATTAATCCAGTTATTCATTTGCATCAGCTTCAAAAGATTTTGACGGGGATTTAAGAGGTAAGAGTCTTTATTTGAAGTTTTTCATTTTACTTTTTTCTGTTTCCCATTTAAGTAGATCTATATGTTTTGATATATATATATATATATATATATCCATTTTTTCTTTCTTTCACGGGCTGCTAGGATTTTTAATTCAAAAGGTAACCTTTGTTTTATAGGTGTTATGGTTTGCAATTTGCATATGGCAATTCAAAGTGAAAACAAGAATGGCAATTATTGAGCGTATTGCTTAGACACATGGAGAGCCGTAAAACATAAAGTGGTACTTGTGCAAGGCGGAATAAATGTGGCCTCGCTTGTCTTTCCCTAATGAAGTTTGAATTTCGTGCAAGTGACATGTCGAAAAATGGTCACCTCAAAATATTATTCCAAAGATCAAAGGAGTGCTTACTTGAGTAGAACAGTGAGATATATTGGGAATTTTCATCATTCACAAGGATAGTACTTACTACAGCCTTCATCTTTCTCGACCATTTTCCATTTAGTTCGTCATTATTGACAGATAATCAGTTACTCTGCTTTCAGGCAAACCAAAATAATAAACTGCAGTTTATGGCAATTATGAGAACTTTGCATGTTGTTTTTTACTAGAATGTATTAAATTTAAAAAAAAATATAAAAAAAAGTATTATAAAACTGAAATTCGACATATTTTAATGTTGGAAAAGTGCAGATTTCATTGGGGACGTCGTGAAGTCCCGGGACGTCTCGGGGACGTCGTGAAGTCTCCGGGACGTCGTGAAGTCCCCGGGACATTGTGAAGTCCCCAGGATGTCTCGGGGATGTCGTGAAGTCCCCGGGACGTCCCCAATGAAGTCCCCAAAGTCCCTTTGCACCCGAGACGTCCCGGGTGTGTTCTTGGTTTGTGGGGGACGTCCCCCTTTTTTTCTGGAAATTGGGGACGGCAGGGGAAGCCCCCGTCCTCGCCCCCGCCCCCGCCCCAAGTCCCAGGGACGCCCCGACGTCCGAGACGTGAGGAAAATGGCCGGGACGCATCCCCGCGTAACACTGGCCTCATCCCTTATTTATTGGTATCTCATGAGAGTGGAACCTTGGTGGATGGCTAGGCAACACCTTTTACACCATCATATGCACCTTTGGACAACAACCCATTCGATGTGGTACAAGAGTTTTGAATTTAATACTTTGGGTAAAAATCAATATAAATGTGGTAGATTGAGACGAAAGATATTATCTCTAACCTTTTTAGTGATAGTTAATTTGCTGTACCGAAGAGGTTAAATCTCGTGGAAAGGTCTTGTGAGTCTTTCCTTTTGTAAATGAAGTCATCCTTTGTCACCAAACTTGAATTGGTGTGGTGTCCGATGCTGTTCATGGTGGTGCTTATACATAGCATTGGTCATCTGCAGGTTTGTTTGCACTTGTGCTGAACGTGTTGAATGAACTTGCAGCTTTGTCGACTTCCTTATAAGTTGGGGGAGTTGCTATTGTTGATGGCAATGTAGGGTAAGTTACATCAATGGGTGCCAATGGTTGGAGACCCAAACATACCTCAAAAGCCTCAAAAGGGTCATGTTTGGTAGTGTTGTAGCTATGCAAAATGAAAGGTAGACATTCATCTTGAGTGCAATGCTTCTTAGAATTGTACATTTTGAGAAGATGTGTTATCATCCTATTCACCACTTTTATTTATCCACCAATGTTAGGATTGAATGCATTAGGCTTAGTCAGTTTTATCATTGACCAAAGTGCCTTCCAAAAATTGCTCAAGAACTTGATCTCTCTATTCGATATGATGGTAGAGGGTAGTCCAAAGTGAACCCGCACATTCTTCCTATCTTGAATGACAGTCATTACTTTCATGATTTATCCTAAGTGTAATGCTTCTTAGAATTGTACATTATGAGAAGATGCATTATCTTCCCATTCACCATTTCACTTTCATTTGTTTATCACTATGAATATGAAATGCAGCACAATTTTTTAGTTTTGTGTCTATCATTAACCAAATTGCTTTTTTAGAAATTACTCTAGAACCTGCCACCTCCATCAAATATAAGGTTAGACAGTAATCCAAGATTCCATACATCACTGCTTCTTTGAATTGTACATTCTGAGAAGATGCATTATCATCGTATTCACCACTTTTATTTATCCACCAATATGAAGATTGAATGCATTAGGTGTTGTCAGTTTATCATTGACCTAAGTGCTTTCCAAAAATTGCTCAAGAACTTGAATTCTCTATTAGATATGATGGTAGAGGGTAGTCCAAGGTGAACCCATACATACTTCTTAGAATTGTAGCCACCTTGAATGACAGTCAGATTACTTTCATGATTTATTCCAAGCGCAATGCTTCTTAGAATTGTACATTATGAGAAAATGCATTATCATCCCATTCACCATTTCACTTTCATTTTGTTTATCAATTTGAGGATGAAATGTAGCATAACTTTTCAGTTTTGTCTCTATCATTAAACAAAGTACTTTTTAGAAATTAGTCAAGAACCTATCACCTCCATTAAATATAAGGTTAGACAGTAATCCAAAAACCATACATTTAAAAAAAAAAAAAAACAGAGGCGTTTCCTAAGTTTAAATAGCCATTTTACGTGGCCCAAGAATTGCCATCTTTGAGAATGTTATTACCATGTTTGGTAATAGGTAAACCTGAGAGGAAATCCATGGAAACTAATTCACAATGTTGGTTTGGTACCGACAAACGAGTGTACATTTTTGCTTCTTGTCAGCCTATTTGGCTATAGCACATGTAGTACAAGATTTGATACATTTGGCAATAGATCACTTGAGATGCGGCCAAAAGAAATATTTCTTCAATACTATCAGGGTATTTTCAATTCCAAAAGGATCTACAACCTTGCTGAGTTGAGCCTTGCATATCAATTTTTGATGCTTTGCCTCTTGTGGTATGCAAAAGTGCCCCGAATGAAAGAGACCATTGTGTAAGTAGTGATTTGAAATTGACTTACTGAATTTTAGTTCTCGATAGATTTGTACAAAGTTTGAATCTGCTCAATACTATTTTGGCAATTTGTTAGTAGCGTGTTCTCATGTGTCAAGTGTCGATAGTTGAAAACTCTTAGCCAAGGATCACTCTTGCAGAATTACCATTACCATAGTCTTAAGCTTAGACATATACACAAAAGAAATGGATCAATATACGAGTCTCCATATTATTAATCAGCTCAAAAATGTACAATACCCCAGATTCTTTACAAGGAGGGAGTGCCCATAATATAGGCTAACAAGAAGTTATCCTCAACTAGAAAATAGGGTGGAGAGCTAATATTAGGGAACACTACAAATCCCTAAAATCATGCTCAAGCCACCTATGTGAGAATAAAATAGCAAGTTAATAAAACAACTATACTCCCAAAATAAGCTTATCTCAAGTGAGTGGTGTGAACACGACTAAAACTAAGTAGGTTGGAAAATATCCTAAACCACTTAGTAGTGTGAACACATCAACTCCAACATCAAGCACATAGAAAAGGGATTTGATAAGGGGTTGACTCAAACAATCTGCTACTAGATTGGCACTTTGTTTCTTATCCCTGAGGTTCAAGTGAAACTTTAGAAAGTACCAAAACCATTTTCGACGCCACTCTTTCGTAATTAGTTTCGTGTTTGCAAGAACCTGCAATGGTTTATGGTTGATATGAATGATGGTATCCTTTCCCACTATGTAGTGTTGCCAATGCTTACATGACTAGACAATGGCATAAAACTCTTCGGTAAATGTGTGATACTCTCTTGCCGCGACAAGAATGTTTCACCGTGGTAAGCAATTGGGTGACAAAATTGAGAAAGGACTGCTACATGTGATTCAAATGTGTGATTCTCTATCTCAAATGGTCAGTAAAGGATATGATAGTGCAAGCATTGGCAAAAATATAGTTTGCATTTTAGTTCTTCAAATGCGTTTTGTCCTATAGTTGCCTAGTTGTAATTTGATTTCGTGCCATCTTCGTGACTTGATTCAAGGGTCAAGTGATGTGGGAGAAACCGAGTTCGAATTTCCTTTTTAGAAATGGTGTCCCCGAGATTTCACCCTGAAATCTGGGGCCACCCCTTTTAAATTTTTTTTCTTTTCAAGTAGCGGGTCGTTTTGTGTTTTTGTTGCTTGCAGTTGTCTTCATTTCTCTAAGGTATCCCCAGAGAATCATAAAAGCCAAATTCGACAAATACCCACATGCTAAAACTCACTCTATCCCTTCGCCAGGTTTTGTCTGAAAACGTTTTATTTATTTATTTATTAAATAAATAAAGTTTTTTTGAAATAGTTTGTGCTGAAGTTAAACCCCATCGTGGATTTCCATGCCAGTATTACTTTCATCTCTGAATGGAGCATTCATGCAAGGATGAGTTTTTACACACTGGTTAATTGACAAGTTATTTTCGAGCAATTGTCTGCGACTTCTGGCGTGTTTTTTTCGTTTTTATTTATTTCTTTTGTGTTTGTTTTTCGGTTTTTCTCCATAATCTATTTGGCAATTCCCCTTGGTCTTTTCTTTCGTTTTGCTTAACCAATTCAATTGCTTGGGGTTTTTGGAAGTCATTCATAGCCTCAAACAAAAGTGAAAACTATTGTGAAGTGCTAATTTTTAACGCAGCAGTTTGGAAGCAAGTCGCACTTTCCAGAAATGGGTGATTTCTCTGTGCAGAGCCATAAATTCAATTGCCCCATCATCCAGAATTCATACAGTGATCCAAAGATGGAGTTTTTAGTCCAAGTCGTGAAAGAAAGCTCATGCAAGTCGTGATTCTAAGTTGCCTGCTACCTTGGGTTTCCACGCCAAATTTGAGAATTAATTCACCCATGCAAGTTGCACTTTTTGGGGCTGCTTGGAAGGTTAGAAATTCACACAAATCACTTAAGTGAAAAGTGGGAATTTTGGGGCTGCCTGGAAAGCTGAAAATTCACACTTGACCTCATATTTTTCACACAAAAGAGAATTAATTCACCCATGCAAGTCACACTTTTTGGGGCTGCTTGGAAGGTTGGAAATTCACACTAGATCACTTAAGTGGAAAGTGGGAATTTTGGGGCTGCTTGGAAGGCTGAAAATTCACACTTCCTTGCCCTCATGTTTTTCACACAATTCCTAGCCAAAAATGCGACCCACTTTGGCATAGCTACATGCTATAAAATGTATTTGTTTTTATTTATTTCTAGCAAAGGTTGGCGCCAAAGATAGGGAGAAAGTCAAAGCAAACAGCATGCTAAAAATAAGACAAAGAAGCTTGCTAAAAATAAAGGAAAGAATTGCAAGGAAAAACAAGCTAAATTAGGCAAACTTGGGCGCCCAAATAAGGAGAAAAAGCACAACTTATTATTAGAAATTGCTAAAAATAAGAGGAAGCAATTGGTAAAAATAGCATGCAGTTGCCTATATAAGAAGTGGATGCCATAAGTAAAGAGAAATTAATTCTTTTATGTGGAGCATGCTGCCTGGAGGATATTGGCGCCCAAGGTTGAAGTTGTGAGCATTAAAAATATTTTTAATTGCCGGGAAGCATCCAATTTTGGTGCCTAAGGTTGGAAGTGCTTTCTTTTTATTATTTTGGCTATCTGCATGTTGATGTGAGTGCATGTGTATACTTCTTGGTGCTCATACTTGGTGAAAAAAGGCAAAGTCAATGTCGATACATTGAATATATCTTCAAAATCGGGAGGAATTACGGTGTTCGGGACGAATTGATCCAATTACAAGGTCTTGTCAAAAATAAAAGAAAAAGATCTCAGACGAAAGTTGATTCAGGCACGATGAAGGGTGATGAGTTTTGTCTGAATTGTTTACGAAAAACATTGCACTGGTGCACATACTTGAGAAGAACTGCAAAAGCTTCAAGGATAAGAGGAGAAGACAGGTCAGAGGCAACACCCGCAATCAAATCATAGTCAGATGCTTCCAGATCTAGTTTGGTGAGAATCAAAGGCAAAGATTCAACAACATATGGGAGAAAGAGCTTCTCATATTCAAGGCAGGGGTATCATTCATATCATTCATGAGGTGGAAGTGCAATACAGGTTGGATCAACATGCAGAGTATGGAAGAAGAACAAGACTGGGAGTGTTGCAACAACTTTCTTCTAATTTCTTCTCCTCTTTCTTCTTCTTTCTCTTATTTTCTTCGACAAAGTAATTGAGTAATCAATTAAATTGTAAAACTTAAGTGATTGGTTTAAAAGCCGTTACTTCAAGTTACTGGAAGAAGTCAATTACTTGGAAATAGGTGGCAAACATGCAAAATAGAAGGTTCTATTTTCAGTTGTAAAGCATGCATGTCATGCAAAGAGAAATTCTAGGGGAAATATTGCCAAATGTTTCCTTTACGGCTTCCACATGCAACAATTCATTGAAAGCTTCCTATTTGTAATTGCCCTTTATGCACTATAAATAGAGGAAGAGCTTACGGGTTTAAGAATCACAACTGGTTTTATTAGAACTTGTTTTAGCAAGAGCTTTTGTAATTAGAGCATTCTTGAGTTTTCAGACTTTGTGCTGGAACCCTTGATGTGATTGCTGCAAAGGCTTGAGATTGAATAAAAGGCGGATTTCTGGAGAACTTTGTGTCTATAGTGTTTTGCTGAGCTCTTTTTTTCAGAGGTTTTAGATAAACTTTGTGTTATCTCAGATCTAGGTTAGAAATCATTTCTTTCCCGTTCTACTGAATGTTGTGATTTATTTGTTTATTTAATTAGTGTGGATGAGACCAACTCTGTTAACTATTGGTTGATTCAGACATCCTCCTTTCCTTACTTCCGTTTTTCCCCTTCCGCAAATAACCCATCACACTGCTTATTTGTTGCAAAATTGCCCAACCGTGGTTCACGAGTGAGAGAATTAAAGTAAAACCTCTAAAAATAGATATTAGGTTTCGCCCTTGCACAATAGATAAACATCTTAGACATGAGTCTCACCATTAAATGAGGGCGATTTATCTCATGACTACCTAGGTTTTATGCTATGCATAAAATCTAGCCAACAAGAAATTTGCCAACCCTAAGAAATAATGAAGTCTTGTAAGAGTCATTGATTTTGTAGGTCACTCATGAATGACACGGAACTTTACGAGATCCACATGTACACTTTGTGCATCTACAATATACCTAAATCTTTATCTCTTTCTTGGAAAACTAACATTTCTCAAGATTGCATACAATTTATGCTACCGTAAAGTGTTGAGCACTTGTTACATGCAATTTAAATGTTCATCCCATGTTTTGTCAAAACTCAAAGTGTCAATCTCGGTAGATAACAACAAATGAAGCTATGAAGGGCTGTTGTAGGAGCATTGGTCAAGCCAAAAGCATAACCAACCATTCAAACAAACCGTCCTTTGCTCCGAATACGGGTTTCCATGCATGTGAGGGTTCAATAGTAATCTGGTGATACCCTCACTTGAGATTATCTTGGTGAAGAATTCTTGTCTGTGGAGCTGGTCTGTAATGTCCCTTTTAGGGCTGAAAACAGAGAAAAGGGGTTTATTGGCTATCCACAATAGATTTGATCTGAAAACACCTTCAAGTACACACACAACAAACTGAAAATAGCTAAGAATATCTTAGAATGATTAACCAATACAAAATCTGCAGTCTCCTAGGGCAGCGAACTGCCTATGAGATTCGAATCCACTTTTCACTATGCAAATCAATGTAGAATGCCATGAAATAATTTATCTAGCCACGACAATATTTATACATCACAAATACATCAAAATATTGAAGAAATATCTGATCATAACAACAACAGTCCAACCAAACCGAGGGCTAGGAAAAATAGCAAATCCTCACCAAAATTCTTCAAAGTTTAGATTACGGCCTTATAAATTATGCCGAACAAGAATATCAAACCAAAATAGTGAAATCAGCCCTACAACATACCAAACCCTCCACCCATGCAAGTCGCCTAGGGTAAGAAGGGGGAAAACCAACAATAAACCACCTTGAAGTACTTTGGAAACCCCTATATGGGATTCCCCTCAAGCTTGAGGAGTGTTTGTTCCTCAATCTTCCAACAATGGAGGTTTTTGTCCACAAAGTTGAGCCACACTAAAGCTTTTCGTCTTTAGTGGAGAGTAGGGCACATTATGCACAAACCCAAGATATCAATTCTTAAATTAAACATGCATAACCCTTCAAACAAACATTCATGTCCTTATATATCCTCAAGTGGTGCCAATATCAAAATAGAAGCCCGATGCATAGGCCGACTATAATGTCCTCTTTTCAGGGGCATTGCTAATATATTTGTTCATCTCTTTTATTTGCATTGTAACCCCTTGGCATGCCTAGCGCTACAAGTGAGAGTCTCTAGCTAGTTTAAAAATGCGCACATAGGTTAGTTACTCTTTATTATTTAATTAGAAAATAATAAAGTGCACATTAAGTGAGTCTTTTAAATATTTTAATTAAGTTTTATGTTTTCCCTCCAAAAGGGAAGAGGTTGGCCATTTGAATGTTGCACCCCTTATGTTATAAAAGGAGGTTGCGTGGCCATCATTGGGCATGTTGGATTTGATCATTTATGTCTCTCCATGCTTGGAGAAATGGGATGTATGCCCTAGCTCTTCATTGTGCTCTCTCTCTCATTCGATTTGTGGAATTGAAGTAAATGTGATTTTGATCCATTAGTGTGTGTTGTGTTGCATTTGTGTGTGGTGAATTGCACTAGGAGGGTTTCCTTGCCCTAGCACATTTATTTGTGGGACAAATTTGCATGTTCTTGCTCATTTTTGAAGTGATCATTGAAGGGTTTGAGGTACTTTTGCTATTGTTGTTCACTGCTGCATTATTCTAGCTATAACGACTTGGATTGGAGGTTATTTTGGCATGCTTGAGTGGTAAATAAGCTAGATCTGAAATCTGATCTGTGTTAGATTTTATTTAAGAGTTAGGGGCAGTTATTTTGGTGTGTTTGGAGGCTAGAGAAGTGCTGGTTTCTAGTTTATTATGCACTTGGTTTCATGGAAAAATATGGAGTATTGAATGAGTTATGAATTTTAGAAGATTTCAGCTATCTGCAAGCTATGTTGTTATTAATTAATATTTATTTCAGACCTGCATTTTGGGATCAGTTTAACATTGGATTTGGTTGTAGAAATTAGGAGGAATAAGGAGAATTAACTTCATAATTTTTGGAGTTGATTTGATGCCCTAAATGTGTTGGGCGACCTACTTTTTAGGGAAAAATTAGGGTTTTGTGTTTGCTGTGTGAAAACTGATTTTGGAATATTATTCTTCATATTTTTGTGGCCCAAGATCCAAAGTTTCAGCTCATTTGGACTTCTTCTAAGAAAAGATATGAATTTTTGAAAATTGCAGTAGTCCGGGGTTTGAATATTAATTGTTTTCAAGCTGTGTGATTAGATTTATGCTAATTCCTAACTTGTCCTAAAGGGGGACATTACACCGACCTTCAAGTAATTCTATTTCTTCATTAACCTCTATGTGGGCTCTCCAATCAAGTCCGACCCATAAGGATTAGAAGTCTTTGAACCAAATAAGAGGCCTTGATGCCCAATTCGCCATTAAAAGTATTTAAAAATACTTTTACGCCATTACATCAAGTAGAATTCATCATCCATTTATCGGGGTCGTGTGAAATAGCTAGGAACATAAAAGGAAGGGTCTAAGGTTTTGAGCAAAAATACAAATGTAGAGGGTGATTGAGATGAGAGGTTAAGGCTCGATACCACTAATTTGGAGACCATGTGTGATTTGGGGGACAACACACTAATGAAGGTTCTATTGTTTTATGAGCGGAAATAGTTTTATGAAAGAGAGTGTTGACAATTAGAGTGCTTTGACAAAGAATGGAAGGACACTAGGACACCATACTAAAACTATAATGTGAGGTTGTATTAATTCTAAATTTGTAAGTTATGTACAACAATTCAAGAGGTTGGAAGTATAGCCTAACTAGAAGCTTTGATGAATTGCTATTGCACATGGTTATTCAAGGAAGGGATGGCTTAACAATGACAAGAAGATTAGTTGCTTTCCTTTTGTCGGTTCTTATTCCATGCTTTGTTGTTTTATGAAGATACCACGTAAAAAGTATGTTGAACAAAGCGACATCTTTGTTGCTCTGGGTGGTATTGGATACAAGAATCCAACTTTGCAGTTCTAACCATGTGTGATTGAGATGGTGAAAAAATCAACGGTGAATATTACATTCCATTTGGATTACCGTAATGATATGGCAAGATAAACAAAGTCCCATATCATTCTAGACTATTTGAGACCTTCATACACATTTTTTTAATCATCCATGAGCTCATTGTAGCTAACTCTATATTTTAGGGCCACTAGTGAAGTTATGTATTTTTCCATTTCTAAGAAATTTTATCTCTAGTAATTTATCCTTGTTGGGAACCTATACCTCCTTTAAATGTTTTTTTCCACATTATACACCATTGATTGTTTTAGCATTTGAAGTTTGAAAATCCAAAATGGGGACAATATAATGATACTTGTTAGACTAAAATTCTATCAAGGTGTAGCCAAATATTTTTGGATGCAAACAAATTATAAATCTCTTGATACCTGATTTTTCACATAGAAGCATTAATTTTCTACACCTCACAACATGCGTTATCTATATTAATGAGAAACGTGCTATGATTGCATTGGCTTCTTAGATTGTAAGAAGAGGTTCCTATACTGCTCAAGATTTATTAACTCCAGACAACAACGTATTAGATATGAGAAAGAGTAACACAATGGAGAACACAAGATACAAATGTTGTGTAGAATGTACCAAACTATCACTTTTTCATTATAGCACAATATAGCAAGATGATCCAAATGAGGCACAACCCTCATCTATCTATATATGGTGGTTATAACACAAAGTTAGCCTCCATTATACAAGGTAGAACGTGGTGATTCTATCACACCAACAATATCCAATATAAACTCAGATCCCAAGGTATCTCAAACTTGTGTCCAATTGGGCCCAATAAGCAATTCGAACTTCGCCACAAGACAATTCTCCAAAGGGCTAGTTAAACCCTTAACCCTAAGCATTTAAGGTACACCCATAACTAGTGAACCAAGAAGGGCCTGAAAAGGTGGGTTTACATCAAACATGCAAATATGCACAAACATATCCTTACTTGAACTCGACTCAAAGGGCACAAAGAAGATGGCATTATGCAAACACCCCCTCAAGGGAAATAATTTCCTCCATGTTCCATAGCCTCATAAATCACCCTCGAAAGCTGGTCTAACATCAATGCCTCCAAATTCAACTTGATCAACATTCAATCACCTAGAGCCAACGATCATTAGTACTTAACAATGAAAAAATCCAAAATCGATGGATCTAATTCAATCCCCTAGAGCCCATACCAAAGCAATCCACGAAGAGCAAAGGGAAAATCAATGTAGTATGGTCTCAGAAGAGCCATGTCAAAACTCGCACGATTTTTGAAGCTCTAGTCCTCAGCCTTAAAACATGAAAGATAACCCGAGAGCTAAAGTTATTTGTTGAAAAGTATTTGTCCTACCCATGTGCACTTCAAACAATAGACTCAAGCATTAAGATAAACACCCATATGCGTACATCCTCCTTTGCAGGAAAGATGCCATCGTTTTAAGAAAAAAAAGTCTCACCTATAGCATGAGAGAGCCCTGTGGCAGTTTTACTATGTTAACATAGGTTTAGGAAGAAAAAAATTATTTTAATGTCCACGAATGATCAAAAGTAGGTCAATAGGACTCGAGCCAATTCACCATCAATGGAGTTTGCACACAAAAACAAATTACTCTAACCAAAACATAAAAACAACACATAACACAACCTATGACAGTAATCTAACACATAACAACACATAGGAGGTCAATTTCGATCAATATCTGCAACTTCATTACAAAAGGGGTGAGATGGGAAAGGGAGCAAGCTGAACTACAAAATTGCTCCACATGCTACTCCCTATCTCAATGTGAATATCCTATTCTCTCCAAGATGAGATAGTTTCTTATAACGAGCCTTTATGATTTTTCTCCAACTTGCATGCATTTTTCTAATGACACCTAACACATGCATTTTGTCCTCTATTGATACTTATACAACCGCATCTTGACACCTCTCTCATGCAACTTTGATTATAACCTTTGATGAAGCTCTAGCATTGTCGACAATCAATCCTCTGCCTTTGTCTCAATGTTTGCACTTTGGTGCTCACTCTGTCTTTGACCTCCTCTTCCCTTATTCTTTGACTTCTAGTCCTCCTTTGGCGCTCTGGTTTGTCTTATGCGGCTTCCTTCTCCCAGCCCCAAACTATCTCCCTAAGTACAACACCCAAACTTCTACATTCCTCATATGGTCCCTTGCTTCCCGTATTCCTCCTTCGACATTTCCATTTTCTCTCTCTCGCCTCAACCATCGTGTGCCGAACTCTATTGATGCTTTGACACTTTCCATCAATTTTCCTCCCCACAATGTTTGTCACGGACCATGAGACCCCGTCCAAGAGCTACTAAGATCCGACTCGGGCGAAAGGGGCTCAACCAAGAGTGAAAAGACCACCCTATTCCTCGATCTTAATCAATGTGAGCCACACAACCACTCCACCATATTTGAAGCTAGCTGGGTCAAAAATAAATCAAGCTTTACAACATGACAAAAGCCGCATGATAAATCTGCTCCAACCTTCTTGGAGTTCCCATGTGGCCTCATATGATTTAATGAACTGGCCATGTTCGTAATGGTGTAAATAGCTTTACGTTTTCAATGCTCTTAGATATATTAGGTGGTTTTACTTTCGGCTTTATTTATAAATACTATGTGGCTAGGTTTGTTAGTTAAAATTAGAAGCAATGCAATCATAGTAGGTTGTCTCTTAGTTTTGACTATCCCCCAATTTGTTTCTTTTTGGTAATCTCGCACGGGTATGATAAAATTTCTAATGCTAAATCAATACTCTTGGATATACTTCAGCGGACCCATGGTTTTGATATACACGAGGCTCTAGCTTTTGTAAAATTCTCCTTTAATAAATTCAATGTTGATTTTTATACAATAAAAAATACATAAGCCACAAGAAGAGCTACTCCATAATAGGGCCATGATGTTGCTAAGAAGCAACTCCATAACCAAGCAAAGCGATTCAAACTTCATTCCATAAGAAGCATCCATAATCATAGATCAAAATGCCAATCATGTCAACTTAAACCTATGCGATCTTTGGGTCCAAAGAAACTACCTTGAAGCAAATTCCAAATGCACATTAGCAAGCTTCACTGTCTCAGAAGCAAAATTCAAAATGCATAAATGTCAAGATACACATATGCAAGCTCCATCTCGCCTCGAAGCAAGGACAAGAGTGCACCAATGGCTAAGTATACCTAAGCAAGATTTATCCTTTCAAGAGCAAGAACCAAAGTGCACCAATATTAGAAATAATATTTAGCAATGCCAACAAGCGTGGAGTGTGACTTGCCATACCATCATCCCTTTCGAGCCACACTCACCGGCTCAAAGACTACAAACCCAAAGAATCACCGAATAAAGTATGACAGGCTCATTAATGCATCACCATATAACTATCATCTAAATGCATCATCCTATAACTATCATCTAAATGCATCATCATGACCATCTTATGTAGTAAATAGTCCCACGAAGCTCAACAACAAGATCATATCAATGAACTTAGCACCATGAGAGACTTCAAAATGTAGATATTATGTAGAAGCAACCAACCAAGCTATAGAATTGATAAATCATCAAAGAATCCAAATCATCCATCAAACAAATCCAAGAAATGACATCTCATATCAAAGCAAAGGCCACCTAGAAACCAACCAAGGATGGTCACCCAAAAACCAACACGATGCAAAGGCTAAGCACAAAACATCAAATATACAAATACAGTTACAAAATGTATCAAATGAGTTTGTAAAACGTTGGGAAAGTGTTTTCTATTATATTTGAATACAAATAGAGTACAAAATCACATCATCATGCGAATACAACAGCCAACTGATAACTCTTATGAATTTATGATGATTGTCATTGAAAATCATCATCATAAATTGCATATCCATGCAAATTACAAATTACAAGAATCAAATTACAAATTACAAGAATTTACAATTTCCTCTTCCCCATTCTAGTGAAAACTTGGGGAGAGGGTCTAGTGAATCTTGTCCTCGCACTTGGCTGCGGATCCTTGCTCCTAGAAGGCTGCGAATGCGGCTCCACGTTGGTTCTAGATGGCAATGACTCCTCTCGCCTTATGTTCGACATCATCTACAACGATGTCATCCAATCCAATCTCTCTTACTTTTGCTATACCTACACCCTCCATAGCTTCCCTCTTGAAATCAACAATCTCGTCTTTTTTGAACATGGGGATCTCCTCTTCTTGCACAATCTAGTTCATTGTAGGGATCAATCTCATCCAAATCAATAGGATCTTGTGACGTGTCCACTTTTCTTGTGCGAAGATGAAGATTGTATTGCACAAAAACTGGGTCATTGAGTCGTCATTGAGTTAGCTTATTGCGTTTTTTTGTGTGAATGAGCTTAAACAAACTCTAGTTGCTTTCATATCTAGAAATGCTACAAGGTTGAAATAAATTTTAGAGGGCTAACTTTTGAAGATTTGGGGTATTTTCACCCCAATCGTTACACCAAAAACTTGCAAACAAGATATTCAAAAGTTTGTAATTTATCAATAATTGTAAATTTGTAACTTGTAAGATATAAGTGAAGACCCCAATTTTTGTAGTGTTACGCGGGGACATGCACCCCCCGTCCCGAACATCTTGGGTGCTTAGGGACGGGGATAGGGACAAAACGTCTCCCTGTGCACCCTCCAAATGCAAAAATGAAGGGAATGTCTTTGGGATATTCCCGAGTTTAGGGAAAGCACCTAGGGCGTTTGGGCGCTTTGAGATTTTGGGGACTCCAACGGGACGTTGTGACATCCTTGATATAGATGCCTGAAGTCTCTAGAGTCCACGAAGTCCCAAAAAGTTAAAAAAATATATTAGAAAAGATTAAAAACATAAAAGATTATGACTTTGAAAAGAGGAAAATGAAAACAATACGTTATGTAGTGATACTAGATGTAAATCCTTTTCCCATGCAAAGTTACCTTCCCAAGAAATGGACTTCTGCTGTTTTATGTAGGTTCAAAAGAAGATATTCTAATGAGAGGTTGCTGCTATTTTACATTTTTAAGCCTTTCTTATACATAGCAATAGCATCTATAAATTCACATGCATATTTTTAAGGATTTCTTTAGTTTCAAAATTTTGTTGTGCAAGTCTTTCTGCCTCTTTTTGTATGATAATGGAGGCTTTACTAGTATATTAGGATGTTCTAGAGGCCAACTTTGTATTTAAGTTTTTAATGTTTTTTGGTTACCTTAGCTAGTTTTGTCTATTGATGGCTTTTCATGTAGTTTGCAAGGCCTCAAATGTTCCAGTAAAGCAAATTTTTTAATTTGAGGATATAATCATATAAGTGACATGATAAAGAGATGTTGCATAATCATATAAGTGACATGATAAAGAGATGTTGCATGCCCTTTGGTAACACTTCTGGCTATGGTGATGATTTTTTTTTTTTAAAAACCTATAAAATATTATTTCATGAGAAAAATATTTGTACAATTTTGACTATGCTAGGCATGGAAACTATTAGTCCAATCCTGAGCATTATGAAACAAAATAAACTTAATGAACATCATGAAAGATTATCAAGTTTCAAAATAGCTTTCATATTTGTTTGATCTCGTTGAGGCCACCACAGAGGGGGATCTCCATAGCATCGATGTCATGATTATCCAAAGCCCAATTAGCTAGAGCATCAGCCACCTGATTTTTCTGTCTAGAAATATGACTGATTTGCAACAACTGAAAATTAGCCTGCAATCCTTTGATTTTTTTTTTTCGCGTTCAATCTGCCAATTTGAACTCCCTAGATTCTCTGAAGAAGTCAACATCCTAACAATAATCTTGGAATCAGATTCCACTTGCACCTGAGTCCATCCACACTTAATAGCCTCTTGTAAACCTCTATAGATAGCTCTGATCTCAACAACATTGTTAGTAGTAGTTCCCAAATTTTCAGCAAAGAAGAAAGTAGCTCTCCCATCATGCATTCTTCCAATACCCCCATTGCCGCTTTCCCGGATTTCCCCTGGAAGCCCCATCCGTATTCAATTTACCTACCTGCATAGGAGGAGGAACCCATTTTTGTTGTTTATCTTCTCTTTTTTAATCGTAAAAGCAAGAAGTGGGAACTAGTAGGCTGAAAAGAGAGCAAATTACATATATTACTCCATTCCGGAGTAAGAGAAGAGGGAAGGGATACTTTCTGCTTGATAGTTTCTGCCATATTAATTATAGTCTTCTGCCAAACGTACCCCTTTTCTGTGATCTCTTGCTTGAAAATTCTTTTATTTCGTTCCTTCCATATATTCCAAATTAACAAAGAGATACATATCCATAAGGCAGGGAGTAAGTTTTGTCCTTTTGGGATACCTTCTTGCCATTCCTTCATCAGTTGCTCAAGAGAATGAAGTCCTTGGTAATGTATACCAAACATATTCGCAAGAGATTGCCATAAAGGTATAACCCACAGACAATGGAAGAAGAGATGATGTCTAGTTTCCTCCTCATTCCAACATAGTGTACATCTGAAAGGCCCATAAAAACCTCTCTTCATAAGTCTATCTCCTGTGAGAATTCTGCCATGTGCCAAGAGCCAAAGAAAAAAACTAACCTTGGGCCATATAGTAGGCTGCCATATTTGCTTAAACATAGCTTGGAGGGGATGAGGATTACCTCTAGTTAGCTCTTCATATCCAGAGTGAATTGTATATTCTCCTTTTGATGAAATTTTAATCTTCCATGTTTTTTCAGCGTTAGGGGACACATTGTATGTTTTTAATATTTATATATTGTTTTACTATCTATCCCCCGTCGTCCCTCTACAATACCCAAAATCAGGGATTTTTTTTCACGTCTTGAAAACTCCATCTTGGAGTCTTAGGTAACTGTGAATTTTTACTTGGTGTCATGGTGGATCTCCCTATGATAGCTAATGGAGAAGAAAAAGCCTCTTCCTAGCCTATTTGTAATTCTGCAACTCTAAAATAATGAGTTCCCTCCCCTCAACCTCAAGTGTCGTTCTCTCAATGCATGTTGAGAGGCCTTCCATAACCTCCCCATTAACATCTATGAAACCATTAGAGAAATAAAACTTGGGGTTGAGGTAGTACCCCATTACATGAATGGGTTGGTGGAGTTGATTGTTCCACCTCCAATCAATTAACTCCCAAATGGGACCAAATCTATCTATATCCCCCTTGTAATAGTTTTGGATGGCCTCTTTGGCCCTATCCATGGCCTCATAAATGTATCCCATTGGGTTTTGCTTCCCATCCACCAAGCACAAAACCCTCACCAAAGGCTCGACACCTACAAACAAATTAAAGTTACAAACTTACAATTAAAGTAAATAGTAATATTTATAAGAATTGAAAATAAAGGAATCGACAAAATTTTTGAATTGATGGTTGACGTTACCTTGATGATCTTTGCAGCTCTCTTTGCAAATGCATCATCAAAAACTGCCGTTGCAATCCTCTCTCCATCAAATTTCTTTGAATATGTTTAGCATACCCATGCTTGACTCACAAACATCTGTTTCAAAGGTGTCAACAAACTACACATACTTTGCAACATTAAGAACTTAATGCAAAGCTTGTGACCCCCGCTCACACAAATTCTTTCCCCTTGGTGTGATTCATAAGGCAATGAGATGCACAATGTGTCCAAAGAGTGATGAATACCTCTCCTAAACAATTTACCGGTTGCCACACATGTTACTTGCATTGTCAATGAATATTGCACAACATTATCAATGCACACCTCTAAGACAACCTCGTCCATCTTTAGGCTCAAAGTTTTTGCATTCTTTACTTTGTTAGAGACATCAATTGACTTCAAAAATGCATTTCACCATTTGAAGCTACTACAAAATTGATAAGGATGTGGTTCCTTCCATTTGCCCACCCATTTGAAAGAATGGTGCATCCAAACTTCCGCCACTACTTTTGTTCTTCAGAATTGACTTTGCATTTGCAACAACATTCTAGAGCAACCTCCCACTTACATCTCTTGGAGAGGGTGCCTTGTACCATTTTCCTGCAATTGTCTTTGTTGTCACCAAATACTCATAAGTACAAACTCTTCGCCATGTTAAAGGGAAGTTTGTAATACCAAAAATTTGCACACACGCTATCTCGCTCCTTGTGCATCTCCTTGTTCCACCTTGTACCTTGTAGCGAAGGTACACAAGAGTTTTTGTGACCGACCTTTCCCTGAATTGAATGAGGTGGATGTGCCTTGTATATGTGGACCACAATTAGAGCCAACAATCTCTACCATATTTGCCTTTGTTTCCACTATTTTTGGGTGTAATGGTTATTATTTGGGCTTGTACCCTTGCCCTCGCTAGTTTCTTATCATCCCACAGTTCAAGCTTTGCATGTATCTCTTGTCTCGCCTCCTCTATGGTATTGGGACACGGTGTGACGTTACAAGGAATGCATCTGATATAGTACTTGAGGCGATTGATGCCTCCGCATTCGTTCTTCCAGTAGAATGCAAATCACACTCCCTTGGGGACGGTCTAGGTATGACATACTTCCAAGTGGCAATACGGCTTCTAGCGGGACAAGTTCCTCTCGTTAATGCAGAGTTGGATGCCATTGTATGCTAACCTGCAACATGTTCAAATACAAAAAAAAATAAATTTAAAAACCTAAACCCTAAAGTTGCAAATGTAAATCCTATGTACATGAAAAATAATTAAAAAAAAATATTAAAAAAACGTAAACCGTAAAGTGTAGAAACCCCATATTTAGGAAAAAACTAGTGATTCGTTTCATAAATTATGAAAAGCTAGTGTAATTTGTGAATAATCGAATGGAGTGCATGTAAATTTGTAAATCATGTTTTGAAACCTAATATTAACTTTTTAGAACGAATTTAGATGCTTGGAAAAAAAGAAAAGGAAAAAAAATTAACCTAGAAATTGAAATTCGTTAAATTTGTTGTACAAATTCACTATAAACTCCTCCAATTTGCTCAAAGGATGCTCAAATGTTGTGTGATTAGAATGTGCGGGGGTGTGAGACTTAAAAAGAAGAAAAATTCGCATTTTGACCTGTCAAACTTGTTTTTGTGTTCTTTGCATTTTGTGTATGCTCTACATATGGCAAGTCCGTGCTCGGAACTCATCGAGTACTCATTGCGAGTTCGAGCACAAACCACAACTTGGTGATTGTAGACTCGTGAGTATAAGTAAAAAAAACTTTAGAGGAAAATTCTGCGATTATCACAGACTCACGATTACTTGCCCGAGAGTAAACTATGGTTATAAGTTATAACACACGGTTGCTTCCGTTATGCACAATATAGGATATGGCAATTTACCACGCCACCGTAGGCCCAAAACCTAGATCCCCTTGTACCTCAAACTTTTATACAATAAGCTATGAACTTAAGGTCAACATAAGTTGGTGCCTCAAAACCGTGTTTCTTAAGAAACTACACAACCACATAATATCAATTATAGACTAGTAAATGCATGCCACATTGCAACATAGCAGAATATGTGAGTACTTGACGCTTTTTTCACGGGTAGTGCTGATTACAAGTTGTTCAAGACAAGGTGGACTGGTATTCGTGCTCTTTCCCGATGTACATCATTTTATTGTTCAATACAAGGAGGACTTGGTACTCAACACCTTTATCCGACATACATCATTCTAAATTTCTATTTATGGTACATGACATACCACGACCTCTTTGGGCGTTGGGGATAGAGCATTTCTCGGAACTTTCTAGGGCTTTTCGCCCTCTTGGCACACCTATATAATGGCCCCTTCCACCTCAAGCCCGACTATTAATGCCGTGACTGGAGCTAGTTGAGATGCAAACAATGGCACCACCACCGAAACGCCCCCAAAAGTTCGTTCGAAAGTTTTCCACGAGGTAATGAATCTCCCCCGATGTTATTTTACCTATTCCTGAGTTTAACTTTGCATGTCCAGTGGTTAGAACAATTCTGTCTTATTGGTTACTTTGTTGGGTGCATGCCCTCTAAAAGCATACTCAAATCATGGGTTAACTCCGCCTGGGCCGCTCATTGGCAATCGGCTTGAGAGTGTTCAAAACATGACCAAAGGCTTTTTCCTTTTCCATTTTTCCGACCCCTCGCATGCTCGACCATTCTGAATCGCTCGGCCACATGGTATGTGTGCAACTCTCTGTTAGTTCTCTCGCCATGGACCAAAGACTTTGTGGTCTCGATTATGCAGCCCTTAAAGTGCCCGTTTGGGTCAAATTTCTGGCCTGCCCCTCCCTTGTGTTCATTTCCTGCATCAAATAACTTCCTCCATAGGGCGGGTTGTTTGCATGGAACCTCAACGCTTTTATAATGCTAGGCCACAGAAGTGTGTTTGTGTGGAAGTTGACCTCTCTCAAGAGCTGAAAGAGTTCGTTGAGATTCAAATGGGAGATTCTCGCTACTCCCAACACATTTTATACATTAATCTACCTAACACTTGCTTCCGATGCTAGCCTCTCGATCATAAGATCAAGGTTTTACCTCTTTATGTTCACGCAACCACCCAACGCCTATGGTGGTTTGGAAGCGCCAAAGCCCCTCAGGAGGAAGGGTGGCAAACTGTAGGAGGGCGGAAAAACAAGAACAAATCAGCTCAAAACAAGGTCCCTGGCACCAACGGCTCGAGCGAGCCAGTTGTTAAGGAATAAACCCGTGGCCAACAACGACTCAAGGAGCCAGTTACAGATGACTTGTTTATCCCCTTGCCTAAGTTTTCAATCACGCCAAGGCGGCCTCGGTTCTCATGGAACCAACAAACTCCATCTGAAATTCCTCGACTCTTCCAAGTTTGCAGTTGGTTTTATCAATTGGTCCACAAGGCCCATTCAAAAGGGCCCGAAGTCCTTCTCGCCACTCCCGGGATCACAGTCTCACCAAAGCGTGGACTTTGTTGAGGAGGAATACAATATAGAATATGTTCGGACAAAGGAAAATTGAACTGCAGGATTTTCTGAAGCATAATAATGCTCAATTTCTATAGAATCAATTTGATGTTTTAGATGGCCTGGAGGTAGGTGATATGGCACTTGACCAACGTTTACCATGAATTGCATGTCATGGAATGTGCGGGGTCTTACAAACTCCAACCACAAGTATGTTGTGTGAGAAGCTTGTAAAAAATTGCCAATTTGGATGTTTTGTGTTTGTAGGAAGTGAAAGTTACAGGTTTTCAGTTGGCGATGGTTTGTAAATCCATCTGGCCTGACAACTTGGCATTCTGCAGTAATCATGATGAAGGCATGGGGTTTGATATCCCTTTTCTCTCCTAAATGGTGGCCCTTCTTTATGGAGAATGGGGTCGACCCCACCAATCATGCCATCTGGGCCTTATTTAATATTGACGGTTTTCCTTTTGGCTTTATCAACATTTATGCCTCTAATGATGCGGCCGAAAGGGCAATCTTTGGCGGTGGATTGCTAATTCCATTCCCGATGCCTATTAGGTCATTTGTGGTGACTTTAATATGGTGGAGCTTCCCTCTGATAAGTACGGGCAATGAGACAATGGCGTGAGAAAGCGTGGTTTATATGTGCGATAAATTTGGGTTTTATGACCCTAACACCTCGCGCACTCCCACTTCTAAAGCTTGGTTTACTTGGTCCAATCTCCGAGGTGGATCGGATCGGGTCCTCAAACGGCTCGACAAAGCCATGTTATCAACTCAAGATTATTTTGATTTTGACACCATCTACTCATTTCTGGTGGAAGTAATGCATGATTTTGTCCTTCGGATTCCCCCATATGATTTCGTATCACTTGGCAAGATCGATGACCTTTTTTCCATAAAGGTCATTTTTTCTTAATAATACTGCCTTGATGGAGCATGGGCCCACTCTCAATCACATCAAGCGGGTGTGGAACTTTTCACCTTGGCCACATCACTGCTAGAATTATCATCCACCTATGTGGTCCACCTGGACACAATGGTGGGAGGATGCGATGACTAGGACGACTAGATTCCTCAGAATCTATGGTCGATAATTGGCCAAGATTCATCACCGATCCTACTTCACTACCTCCTCCGCTCTTAGCCGAGTGGTGGTGGTGCTTGAAGGAAATCCTTTCTCTAAAATTCTGCAACTCCAGTGGTAGAACTTCGTCGAAAATTCAAATCGTGGATAACTACAATGCTGGGAGCTCAAATTCATGCCCGCATGCATTGGCTTAAAGTGGGGATCATGTTTCGAAAGAATTTTTTCTTTCTCTCAGAGCCAAACAACCTTCCCAGCAATCTAGGGCCATTCGGGATGGCGAAACTAGGGTTACGAGATCCCCAACTTATGTTACAAGAATTTGTCAATCATTACAAGCTAGTTTTTCAAGCCCAAGCTCCCTCATAAGAGTGACAAAACTCTTGAACAATGTCTGGTTGTCGTGCCTTGCAAACTCACTCCGGCTCAGAGGATAGCCTGTGACCATTATGCTCACTCTTGATGATCTGCATGAAGTGGTCATGCAAATGGCTAATGATAAAGCCCTTGGGTGTGATGGTTTCCCATGCGAGTTCTATAAGTCGCTTTGGGACACTGTTGGCTCGGATTTCTATAGGTCTATCTTGAAGGCTTCCAGAACTAGTCGCTTAGCGCTCGCATCAACAAAGGGAATATTAAGTTCATTCCCAAACAAGGAGACCTTGAGAAAATTACCAATTGGCGCCCTATCACCTTGCTTAATGTCTCTTATAAGATCATTGCTAAAGCCCTTGCGATTCGCTGTGACATATTCTTCTGTCATCATCCAATGAGCAGACTGGTTTCATTCAGGGGTGTTACATTCTGGATAATATTATTGTTGTTTGGGAGGGCATGAAATGGGCCCGCAGATCCAACCAGCATGTTATGTTTATTAAAATTGATTTTGAAAAATCTTATGACAGGATCAAATGGCCTTTTATCACTGCCATGCTTCATGCCTTAGGCTTTGGCCTTATTTTTATTCAATCTGTTTAAATGCTCTTTGCCAGTGCCTCGCCTAAATCACCATTAATGGCCACACTCAACGCCTTTTGGCCTATTTCGTTCCATTCATCAAGGTTGTCCTCTTAGGCCTGCGCTTTATGTTCTCGCGGCGAGAGGGTTTTGGGTATTGCTTACCCAAGCCAAATCCCAAGGGCTTGTCCGAGGGATTGTGCTACCTTCTACGGATAATTCCCAACTGCTCAATGACCATTTTGTTGATGATTCCTTCCTTACCTTACTTGAGGAAGAAAGCAATATCGGCAATGCTATGCACTTTGCCTTGATATTTTTCTATTTGGCCTTCGACTCATTCAATCAATGGCAAAAATGCAATGTTACAGAAATCCTTCCTCCTTGCGCCCTCTTGGTTGGATTCCTATGATTGGAAGATGTTAGGCCATGGTGAGATGTTTAAATTTCTAGGCATTCCTTTTTCTTTTCAAGCATCGCCTATAGAGCTCTGGTAGTATGTGATTCAATGTGTGGCCAAAAACTGGAATATTGGATCACCAAACCGCGTCCTTAGTGGGAAAATTCCAGATTTGTTCTAAAGTTCTTGAAGCCACCCACGTTTATTATTCCTCTTGTTGGGTGCCCTCTATGGCTTTTGTGCACAAATTAGAGAAGCTTCTCAAGGACTTTCTCTGGGCCAATGCCTCTTCCGGAAAAGGGTTTCACAGAGTGGCCTGGGAAACTTGTTGCCTTCCCCATGAATCTGGGGGAATGGGTCTTATTGATATCCGACGCCAAGGCCAAGCACTTTGTGTTAAATGGATAATTTGCTGCATCGAAGGCCAAGAAGCTTGGAAAGTGCTTTATGACATGGCATTGAGGAGGGATCCCCTTACATCGCACTGCTTGGAAAGGATTAGGATTTTCCAATCTCCTCATTGCTCAAGGTTCCCATCAAAGTTGTGGGCACCTTTGTGCTCAAAAGTATTTGGAAAGCATGGGAGGGTATCAAACCATGGTTATAATGGAAAGGAAACATTTTTTGCAATGGCCTTTCTGTCAACCAACACTCCTTGTGGTGGTTGCCTATCATTCAAATCTAGGATAGGTGCCTTGCAAAGATCCCTGACATTCCTGCACTTAAGTTATTCAAGCGCAAAATTCACTCAATCTAAGACCTCTATAGTAAACACCTTCAATCTTGGTGTCCTTGGAATGAGCTAAAACCCGATTCAGGCTTGATATGATCGAACTGCTATCATGGAAATTATTGCCGTTGTTCTTGATCATATGCTTCATAATATCTTTGTGCTTCCTTCTCGTCCTTGGTGGACGGACTAGAAGTGGTTCGTGGACACCCCATTCCGGAATTATGTGGCTAGCAAAGGATATTGTTGCTTTCACCTCATCTGCCCATGGTTGGTAAGCTTAACACTCGGTGGGGGCTTAATTCTTCTCCGTCTTGTTGGAGAAGGAGATTCGACACAGTCTAGTCTGCTTGTGTCGAACCTAAAATCGTGCATTTCCTATGGTGTATTTTACATCAAGGTCTTCCAATTGGGGTTCGATTGGTTCATATTGGTGTTCCTGCTCCCAAATGTCCCTTTTGTGGGCATTTGGAAACTATATTACATTTGTTCTGGTTCTGTCCCAAAGCCCAACGAGCCTGGAATTGGATTCATTCTTTCTTTTTCCTCTCCGACCGGAATGTTTCACCTAGCAACATATTCTTCTAGGAGATAATCCCAGATTGCCCCACATGTTTTCCTAGATTTGGCATGTTTTCAAAGGGGAAATTCTATTTTGGTTATGGAAAGAAAGGAATTCATTTTTTTTTGCTAATGTTGAGGTTGATCAACATTTTTCCTTGTATAATAAATCTATGGTTATCTCCAATGTGTTGTTGCAGATTCAAGTCCAAGCCAACAAGGTGGCTCTCGAGGTGGAGCACCTCCAGACCCTTCTGCGGCATTGGGGTGATGCCCCATGCAATGTTGCTTGTGAGCCATCTTCGCCTTCAAGGCGCTCTCCACCCCATGGTGGCCGTCCCAGAGGAGGTGTTAGAGCCATTCACAACGGCATTCTTTCAGTCGTGCTCGCCGATCATTGCGTAGTCAACTATGGAGAAGCCTTTCCCCCCCAGCTCAGCACCACGGTTGGGGATCCCCCGCCGGTTTGATAGCTTGGCTGGGGTTCCCCCCCCGGCTCATCAACTCGGGTGGGGCTTGCCCAGTGTTTCCAAGTCTCGCACCCTTGATGGGTGGGGCCTGCCACCCCCACCTCCGCCTCCATCTGATAAGTTCCCCCGGTTGGCTATGGCCATCTCTCCCACGTGGGATGCTGCTGAGAATGAAGAAGAAGCCTCCCGGGCTCTGGTTGGGAGCCACCGGATGCTGGAAAAGACTTACTTGGTCTTGGCTGGCCAGATGATCACGATCCTCCTCCTTCTGCTCTTTTTGCTGCCGCATGCTTAAGCTCGACTCTATGTTTTATTGATGTTTTCCTAGGCTAGGCCTAGTTTGTTTGTGGCTTTGGGGTGTGCTCTCATACCGCCTTTGCTTTTTGTTGAAAATATCTTGTATCATGTTTAATTGAATATAATATAAGATCCTTTTCATAAAAAAATTTTCTATTCATATGACAAGAAGACCCAATGGGTTGTTGGTTAACACAACCATCAACAACCAAACTGAATATACCAACATGAGACATTACAAAACTAGCAATCGCATGTATACAATGCAATGTGAACGCCGAATGGTATAAGTTACCTATTTGATTTTTTGGGATTCGATAAATGTGGGAGGGGACCCATGTTGCAGAATGGAGTACCTTCGTTGTGAAAAGTGTAGAGAACACATTTTGTACGTGTGGCTGCAAAGTGGAGAGTGACTAGTGACCAAACAAAGCAAGACTTCCAATGCCATATTCACTTCAAGCCAACAAGTTTGTATTATTGTACATGATACTTGAATAAAATAATTTGTGAAGCTTCTGAACATTTTGTAAGGCAAGATGAGAATGTCCTTGACAGTCTCCTTTCAAGGAAGAAATGAAGGGTAGTGGCAGTTCAGGGTACAATCATTCAATGTCACGTAACATCTCACATTCAATTTGTTGCAGAAACATTCGTACTAACTGCTTTTAAGTGTGTAATAAACAATGGGACTGTGAGGATATCGGGAGGATCCTGTAGATGTAAATCACTCAGACTGATCGTACATGACCATGCCTTGAATGTGTGTCCCGACTCCCAACAATCCCAAATCATTTTTTTCATTAAATGTTGGCAACAAAACTACCTATGCAGTACTTACCCCTTTACTTAAATCTCTTGTATCATGACCAGGCTTCACAAATTTCGGTGTTCATTGCGCATCACGAGTATGTTGTGGTCTTCTTTCAATGCGCTTATTAAGATGGAAATTACTATTTTTAGGAACCTAGCAGAGCAGTCCTACCTATTATGGTTGAATAGAGTGTTCATTTTGCATTGAAAGAAATGCAATTAAGCAACCAACTGCTAACTGTCATTCTTGACTTCACTCAATTGCAAGCTTCTTGTATCCAAAATAACTACCAACAAAGACCAGGGCACAGATATCCCAAACCAAAAAATTACCAAAACAAAGAATGTTCCAAATGGAACTGTACCAGAGGACTGTTTACCCCACATGAGGGCATTGAGGATAAAGAAAATGACAAAAGCAATGCCAGGGAGTGTGAAAGCAGTTTTGATTGCATTCGTTTTCCACTCTATCCACTTAAACATTTTATACAGCCTTGCAGAAGAGTAACTGGCAAACAAACCCATGAAGACCCACAAGAAGACCATAGCTGTTATCAATCCTCGACCATTGGATGGTGAAAGAAACCCAAGCAGAGCAAGGTGACAATAAGGATAACAAAGACTATGAAAAGGAACCCAAAATTGTTGTAGAATTGATGAAACCAGATGGAATTTAAGATGAAGAATAATTCAATGAAAACAGCTCCATATGCCAATATGCGTCCTCCGATGAAAACAGGCCACTTGTACCACGCATCCTCTGGAATTTTCCTGGGGCTTTTGTTTGTCCTAAATGGATGCTCAATTGCAGGCTTCTTGTAGCTCATTTGACATCACTTTCCTGCAAGATAGTTCAATGTTATTTTCTTGTACAATAGATCAACAAAAGAACAACTAACAAAGTTCTGAATATTTATGCAAAAAGCAATTCTCCCAAAGACCTGAACTCCAGTTCCTACATGAACACAAAGTAAGATTGCATTAGTTGGGGGCCTGAATACATCTCCATGGTCTACTTTCTTTGCCACAAAACCAGTAAGGAATAAAACAATAATTAATGAATTCATTATAGAGAACCCATGGATCCGATCATCTGTCATGAGAAGATATGCATCCCAACGAGAAGCCCATTTGACATCACTTTCCTGCAAGATAGTTCAATGTTATTTGCTTGTACAATAGATCAACAAAAGAACAACTAAGAAAGTTCTGAATATGTGGTCTTCTTTCAATGCACTTATTAAGATGGCAATTACTATTTTTAGGAACCTAGCAGAGCAGTCCTACCTATTATGGTTGAACAGAGTGTTCATTTTGCATTGAAAGAAATGCAATTAGGACAGAGATTGGGAAACAAGGCCCTCAAACACCTCAATCTTTTTGGGTTAGCGGGGTTTCTTTGCTCAACTTTCTCAGTTAATGTTTTATGATATTTCCATAAGAAGGATCTAAAAACATTGCACTTGTAAACTCACCTCTAGCTGTTCATGCAGTCTCCTCTGAACCTCAAACTGCATCTGGAGGGCCTCATTAATCTGCATGCCACTGCAATACAAGTGAATTATATCACATGTAGTATCCAAATATTATAAAAAGAAGTGGATGGCCATGTAAGCTCAAGTCTTACTCTGTCATGTTAGCTCCCACCATGTTTGAAGCAATATTGGTGGCACCTTGAACTTCAGATGTCCTACAAGATGCTGCAGAACAACCTACAACAGATCCTCCATGTGAATTTGCTGCCAGGAAACTCATATATAATGGTGTTTCTGTATTTGTACAAAAGAGGGTAGTGGAGGAACAAAGAAGAAAGAAGAAAAATCATCACCATCCTTATGTGGTCAAAATTTAAATGTGGAGATGCTTACCAAGCCTGTATTTCTGCCAAAAAAGAAAGAGGGTCTATATTAGTTAACGATCCATAGAAAATGTAATTTGAAACACTTGTATAATTACATTATACTTGAAACAGTTGCAAGGAAAGAACTATGCTCATTACTAGGAACATGAATATATTGTATATATGAATCAATACTGGGTGCAAAAACAACGTTTAGGATGCCCAGTGCATGTAAACCTAAGTCACAAGGTTCGAGTTCGACGAGGATAAAATTTGGTTGAAGTTCGTCATTAGATAAAGTTCGAAAAAAAAATTGCCATTAAGTTCGACTAATATATAAAATAAAAAAAAAAAATAATTATAAATATTTAAATAAATATAAATAAAATTAAAATTAAAAACAAATAAATTAAAATTAAAAATAAAAACAAGGATAAAATATTAATAAATATTAAATATGTATTAGTCAAGATATATAAAACATATTTTAAAACTTATTAGCATCCTAGTTTTAAAATATATTTAAAATAAGTATTAGTTTAAACAATAAAAAATATATAGGAAAATATTAGCAAACTATTCAGAGATAAAAAATAGTATATTATATTAGCATACTATATAAAATACTTAAAATACGTATTAGTTTAAAGTTTTAAACAAATAGAAAAAATTAAACTTTGAAAACTTTAAACAGATCGGAAGTAACATATAAAATAAAATTATAATAGTGAACGAATGAAAAAAACAAATTATAATAAATCGAAATCTAGGAAAAGTTTGACGAACTTCTGTGGTCTGTGTCGGGACAGGACACGCATAAAAAAACCCTGCCGTGCAACGTGAACATCCACACAGCTCCTGTCACAGTGTCACCTGTGACTACCTCCAGAAGCCCTCACCTACAAAAGCCCTCAACAAACTGAACGGATTTGAACGAGAATTTGGATGAACTTCGAGTTTCAGGGTTTTAATTGCCGAATTTCGAATTTTTATGTAAAAATTCGGCGAACCTTGTGACTCTACAAAAATCATCCAAACCATGAAGTAAATCCTCCAAAACTTGTGTGTTTGCTAAAAATCCAGGGGAAACATTTAGTGTTGTTAATATAAAAACATTAACATGAATATAAATCATTCTTTAAAGAAAATATAGTAAAGCTTTATTATACATGCATAACAGAGAAGATGTCAATTTGAGGCTGGAAATCTTCAACCTGCTAGAAGAAACAAATGACAATCATAAAATGTTTGCTACAAAATCAGTTGCCTGAATGAGGGGTAAGGAAGAACAAATAACAAGGTTTTAGATAAAATATTCCATATCTTTGGCAATATTTCTTCAAATGAAATAATAGGTGGATTCAATCCTTGACAATATTTCTATAGCCCATTTTAAGTGTTAAAGTTCAATACGTGTATAATAGGTCAAATAATAACAGAACTTTCCATGATTACAGACTGCAACTTGTAGAGCACCAGAAGAACCAATTAACCATATTGGAAACAAAATTGATAACACCAGAAAAATATGTTTAGTAAATCATTTATAAAAAAATAGTACAACTTTATTATACATGCATACAAAAAAAACAAGAACAATATAAGAACTGGCTACTTTAATGGAACTAATCTGATTGCTCAAACAAAAGCTATGCCCATACGGGAGCACATAACAAGGTTTTAATTACAATAATACATAGATTAAGACTTAGGAGTAGCAAAATAACATGGTATCAAATAAAATAATCTGTAAGATTCAAACTTTAGTAACATTTAAATATGCAATGGCTTAATGGTGTGTGCACAGGAAATCAGAATTTTCATTAGTGTCTTGAAACCCTACAACCCGGCCCCTCGCTCCGTTCACTCGATGCTAATAATATATTCTACGAGAAATGATAAAAAGCTCTCTTCGCTGAAAATAGACGAGACCTAAATTCCAAATAATGAAATTTAATAAAACAAAAACAGAGGGCCTGCAATTAAAACAGATCTGTGTACCTGGCTGTTCCAGCGCTGGATCTCCTCATTGTTGTGTTATTGAAAAGAAAAATCTCCCTGAAGTGGGTCGAATCATCACTGTCCGCCGGAGCCCTAACACAGCAAACCCTAAATCCGAAACTGCTTGGAAAAGAATGGAATAGAATTTTTTTCACTCAGGGATACTCCTATACCTACGACGATCTCATTTTTCTCCCAGGCTACATTGATTTTGCCACCGAATCAGTCGATTTATCTACACACCTCTCCACCCCATCTGCAGGCTCTTCATCCATGCATTCAGCAAACTGCTACCCTCACTATGATGAATTCCATAGAAAAAGGAGCTAAAAACAGTTTTTAAATTTAAGCGCATTGGAAAAACGTCCGAAAGGCCGTCAAATTTAACACAGTCGTAGAAACGTCCACAAGGGCCTTTCCCATAGGGAGAATGCCTTCGGCGTAATTACCTAAGGCTGACAATACAATCAATAGCTACATAACATGCTGGCTACTAAATGATGTAATTGGATGATTACCATGACCATACAGATACTAGTGTGACAGCCTACAAACTGGCGGTCCAAAGGGAATGGCAAGATGAATTTACATCAAATGTACAAATATGCACCAACATAGGGGACTGAATATCAATCATTGTGCACATTTGGCAATACGAGGCAAAGAAAAGTATTTCATATTCAGAATTTATCCTGCATCTAGATGGAAAATTAAACGTTAAATCTGAACTGGATCATCTTTCTGAAATCTTTGGTTAAATAGCATAAAATAATTAGATAGCAATCATTCCACAGTGAATGGGAATAGAGCTAGGTAGTCAGTGCCCAGATCAGTACTTTTTAATAATTTATTTAATGGCTCTGCCAAAATAAACATTGTTTCTTTGGTAATGACACAATTCAGCCATACTTTTCGGTAAATACTAAAAACAAGGATGTCAAATGTTGTCTCTTGCAGATGATTGGACTTTCAGCTCCCACATCAGGAACGGCGTACATACAGGGTATGGATATACGTACAGATATTGACAAAATCTACACAAGCATGGGTGTTTGTCCACAGCATGAGTAAAGTTACTTATGCCCTGAGGTCCTCCTATGTATATCCAAATTTGAGGGCATAGATGTTATGTTGAAATGAACTGATGGAATTGATTCAATATCATGCTACTAAGTTGATAGGAACTGCTTTGCTACTTAAATTTCTGTGCTGAAAGTTTATGTGACATAAAGACTCATTGTTGTAGTCTGATCTGGGAAACTCTTACCGGAAGGGAACATCTTTTATTTTATGGTAGGCTGAAGAACCTCAAAGGTGCCTTGCTTCAAAACGTAAGATTAACATTCACTAATGCTCTCCTCATACAAGTGCATTTTTTTAAAATACTAGTTTTTATACTGGACACTAATTCATTACTAAGGTTGTGACCTTGCAGGCTGTTGAAGAATCCCTGAAAAGTGTAGATCTTTTCAATGGAGGGGTTGGTGATAAGCCAGCTGGCAAATACAGTGGTGGCATGAAGAGAAGGCTTAGTGTTGCTATTTCTCTCATTGGAGATCCTCAAGTGTGTGAATTTCAAACTCACTGGTGTTATTAATATTGCTTAAAAATTTCATTGAAAGCCATTTTAGTAAGATCTCTCGAGAAAATCAGTTTTGCCTTTTGCTTCAGGAATCTTGTAATGTTTTTTTTACGTTTGTTTCAACTAGGTTGTGTATATGGATGAGCCCAGTACAGGGCTGGATCCAGCTTCGAGAAGCAAACTATGGAATGTTGTGAAGCAGGCAAAGCGAGACCGAGCAATTATTTTGACGAGTAGGGACCTAATTCTTTTTATAGATGTTAAATTCATCTATCAAATTTCCTAATTTACATACATGTAATTCATGTTCTTTTCATCTGGAAAGACATGATTATGACAGAAAATCTGTCACTGTATGAAACCTTTGCTATTCCTCCTTCAAATATTTTTGGGAATGTTACCCATGATTGTTATGTTATATTCTAGAAATAAAATTTCTTAATTAGCATATTAGATATCTTAATTTAAACACATGTGCAAACACAGCTCATTCAATGGAAGAGGCAGAGGTGCTCTGTGATCGCCTGGGTATTTTTGTTGATGGACAGCTGAAGTGCATAGGAAATTCTAGAGAGGTATGTTATTGGTTCTGTATAGCATGGGATTCACTGTTGCAGAAAGCCATGATAGTGAATCTACATATGATTTGCTTCCATAAATGGATTTGTGGCTCTTCTAATTGATGAATCACTAAATAGATTATGAATTGGAGTGCAGCTTAAGGCAAGGTATGGAGGATCATATGTGTTTACCATAACTACAGTTTCGACTGAGGAGGACGAGGTTGAAAAGTTGGTACAGAGTTTGTCTAGAAATGCAAGGAAGGTTTACAGTCTTTCTGGGACACAGAAATTTGAACTACCAAAACTGGAGATTAAAATTACTGACGTCTTTCGGACCATAGAGCGTGCTAAAGAGTACCTCACTATTCAAGCTTGGGGTATTGCTGATACAACCCTAGAAGACGTATTTATTAAAGTTGCACGTGAGTCCCAGTCAGTGGCAATTCTTTCATGATCATTATTGCCAGCATTTACAAGCAATGAGCAAAAGATGATTTCCTTTACATGTACTGGCTATATTATTTATAATATTCATCAGATTTGTTGTATTGATTCAGTATTAGGAGCTTAAGTTGTAAATTCAAACTTCATCAATATAATTATCCATCATTTTAGTGAACTATGATTAGTGTGGGTTCTTCCCTTATTCAATTGATATAAAGTTTCATGTTGTATGCCTTCAGAAAAAATGTTATAGGGACTTATCATATTAAATGCTCTGTAACCGTTTGTTACCTATCCATCTCGATATTCAATGTACCATTCATTTCATTACCGAATATAATATACATTTATTAATCTGTACGGATGTAACTTAGTCACACCATAGACGTGCATCATGTTTTAGCCCTATATATGTAGAAATAATGACCATAATATAGCCTTTAAGATGGCATCCTATTTGTATCATAATCAACATTGACATGCAAATGCCACCCTTCTCCATCGACTTTATTTGTGCTGCAAAATGATCAGGAGGAAGCTTTCATTTTCAATCCTTTGGTTAGATTCTTAATTTTGGAGTTCTGCCAAAGACAAGACTTTGGATTTTTGTTCCTAACCCTATTGCCAATGCCAATCTTCCAATTTTAACCATTTTTTAAAATATAAAAAATATTCACCATTATGATAGTATGTGTATCAAAATAAATTTTAGTGGCGAATTTTCACTAATTCACGAATATTTATATTTTTGAAATTTGCATTTGGTGATTTTGAGGAGTCGTATGGAGCAACATTTCACCTAAATTTTGGGATGCAAGTTACTTTTGCGGGTCAGTTTTCATACTTATGCATGTATATTGTCATTGCCTCGAAACACCAATTGGGTACATTCGCCAATATATACTAATAAAAAATCTAAGCATCTGCCAAATTCAAATGCCATTAGTCACTTGCATAAAAGATCCACGATAGTTGACCGCATAGTCCGGACACATGATTGCATAGTCCGGATGCTTGTGTGTTGCATAAATGCCCCAACACCATACTTGGATGCCCGCCAAAAGTGTTCAGATGCCCGACCACATATCCCAGATGCCCGATGTAGAGTCTAGACTCTAGACACCGACCATATAATCCGGATGTCCATTGTATATCCTAGACACACGACCATATAATCTAGGCCTGACTTCATATTCCAAACACCCTCCCGAACAATGCGAGACCCTTGCCTAACAATCCAGAGGACCATCAACACCTCGCTTAGGTTTGGTTGATAATTGAGATGTGGTGGCCACTTCTGGCGGGCCAATCATAAAAAAGGGAATCTTTTATCTTATTTTAGCCATCCAAAAAGGGGTCATGTAGATGCAACCGACATCCATACCAAATACAAGTACTATGTATTAACTAAACAATTAAGTCTTCTTTTTATTTTCAAATTAAAAATTGCAATAACATAATAATACAAATTTCAAAAATCCTTTGTTATGCGAATCCACTTTGATAGTGATATTCCACATGAAAGAATTAATCACAATAATTTGTCACCACCTTTAAGGACAATCCTTATTATGTGCCTATATTGGACAATTCTTGATTACAATATGCAACAAGCAAAAGACATGCCTCCATTTGAAGACAATCCTTATTATGTGCCTACATTGGACGACAATTGCATCTATGATTACGATATGCAACAAGTAGAAGACATTGTTTGCTATCAAACACCAACTTTAGTTGGAAATTCTATTGTCAATTCTTTGAAAAGGAGGAGAATAGACGACATTCTCGATGATGAGATCCACCAAATAGAAGATATTTCTACACATGGTGATCAAACACTTATTTTAGGTGGTAATACAACACAAATTTGTGCGGAGAAAGAAGTAGTTTGACTATTGGAAGGTCGTTTAAGTTCGATTGGACAACTAAGTATCCATTCATTGAACCAAGTAGAGCCAAAAAAGGTAATGATACTCCAACAAAATGTAAATTCACAATTTGTCGCTGAAAACTTAGAAAGGATTCAAGGAACACAAAATGCAACTCAAGCTAGACACAATTGAGAAACATTGTCGTAAAATACATGTATCGGTTAAGCAAAAAGATGGCCAAATAAAACAAACATAGAGATGGAAAAATATAAAAGAATGCCTGCATGTAAGATATGCAGTAGAATATGAAAATGAACAAATACGGCTACAAAATCTTGTTGAGAAAGGGGGAACAATTACAATGCAATTAGGAAAATTTGTTGTCTAATCTACTTGCAAAAAATATACAGTTCTCAACTATTTACTACATTCTAAAAAAGAGTAGACTTATTTTTGATTTTTTGGATTACAAAAAATCATTTCAACATAGTGGATTCCATAATATTCCACAATCACATTGGTCAAACAACAATGCTTAGGAAATGGCAAAATGTCTAGTGATGATTGAGAAGGAGGATTTGAAAGAAAAAATAAAAATGCACGATTTATCTCATTGTCTATTGATGAGGTCACATTAGTTGACAACACATCATGAGTTTGCATTCATGTTTATACTTTTGAGAACCATCTAAGACAACCTTGTTTATTAGTAGTCCTTAAAATGATAGAAAATTGCAATGTCGAGAACTTTTACAAGATGGTTATTTCGTGTTTGGGGGATATAATTGGGATGGATGATTATACTATCGCTACTAAGTTGGTGTGCGTTGGTACAGATGGTGCATCAGTAATGTAGGGGCACAAAAATGGTCTTTGCATTCAACTACAAACCATTGTTGCCCCATATATAATTCCAATCCATTGCATGACTCATAGAATAAATCTTGCATACAAAATAGTTAGCACATTTGAGAGTGTTGCGAAAGTCAAAGAGTTTATCTGCGACTTGCATGCATATATGTCCAGTAGTCTGAAAAGATTTCTAGAGTTCTAGAAATTTGCAATTAGAGTGATGATGGTAAAAAAATTCTAAAAGATGTTGATACAAGGTGGATTTCCATGTATGAACTTGCATGCGAGTTTTGAAGAATATCCATCGTTGGCAGGTTTTATGTATAAATATCGTAGAGAAGTTGACAAGGCAAAATATTTGTTGTATCGTTTAATAGATTTGGAAACATTACTTACATTAAGTGGTATTCTATCCATGTTGAAGGAAATCAATTGTTTGAGTAAACATGCTCAAGAGAGGTCCATATATATTGTTGATTTCATATAGTTGAGAAAATGTGTATGTCAAACTTTAGATATTTTATACCTGTCCCAAGACAATTTTAAAGGGTATGTATTTGAGAATTGACAAATATTAACAGATATTAAGGATCCTAATTGCTATTTGAAATTCAATATTAAGGATTATCTTTGTATCGTTATTAATGAGAAGGAGATACCAATACATACTTTTCAAAAAGAGTTGATTTGATGGGAGCAGAAATTGAAGTTCTTGTAACACATGTTTTATATGACACTGTTATTTCTAATACATGGATGAAATTGAGAAAGATTTCACAAAGCTTATTCACAAAAATTTGAGATCGTTTTAAAGGGATGACCTACTTAAGGCCATGGGAGTAGTGAATCCCATATTTTGGAACATTGTTGATAGTCATAGTGAAAAATTAGTAAGTAATCTATTTCTCAAATATATGAGTGCTTTGATTAAACATTTCAACAAGTCCATACAAATAAATAGAGTTGAAATTAAAGACATTTTGCAAAAAAATTACATGACATATTAGTCAACACATTTTGGACTTACAATGATTGATCAATATTGGTATCTAAATGAACCAACAAAAATGGAGCTATCACAAGGCTATGAAAAAATTGTATCCCAACATCCTGCAGGAAAATATTAGTGAATGTTTTCGATTATATGAACTTTTCCAAACGATGATTTTGGGATCAATGGAAGATGAACATGTCTTTAGTGCATTATCTTTTGTTAAATCAAAACTTTGAAACAAATTGGATAAAAATATGGAGACATGTTTGAGATTGTATGTTTCGCATTATCCCGTGGATGCATTTCCTTATGAAAGGGCACTTGCCATTTGGACTTCTTGAAAGAAGAGGAGTCACTAATATAGTGAGCAAAAAGACGATCTTAATACTAACTCAGAGAGTGGATGCCCTACCGACACAGTAGATACAAATATCTCTAATGAAAAAGGGATTGCTTAAGGATTGTTTTAGTTGTTTGAGTTTTAGGCTTTTAGCTTGGTAAGAGTCAAGAGGTATGTATTATAAATATTTATTACTATATAAAAACATTCATATGAAATTGTTACAATTATGTATGTATGTTTTTAATAAACAATTTTAGTATCCTTATTTCATATAATGTTTATGCAATACAAGATATGTGTAGACACAAAATCATGCACTTGGGCACATTTCTAGGTCCTAAAAGTATGCTAGCATTTACATGATTCATAAGCAAGAAAACTAGTGGTTAATAACTATCTTTGGTCTCTTTTTTTTATCTCTTGCTTTCTCTTTGGTCTTGCACACCCTACAACCCAGTCAAAACTTTACTTGTTTATCTTTCATGGCTTCAGACACAAACACCCACCTAGGACAACAACGCCTAGGCGCTCCTATTCCTCCTGGGTGCCCCTGACCCTTTCTTATCTTACTCGCTCCTTTTGGGTCTCTTTTATCTTTTAAGTATCTTTTTCACTTATGAGTCAACCTTTCGGTTGTCAATTACTGAAATTTAAATAAGGGAGTCATATACATACACAATTATGTTTTCAAAATAAAGAACTAAGGACTAAGCATTACTATCATCACCTAAGCTTGATTCAAAAGGCTTTAAAACACTAAAAAGACATTTAATTAGCATCCATTCAAGGGACAAGGGTTGCATACTTTTGCATACACAACATAGGAAGGGGAAGTCCATTCTATTCCATCCACACATGCTATACATTTCTACATTCTAGATCTAGCCCACTATCAAGTGCAACTTGCACAAGGGCATCATTTCTACACACACACACACACACACACACACACACACACACACACACACACACACACACACACACACACACACACACACACAAGAACTACATGGAGTTTAAGATGTAGTGCAACGCTCGGTCATAAGTTCACTCTCGGGGTGACCATCGGGGTTAGTCCGAATCCCCATTCTGCATTATCCTTCTTAGGTTTGATGTAGTTTGTGGGCTTGTGCAGATGAACTTCTCTTTTGCAGGTTACATGTATCATAGGTGATCATAGTGCAAACATCAGGCGATTAACTAAGAGTAATTGCAAAACCCTAGCGACACAATAGAAAGCGATTCCGAGTCTTTGTGCGATCACCAACGCCTGAGAATGCGATTACCAACGCTCATACGCCTCTGTCCAACACTAAGCGCCTACCCGACATTATTTTCATGTTCCAAAATTTACATGGAGAAGTTGCGACAATATTTGCGATCTATTTAGCTCTTGCACCTATCGAGATCACTTCCTGTCCATTCAAAAATCAACTAAGTGATCCTATCCCTCTTCTTTGCTAAGGGTTTTATACTTTACATGCTATATTGCTTGTGTTATACGTTGTATTTTAGCATTTGTACATTTATCATATCAATTACTCTGTAATACGGTTTAATAATTCAAATTTAATTAAATTAATATGAAAACAATAATTACAAATAGAACTCCTAAGAGGTTGAAAACTCATTTAGATTGTTCCATGCAAGTTAAAGCATTTGAATGAACATGAATTCTTTTGGAAAATAAAACTTATATGACACGGACATATGAAAATGGCTCTAACCAATTATATTATAGAGGTTAATTCCTTGAGGAATACATGGAGCGTACGATTTGAGTGAAAGTTTAAATGAGAAGAAAGAATTGAATGTTGCCCTAGTTTAAGACTAATATCAACTCCGAACCATTTCCTTTATTAGTTCTAGACCATTTCTCTTATCACTTCGGACCTTTTCTTTTATCACTCAGACTATTTCTTTTATCAACTCCGGACTATTTCTTTTATCAACTCCAAACCATTTCTTATATTAGCTTTAGACCATTTCTTTTATCATCTACGGACCATTTCTTATCCCGACTCGAACCTTTGTCTTTTATTAGTTCCGAGATCATTTCTAATATCAAATCTAGACCATTTCTTTTATCAATTCGGACCATTTCTCTTATCACTTGGACCTTTTCTTTTATCACCTCGGATAATTTCTTATACAAGCTCGGGGGATTTCTTTTATCATCTCCAGGACTATTTCTTATGTCAGCTCCAAACCATTTCTTTTATCACTCGAACCATTTCTTATATCAACTCCAGCCATTTCTTTTATCAACTCCGGACCATTTCTAATATCATCTCCGAATGATTTCCTTTATCGAGTTTTGAACCATTTTCTTATCATCTCTGGACCATTTCTTATATCAGCTCCGAACCATTTTTTTATTAGCTTGAGACCATTTCCTATGTCAGCTCCGAACCATTTCTTTTATTAGCACCACCATTTTTAATATCCAACTCCAGACATGGAGTGCATTCTTGATGTTTTAACGTTGTAATGAAGATGGAAAATGGGTTCTACCTTATGTTAGATTTCCCTTCTCTCTTGATTTTAGGTTAGATTTACCTTATGTAATGGAAGTGAAATAAAATGGCAAGTACATATGATTTAGGGAGAAAGAACTTTTAGCTTGAGATCGAGTATTAGGTGTCTCATATGTGATTAAAAATGTTCTAACCAGCAATAGAGATTATGCAAATTAATTGCAATAAGAGAAACAAACCAAATTAAGTGGACTCATTATAAGTTAAATGTAATATGAAATAAAGAAAATGTAGCTTAGAGATTGGGAATATATGCCCTTACATGATAAATTGCTCTTTAAACCTATAAGGCTAAACAATGAGAACTTAATTGTAATAAAGATGTAAACCATGAAAATGATGTGTTGTGGAACATGCCTATCCTTGAGTTCATATTGTGGTTGGGTCATTTTTTTGGTATTCGTCGTTTGAGAAAGTAAGACATTGATGTGCATCTTGTGTTATCTTGTTGTATGAGTGGGTTCATGTTTGTACAAACGTCTCATGTGATGTGGAGTTTTTTTGAGTAAGCCCATGTGTTGTCTTGTAACAATTGTAACAAGTAATGAAAGATAATTTTTTTAATCTGGTTTATTTGGTCTTGTGTTTTGTTCATTCTTGTGTGGGCATTATATACTTTACATTGTTACAAAAACAAAACACCAAAGATGCTATGAAAACAATGTATTAATAAAGTGTTGTATCATTTCAAAACAATTTACAAAAGTGTAAAATATCTCAATTGAAATTTGAGATTTACATTTCAATTCTTCTCGAATTACAATTATAGTTATACAATATAAGGAATCACAATCAACTCTCATTCTAAGATGCTCCCTATGGTCTTGTATCTTCTTGTCACTAGTGCTCTGATTTAATTAGATTATCTGCTGTGACATTGATACTAGCAAGATTTTCCCTATCTTGATTGGCTGCATCACCTATTGAAAGAAAACTAGGATCCACATCTGATTTCTTCTTGAACAATATATCTGGATCCATGCCATGCTCCTTAATTATTTTCTTCAATGTGTTGTTCTGTTTATTTAGGAGCACAAGTTTTTCCTTTAGTGAAATAACAACATTTAAACTTTTGTGTGCATTCTTGAGATGAAGATCCAAGACTAGTACTTCATTCTTCAATTTTTCATATTTTGACTACATTTAAACAAATAAATATTATTAGTTAAAAATTTAAAATATGTAAAACTAAAATTTAAATGCAAAGAAAGAGTTAAACTTATGACAACTTTATATTTTTCAGCATTTGCAATGACAACAAGGTTTTTGTCTCTAGCCCATTTGTTATAGTAAGCTTAGGCTTCACCATTTAAATTTTCAACCTGTTTAACATGACATCCAAAACATTATCATTGTAGTCATTGCTTATTGTAATGACCCTAAGAGAGCTTGATTCAGTAATACATCTATCTTTCTTTGGCTCATTTTGAACTAAAGCAAATAAACGATTTCTTTGGGAATGGTTGTGAAAATAGGAATTTATTTCCTTCATCAAAGCTTTGGCTTGGAATTCCCATGTTTTCAAAGTCTCTATATCTATATAACAACATCATTAATAGTAGCATAACAACTCTCTGCCAACAAATTATGCAACAAAAAAGTAGTTAATTGATCATCAGATGGTGGTACTGGTATTTGTGTTGGAGAGGGTGTGCCGTATGATGAACTGGGTGTCTGTGCCTATAAAACAAGATCTATTTGGGGCACTTGTGAGCCCTGAATCATATCATGTGGATTAAAAGTAGTTAGATCACCAGTACCACTCTCGATACCCAAGAAATCATCATCAAGATCATTTTGTTGTAAAATGTGGTGCTCATTGCACTAGGGAGACCACCAAAAGAGAAATTTGGAAATTTTGTTGCTGTCAGATGAAATGTGCCACCACTTTCGGTTGGAAAATATATTCGTTTCCCCCTTATGCGAACTTGTTTAGCAGCGGCGGTAATGGTGGCATCGTTTTTTTTTGGAAGAGGGAAGTGGAACTACAAAAATAAAATGTGAACAAAACACATAAATAAGAATTCAATGTTTAGTAAATTTAGCATAAAAGTTAAACTTTGAAGTGATACTAATAATGTACCTTGCAGAGTATGTCTAGGTGTAGTTTATTCCCATATCAATGGTTGAATTTGTGCGGATTCCGTTGGTTCATGTTGATGTGGGGAAGTTTGATGAAAACTATATGAGGAATATGTAAATATGCAGTAATGATTAAAAAAAGTATAGTTCTATTAATAAAATATTTAAAACAATGTATGTTCCATTATTCATAGCTTAGGTGATAATAGTAATACCTGGAATAATTGATAAAGTTGCATGTTGCACTTGCAATTGAGGGGGTGTAATAGAACTCCTCATGCGTTTTTGTCTCGGAACGTAATAGGAGTCGGAGATGATTGTATATCCACATATGAATATGCAGAATCCTTAGGAGGTTGATGACCTCTAACTGCAGCTTATCTTCTTGCATGTGATATAATTGCTCTCTTCTGAAAGAAAATAAAAAATTAGCTCTATTTGTTAAATAAATACATGAATCTATTTTGCAATAATTTAAACTTTAAAGTTACCTCTTGCTCATCATTTAAAAGACAATTTACTTTGATTTTTTCATCAAGTGTAGTCGGAATATTAGTATTTTGTGAGTGCAACTCATGAAAGGCTTCATAATATAATGCAATTATATAATTACAACATGACAATGTTGCAGTGTCATTGCAAATAGTATATGACAAATCATTTCGTATCCTATTGGATATATTTGTACACCAATCAAATTATTGACAACTTAGAGAACGAAGGATGTAGACAACAACCCAATACGAGATGTTAGATTGTCTTCCCTACAAGACTATCCTAGCTTGAAAAATTCAATCATGGCTTGCAAAAATGTGTGTGGAACAACTTGCATAGATAATCCCCTTCTTGATTTAGAGGAGTTACCAATACTTGCACAAAAGGAAAAAACATGTTATTAGCTTATTGTGATAATAATAGAAAGAAAAAAATGTAAAAAACAGATTATTACCTTCAACACTGTACACCGAAGTGGGACTCCAGATACTTTTTGTTTGAGTTAGAGAGTAAATCTTTTGTTGTCACATGATTATGTGGAAGCCCTGTTAAGTGGTGGATATCTTTTGGAGATGTTCCAAAAGAAAATTATCGTGATGACAACTTGATTGTGAAGATACATGTGGATCTGTCATAATTGGATAAAAGAAATTGCAACAAATTGGTATCAATGTGATATTGAGGCATGCAAATTAGTGCTCGAAAACAACATTTATCTACCCAATCATTGAATGTGTCCTTCAATTTGAGCAAGGTGGCAATTTGCGCTCACATAAGGTCTCAGAATTGAATTTTGGGTTGACCCGAGAAAATGTAGAAATGGAATACCATTTTGGATTGTAGATGCGCAATTCAAGCTTGTTTATTGAGTCTGGACTCGGAGCTTGGTCTAATAGTCATATGAGCACGGAGGTAGAGACCGACACAAAGTGTGGAGGAGCAAGTGAAGACAAATGGGGCCCAAAGCCTAAATATATAGGTGAGTGAGAACACGTGGCGGTAGACGAGTTTATGCAATCGAGCGGTTGCATGTATTGATGCGATTGTGTATGCAACCAAGCGATTTCATCTGTAGGCATCAAATGCACATGCAATCGAGCATTTGCATATGCGGTTGACCGACCACATGTGCAGCCGGACGTCTACATGTGTAGCGCTCGGTTGCATGTGTAGCTTGGGCATCGAGAAAATGCAAATGCCCGATTGTGTATGCGATTGGACGGCTACATATGTAGATGTTTGGTTGCATGTACTACTAGGCGTCGGCACATGCAACCACCCGATTGCATACACAACCGAGCGTTTACATCAGTGCATGTGCTGACACCTGGTTGCATGCGTAGTCAGGTATCTGTGTATGTAGATGCCTGATTGCTAGTTCCTCCGTAAAGACAACACATTTATGATGCTTGCCTTGTTGGGCTACGTTATAGGCGATGTAGATCTGCATATGCGAGATGCCTTCCTTGTCGAGCTTCCATATAGTTGACACGTTTACAACTTGTTTTGCGATATTTATATGTAATCTGAGTGCGTCTGATTACTTCCCGATCGTCTTTTCTTGAAAAAAATTATTCCCCTGTGTTACTATATACATTTTTCTCTTATTCGCCCTCAACACAAAATCCATTTTTACAAATTTGCCAAAAAAATCCAAGTTTGGTTTTGGTAAGGGGTCTTAAGGCAACTTTGGGTGTCTAAAATTTTATTGTCTTTGATTGTTACTAAGCACAACGATAGAAACAATAAAAGCACGATTGCAATAAAAAACAAAAAATGCTATGTTTAGTTTCATGTATTGTTCAATTTCGTGAATATTTGGTTATGGTGATAGTGAAATTGAACATGATTCAATGCACATTTAGATCTACTATACAAGCTGTTGAAAACCACGAAAAGGTTAAAAAACAAATTCATGAAGGCAAGTTGTGTTAGGAAATCATAGACTTTGCAACAATGAATACACAAAAATTGAAATAACAAAATAATAGTTTACAGAGATAGAGATAAATGAAATATACAAAATACCAAACATGCAAGAGATGAACACTAGATTTACGTGGTAAAACCCCAACTGAGTGCTTAGGGAAACATCCACGGTGCAAGATATCAAACTTTTATTAACTCAAGATGAACAAATTACATGTGAACTCGTTATAAGCAACTTTAGATCTCCACAAAAATATATACACCTAATTGGCGAAGTACAGTTAAAATTCCTCCTAAAAATAGAGTGGAAAAACACTATTAGGATTTTCTTTCATAAAAATAGAATTCGGTTGAATTTGTCTTTCTATAAACAAGGGATTGACTCCTTAATTTTTGCTTTGGGGCTCCACCCCGAACTTCCTCATGAGGGGCTCCATAACATATCGCCCACCGCCCCCGCCCCCCACCTGCGACATGAGTGGGGGCAAACCCCCACATTCCCCTTTTGGAAGTGAGGTACAAACTGCGCCGCAAAGGGATCCAAAATCTAACTTTGTTGGCACATATCTAACAAGTTGGAGGTAAGGTTTTTGTTTTGATTTTGAATATGGTTAAAATATATGCTTGAATTTAACTGTGCAAAGTTTTGTGTATGTATAAATTCTGTGTGATGCAATAAGATAGTTTTTGCTTGTGCTCAATTTTACCTTTTGTTGCATGGATATGAGCGATAAAAAGTTAAAGTATTTGATAGTTGCTCAGTTTTGGTATTAGAGCACGATTTGGAGTTGAGTTGAATAAAGGTTTTGTGGAATTGTTGAA